>CM029274.1:14665762-15031429 GCA_016920895.1 Vaccinium myrtillus
TCCGTATAGCGTGGATCTTTCCACTAGAGACCGGCACTTCGTTACAAAACGGACCCTGTTACTCGTACAGAGTATAGTGCACAGATAGTCTTAGGGACCAACTTTTGGGCCTCACACTAGTGATCCAACCGATTCATTCTTCGTAGAATTTTTCGAGTGGGCTCACACAAAATTCAGCTCAATCGATCGACCAAAAGTCCCACCGTTTCAATCGAAAATATTTTTAAACTAAATTTTGTGGACCCACTGAATTTTTTAAGTAGAATGAGCGGTTCGGAACTCGTTGAAACCCAAACATGGGTCCCTGAGCACGATCTGTGCATTCTCTGTGCACTATGCTCTGTACACATAGGTTTTCCGTTACAAAACTGATCCAAAGGTTGTGAGTAGGTGTTTCCCTCAAAAAAAGCGAAACAAATGCCTTGGCCGTGCGATCGAGAAATTGCATGGGCGTGTTAGGACCTTGTCGTGATTCGAACGTGAATAAAGGTCCCGGAGGCATGATTCTGAATTCTGAATAAACGACTTGTGTCTTTGCCACAACGAAAGAGGACTTCACAATTTTCTCGAAGTGATGGAGAAGAAGAACGAGCACACCGGTGCTCGAACATAGTAATGCCGTAGGAATTGAAAATGCTTGGGATTTTCCTTTGTGGTCGAGATGAGCGCGGTGTTGATATGTAGAAATAGAAATTAAACGTTCGTAGAAATGAAAATAGCCTCGTGCCCAGCCCAGGCCCCAGCTTGTGCGTATCATCGTACTTTATATAGAGAGAGTTACTTGACATCCAAGCACCTCGTGCCCAGCTTGTGCCTCACAATAGCCTTGAATGCGTGACATTATGCCATAACTGTCTCTAGATTTCTCCAAAAAGCCACACCTAATGTCCGACAAGTGCCACATGGCTACATGGCCGAGCTGTTCTACCCTGGCATCCATGTTGCACCAACCGTGACATTTGCACAAGCTTTCGATTGTGGGGGTGTCCTCTAGGGGCCTGCCCGATTGTTGCGGCCCAATATCCTATTATTCAGCCATCCACACCCCGTAGTTTCTTTTTGGGTGAGGAGCCACAGGCGTGGCTGGCCCTATACACGTCCACCGACTCCACCCCTGCCTATACACTAACCAATCAGCATTACATTGTTAGTGGGCTGGACTTGAGTTTTCACCCTAAATAGCACTGCTCTTTACATATTTTTGTGCTCAGCATGCTCTTTATATTGGTAAATGACTTCGGGAATAGTACAAAATTGAAAACTTTAGCTTTGTTGAATAGTTAAGTTAAACCAACTATTTGCTAGCCCAGTTGGCCACCAGATACAGACTCAAATGGGAGGTCATGAGCTCAATCATTGTCAAAGGCAAGGTTGTATTACTCCCTTCTCCCTATAGGGACTGTTTGTTGAGTTGGTTACATCATTTCCCATATTATGGGATTTCTTTCTTTGAGGCTGTGATCCTACATTTGTTGGACTTTTCATAAATTTAATTTTGTCCAGTTTGACGTACTACTGTGAATATTCTCATTGTGGTTGACGATAAAGCAAACAGAAAATATGTTTTAGGCTACAATTATGAAGCTTCTCTAAGATTCCTATCTTAAGTTTCTTTCTTCCTTCGCAATCAAATGAAAATGAGATTTTATGTGAATCACATTGCTCATTGTGTTTGAATTGGAAAATTTGAAGCCCGGCGGCTCTGTTCATGCTGCTGTTTTGGTCAAGAAGAAAAGCAATTCCTTCATGAAGACCAAGGTAACTATAAAGTCCTTCATTAGATGGCTGTTTAAAGATTGTAACTTCTTTCGTTGATTAATTCTAATGCATATTTTGTTTATTACTTGTGCTTTTGTAAAGTGCAAATACAATTCAAATATACTTCTGTATGCTGTCTATTTTTCTACTGGGGTCGAATTAAGTTATTCATATGTAGTTGCTTAGAAAACATTGTGTCTTCTTCCTATGAGAGTTAACTCGTTTTCTAGGTTATATTGAATCTTACAAAAGTTTTTAGTTCAAAATTTTATTTTATATGGAAACTTTACCATCTGTCTTAGCCTTGACTATGTCTTAGAAATTGCTTGCAACACTGATCACTGCCAAGAGAAAACTCAGTTTCAACACCATTTGTCACAATAGTTTGTACTGCAATACTGCGAATTGCCTGCATTGTATCACATGAACACTTGGAAGTTCCTCTCTCCTCCCAAGTCCCAACAATTCCATTTTGTAATCTTTCTTTTCATGTTCTTTTTTTGTCGTTTCAACTTGGAAGTTGAAATGAAAACAATAACATCCAGAGACAAGAAGAATCCAACACTAAAGTAACAAATTGAGGACGTATCAACTCCATAATTGTAACATTAACATTAATGAAAATTTATATTCAAGACTAGGTGGGCACCGTTGTGCTACGCACGTACGTGTCAACCCGTTAATGTCAAGTTATATATTTATGTCCATTTTAGCGATAAATGGATTTGTAACTCATTAGATAGTGTAGTATAGTGTGCTAGCTTTGCTGCATAGTTATGGCCAAAATAGTTGATAGATGCGTGCTATAGTCTTCAATCTCAATGCGAAGATTTGGTCCATTGCGACAGTGGAAAGTGGTTAATATTACAACTTAACAAAATAAGAAGCCTAGCCTTGAATAAATCATCCGACTGATCGTTCATTATCGCTAATATACCCCACAAAAGTATATATATCTTATAACCCATAAGCTGGGCTGCTACGTGCTTCGCACGTTTGGTTTGGTGACGGCTGTTGTCTTAAATTTTCGGTGTATCAATGCATGTCTACAATAAACATACAAAAGTACATCACTTGTTATTCTATTCATTTTTTTCCGGCATTGTTGTGTTTGGCATACCCATTGCAGAACACCTGAGAATCATATTTTAATCCTCGCATCACTACAACTCAATAAAACTACATGTTTCAAATGAATAATCATCACTCTAGCAGCAAAGTAAACCTCTCGGAAGAAGTCATGATATCAACCTGAAAACACAAAGATTACATATTAGATGAAGTGCTCAAGCAGTACTTTGATATTTTGGTAGCTGCTGATTTAAATATAGCTTTAGATTTAGTTAACGTCTCTTTTGAGGTGAGCAAGCATTTTTTTTTCGTTTAGTACGAAAGCATGGCCTCTTTTTAATTGACAATCTGAAATAGCAGTCTAGTTGGATGGAGACTACAAGTGCGTAGCACCAATGTTTAGAAGGTGAAAGAATAGAACTTTGTGAATAGGTTAACCTTGCTTATCTGCTACAAGTGGTGTTTGAACACGGATGGGCTATGGTTATACTGACGATATTTTCATTTTAATTCAGAAAGTTTCTTTCATGTATAGGCCTGTTGCTCTAATGCAAGAGATATATGGTCAACACCAATGGATGCATCTACGAAAGCAATGGAAAAGCTGGATTTGGAGGCTTATTCAGGGACCATGAGGGCAAATGGCTGCTTGGCTACTACGGAAAACTCAACTCCGTATCAGTTTTGGAGGCAGAGCTTTGGGGTATCTACCGGGGCCTCACAATAATGTTCGAAAAAGGATACAACAACATACACATTGAAACAGATTCCCTTGCAGCAGTTCAGCTGATCAATGCAGACTCTACCGAAGTCCACCCCAACAGCACCTTGATTTATGACTCCAGAATGTCTCACATATCTACAGAGAAGCAAACTCCAGTGCTGATCACTTGGCTCTGTTAGGGGCAGAGCAGGAAGAAAACTTGGTTGTGACTGAGACGTCTCCCCAATCGGTTCGAATCTTTGTGCGTGATGATTGGCTCGGATGCAGCCACGCTAGGGATTAGCTTCCTGTTTTTTAGCCTGTTTTGGCTTAATGGTTGTTCTTACGACTTTGTTTTTCCTTTAGTTTTTTTGATCTTCCGTAGTACCAAAAAAACAGCAAGAGATATATGGTCTGTCTTGATCATCTTCAATTGTTTTAATTAAAACAAATATTTGGAAATAGAGTGAGAGAACCCCTTGTTGGTACTCTGGCAGAGTCATGTTTGCAGCATTATCCCAGGATTTTTCATTTAACCCTGGATGTAGAACTGATGAGGTCAATTTAGACTCAATAGAAGCCCTTTCTGTCCATTCTCGGTATTGATTACTAATTTCCTAACCTTGCTTTCCCCCTAGATGAAGTTATCTTGTTTTATGCTTTATAGTTTCTGTCAAAACCAAATTCAGGTGCAGCTATGCTGAATCTTGCTGGACTAAGATGTATAGTGGTACACTTTTGAACCTGCAATCAAATTAAAGCCTTGATCTTCACACGTGAATGTTACCGATCATAGAAATCTGAACTTTATCATTTCATTCTCAACATTCTATTTCACATATTAGAACAATGTCATTACACTGGCGAAATGAGATTTTCAAGGAAAACATTAGCCGCCACTTGCTATTTGGAACTCTCTAATGAATAATGCCCAAATTACAAAATCGCGGGCTATGCGTGTTAAGCTTTAGCAACTGGAGTATTAACAATGTGAGCAAGATTGCTAAAAATTGTGTAGTGATTGCTCTTAGATTTGATCCGCTAAAAAATTTCAAGCAATTCGTTTGTTTTTATACTATCTTTACGTTACTACTTTCTTAGTACGAAACCTTTTTTACAGTATTATTCTAACGCTGCTTACTATGTATTCTCTGGGTCGTCGGTCCAATTTAAGCCCTCTTCATGTTGTTTCTGTGGTTCAGTGTATGAGTAGCCCTAGCCTGCACGCAGCACGCGATTAAAGGTGATTCCGGACAACCAGAAATAGACTGTGACTTATTTCTTACAACAATGGATTTATTTGATTGGGACGTAAAGCTCAGTGTGGTTTGGTTTGGTTAGCAATTGGATTTATTTCTTACAACAACAGATTTCATAGGGTGCTTTAGTAATTAGTGGCACCTCAACTTTCTAATTTTCAAGTTATTTCGTCTGAAATTGTACAAAATTGGACGAAATATATTTAAATCAGAAAGTTGAGTGACAAAATTTTTGTTTACCTAATTTAAGAGTGAAGTAGACTACATGTGACGGGTGATACAAGGTCATAATAGTAGAGGGAGTTTTAGAGAAATGAAACTGGAAAAGATTTTATGGATAAGTAACATAAGAATGCGCATGTGAGAAAAATGTGAACTTTTTTTTACAAAAAACATTCCAAAGTACTATAATTCGTGACAGAAAGAACGATGGCAACAATTGAGAGCGAGAGAGGAGGGTAATGACTATCTATTTAAAAATATATATACATAAATTACCACACAAAGTTTGCAACAGCAAAAAATTACAACTGGGCCCAAACAAAACATATTATCACAACTGGGCCCAAACATCCAAACTATTTTGCACCTAAGACCCTCACTTCTTCTTATGGCCTAGAATGGGGTTGGGCTGCTTCATTAAATTCCCAACGTGCTTAGAAGTAGCGTCCGCTGAAGCCCTCGCCGCCTGGGCTTCGGACCCCATTTTCTTAGCATCTGCAACATACTTTTCTGCTATTTGTCTAGCCTCACCAGCTTCTTTTTCTTTTCTTTCGGCCCGCGCGACATATTTAGCGGCTTTATCGTCTGCCACTTTTGCCTTTTTTATAGCTGCCCATTTTTTGGTATCCGCAAGTTAATTTCATACAAAGTTCGATTAATTTATTACGTACTTTTTTTCTCGGCGAAAGAAATTTTATTAATCTTGAACACCAAGTATAGGCCTTTTGTACGTACTCCGTTCAAGTTTAAAATTTCTTATTCTTTCTTTTAATTTCTCTCTCCTTTTATCCTTTGATTTAATTTCTCTCTCCTTTTATCCTTTGATGGTTGTAGCTAGCTCAAAGTACGTCAACTGTTAAGTTGTATTTTGGTTCAACAATTTGGAATAGATTTGTGGAGAAATGAGAAAATTTAAACAAAGAAATTAAATTCTAAAGCTTCTGTTTCCTCTCCATATTCCTCCACAAAATCCTTATCCAAACACAACATTAGAAAGCGGTGGCTAGCTCATGCGGTAGAGCTCTTGAATGTTCTACACTGTATCCCGGGATCGAGTTTCATTCTCAATAAACAAAAAAATGTCAATAAAATGGTGCTAGTACGTACGTAAGAGGTGCATGCAGTACCTTTTGCATGATCCATTGATATACGATTGTTCCTTTCTCTCACCTTCAATTTGTTCAAATCAAAATTCGAACGAAGAAATTGGCCTTTGCAGCAGAGCTATTGCAAATTGGGTGGATTTGAAATTGGAGCTACCAATAGGTAGAGGATTATCATAAATACTACTTGAAGAAAACAAGGGCCTACAAATCAAATACTCAATAAATAAAATAAAATAAAATAAAAAAAGCCAAGGGCCAATGAAGAAAGAAACCCCTAGACATGGCCATTTGTACGTGTCTACCATTTATCTTGGACTCTTTAGAAAGATTTTGAAGTAATACTTAGAAAAGAGGGCAACACCTGGAATTTGTTTTCCCATAAGATGACACGTTGCCTCACAATAATACACTCGTTCACGGCAATGTAGTAATAGTATATATTATCCTCGGTCCATAGAATTTGATTGAGATCTGGTGACTTGTAAGCGCAAACACGCACGATATATGAATATGAAAACAGTAAAGAATCAACACACAAATATACGTGGTTTTTCAAAATCAGGTACGTCCATGGGAGCAAGAGCGAGAGTTTCTAATTGATCACTGTATATAACAGGATTTACATAGAGGGTATTTATATCTCACTATATTCCTAACCCTAACCTGAGTGTATGGTCTGTCTTCCTATAATACCCTTATAACACTGTCTCGTCACTCTCGTACCGCGGCGGGCAATGGGCCTACGGCCTAGCCCCACTCTACCAGATCTGTGATGGGCCAGATGCGTCGCTACGCTTTGCTCGCTCTGCTCCGCATCTGGCTTCTTTCTAAAACTTCTCGGTAGGTATTGGCTTTGGATATTGAAAAGGTGCCCCCCTCCCTTTTTAGGCACTATTACCATGCTTTTGTAGGCGATTTTTAATTATGAAATGCCAGTGCTTGTCTAAAAGATTAAGTTGAAATCCAAGATTTTTTTCTTGAGAATTCCTTTTTCATCTGACTAAATCGGACTTGGTCCCTATCTCTCTTTCTCTCTCTCTTTTAGGAGTGACACGTAGAACATCTGTACGGGCCGTATGGCGTTATTGCATTTGTGCAGGTGGACTTGTTGAAATATGGTCTACTGACCTGACCCATCTTCTCCCACTATTCCTCCCCCTCACAAACTTGTAGCCTGGGTTCCGAAAATTCCGAAAAAGAAAACACAGATAAAACAGCTCAAAAGGTGCTAAAGGATCTTTATTAAGTTCAACAAGGTGTCTAAGTTGCTGCACTTTCTACTCTTTCCTGCTCCTACATTGGTGAGGAGGCTGCTGCATATTTTGTTACTTCAACATTATACGAATTTGATTGTACATGTACTCCCTCATTTCACAAATATACAACACCAAGATTATACATGTAATTAGAACAGAGTTCAGGGTGCGAACGGGCCCAACGATTACAAAACCATACCTGCCCCATAAACAAGCGGGGGTTCTTTAAGTTCCACCAACGCTCCTATTGGGAAAAATACACTTTCACTATCAGACGGTAGCTAATTTAGTGAAAACCCATAAAAACACACATTCAAATATTTTTATACAACCCATAATGGATCACACAAAAAAATAAATAAATCATTTAATCCAGAACAGAAATAGGGCTGCCAAACGGGGATTAGGGAGAGCTAGTCTGTCTTTTGTGTCAAAACTACTTGGTCTTCTTTTTCTTGGGCCAACACCCCGGCTGGCCAGCAGGCTTTCCGGTTGGCTGCATCAATTCCTCAACACGCTTAGAAATAGCGTCAGCTGCTGCCCTCGCCGCCTGGGCTTCAGATCCCGTTTTCTTGGCATCTGCAGCATACTTATCTGCCAATTCTCTAGCCTCGGCAGCTTCTTTTTGCTTTCTTTCAGCTCTCGCAGCATATTTAGCAGCTTTATCGTCTGCCTTTTTTGCCTTTTTTATAGCTGCCCATTTTTTGACATCCGCAAGTTTTAACTCAGCTGCGCGCAAAGCAACCAATCATCCAGCAACTACTTAGAACATTAGAAATTAGGCCATGTTTGGCATCTTTAAAATTTAAATTGTTAGAGCATCTGAATGTATGCATTAGAATCAAACTAATCTCAAAAGACTCAACAAAATGATGATAGTAAGAGAAGCAGTACCTTTTGCATGATCCATTGATAAATGATGTTGTTCCTTTCTCTCACCTTCAATTTGTTCAAATCAAAATTTCGATCCAATGAAATCTCCCTTTGCAGTAGAGCTATTGCGAATGGGTGGATTTGAAGTTGGAGTTGGCAATCAGTAAAGGGTGTAGATAAATAGTTGAAGAAAGAATAACAAGGGCCTACAAATGAAGGATCCGGATCCTGTAGTGCAGTGCCACACTACAATCCTGTATTGCTGCACGCGAGCCGTTGATCTCGCTAATCAATGGCTCAGATTTCATCTCGACAATAGACGGCTTGGATTGTTTAAGTGCGGAGATGAAATCCGAGCCGTTGATTACACGATCAATGGCTTGGATGCCTCATTATAATCCTGTAGCTGCACTGGATCCCAATTCCTCAACAAAAGAAATAATTAAAAAAGGAAAAGAAAAGTAAGGCAGGTGAAGAAAGAAAAGCCAGGGCCTACAAATCAATCAAATAAAAAAGGAAAAGCAAAGCAGGTGAAGAAAGAACAAAGAACACTTTGTTCGGTTTGGGTCTCAA
The DNA here is from genome assembly GCA_016920895.1 of Vaccinium myrtillus. Classification (NCBI taxonomy): domain Eukaryota; kingdom Viridiplantae; phylum Streptophyta; class Magnoliopsida; order Ericales; family Ericaceae; genus Vaccinium; species Vaccinium myrtillus. The sequence goes on from CM029274.1 coordinate 14,674,584, forward strand.
GATCGATCCTGCACGGGGAATTGGGAGCTTTGTAATGAGCCAAACTCACTATAGGGTGTAGTGAGGAACAGTCACCGTTCGATGCGGTAATCAATTGTCCAGATTTGAAATAAACTCTTTCGTGTAAGAATAATCTCTTATATGGAGGAGTTTATTTTAAATCTAAATTATTGATTGCATAATCCAATGGCCACTGTTGCTTATTACACTTTTTATATAGTGCCAGTCAAAAACCTCTTCTGAGGCTGAAATGTTGTTTTTTCTGCACAGGATTACCTAGTCATGAAATTTTATTTCTATCTTTCTCTACTCGTTACCCCCAAAAACCTCCCTCAAAACCCAAACCAAACAAAGCCGAAATGTTGTTTGTTTTTTTGTAGCACAGGGTAACTACTCCACTAGTCATGGCCATTCGCTACGTGTCTTGCATTAACGTTTTCTGCCTTTTTGTCGGTATAGCTATTTGCTTAGGTGGTGTCCTCTCCAGTAATAGATGGACACCTGTTCAACCCATCCCAAAAAAAGTGCATTATGATAAAAGAAGGGTTTGGAAATCAATTTCTTTTAAAATAGTACTACTAATACTCCAGTAGAAAAAAGGGATAGATGGAATTCTTTTTTCTCACAAGGATGACACGTTGACTTACAAGAGAGGCGTGAATATTTCCTTTGGTGCAGCAAAAATTATACTCTAATCACACTCGCACAATGGTAGGTCCTATATACACTACCCACGTCGCGCGTGTGTGGAGCTCACACCCTTATAAGTATAAAGTTGTAATCTCCAATCCACCTTTATATCTCTATACGAGAGTGTTCAGGGGCGGCCCCATATAGTGGCAAGGGGGGGCGCTGACCCCCCCCGAGAAGGAAATCTTTTCCGAGATGCATATTTTTTAAATTATTTTTGTAATTTTGCTCCGTAGGAGTATATCTTGTTATCTTTACGTTGTGATCCTTGCACCACAAATAATTCACTTGCCTCAAATGTGCTAGAAATTTTTACAACGTTACCCAAATAATTCACCGAATCTTCCCTAATTTTTTCTTCTTTTTCTGTGATTCCACCATTTTAACACACTCCCAATGATAAAATCCTGTACAAATTTTGCATGTACGAAAATGCTTTAATGTTTTATTTGAAAATTTGCATGTAACTTCATAGGGAACCATCAAAATGAAACGAAAGAACTAACTATTGTAGAATCTTGACCTCCCTAATGATAAATCATGTGTTCGCCCCTGGATATATTGTGAAAATTTTTGCAATTAATCTCCTCTTTTTTCAGTTTTTTGTACAAGAGAATTTTAGAAGGCTCTATCGTTCTTTTTAATGTTTTGGAGACCCAATTTTTTTTTGTCCTCTATGTTTGAAGACCCATAATATTTTTGGGTTTTCAAATCTATAAAAAGAACAATGAATCCCTCTTCGATAAGGTATAAAAAATAAAAAAAAATATACAAAATCTCTTCTCAATGCACATTATGCCACATGCACATTATCATTTTTGTTTAAAAAAACCGGAAAAGGCGCAGTAGGATGTGGCTGACAAAGTTTTTTTTTTTTTTTCCTTCCTTTTTGAGAGATCACCGGCCAAGTTGATTTTCTTTTTTTAACTGACCGACCACGTTCCTTGGATAGTGAGAAAATAAATGACCTTGGAATTCAGGGTAGGTGCTGTGTACCATGGATTTGGATCCTATGATCCCCACATTCTCTCTCTCTCTCTCTCTCTCTCTCTCTCTCTCTCTCTCCGTATAGTGTGGATCTTTCAACTAGAGAGTGAGACTTCATTACAAAACTCCTCGAAAAAGAGAAACAAACGCCTAGCTTGGCCATGCGATCGAGAAATTGCGTGGGCGTGTTAGGACCTTATTGCGTGTGATAGATGAAACCTACCGCTAATTCTTTTTTGTCTCAGCGGAAGAGGACTTCACAATTTTCACGAGGTGACGGAGAAGAAGAACGAGCACACCGGTGCTTGAACATAGTATAATGCCGTAGGAATTGAAAATGCTTAGGATTTTCCATTGTGGTCAAGATGAGCGTGGTGCCCATATGTAGAAAATTAGAAATTAAACGTCGTAGAAATGAAAATGCTCGGGATCATTAATCATTAAATTTTCCACCCATGTTTTTTACGCCGACTGATCGAGCTTATCCCTGTCATAGTCGAGGGGGTTTAATTAAGAGAAATTAATCCGGAGAAGATTTTATGGAACGGGTTCTAGGCTAATTCTTAGAAAATATCTGTGCGCGTGTGTGAGAGCGACGATTGAATACACGAGCACGGAACGATGTTTGAGAGTGTGGGAGAGTAGGGGAAAGATTTTCTATTCGTACTCTCCAATATTTAAAACGAGAGCACTACGACTGCCCTCTAAAAATAAATCACAACACAATATAAAAAGTTGCAAAATCGGAACCAAACCTCAGTTCCCGCCCCTATGTAATTCTCCGGCCGCATCTCCATCTTACACCACCGTTTCTACCTCTCTATTAAAATTCCTTTGAATCAAAATCGGAACACACAGTCAACCATGAAAAATTAAAATTTAACATCTTAATTCGTTGTTGCTCATCTTGTCGAGAATGGGTTCTTGATCTTCCAATTTTTCCTGCCAACCATTAAACAATGGGTTCTTGATTTTGATTTTTCGGCTATGAGTGAAAGTCCTCCATATGAACACATCCATATATTCATGTTGGTTTGTCTGTCCAAAATGATTTTACTGTTACAATCTATGGGAGGAGGAGAAAATCGGAGGCTATGTACTGAGATCTAGGGCTTCTTTGGCAAAAAAAAAAAACTTAATCCCGGTTTTTTGGTTTTGTCTTTATTCAATTTTTTTTTGCATTTGTTAGTTTTGTGTTAAGATTATGTGGTTTTTGGATTCCTTTCGACGAGACGAATCTAACAAGTATAAATTTATAGTTAAACCAATTTTTTTTTAATAAAACCGAAAATACTTGGATCATTGGATTAATTTTGGCTTTATTAAAAAAAATTTGAGTTTTGACCATAATTTTATACTTGTTAGATTCGTCTCGTCAAGAGGAATTCAGAAATCACAAAATCTTAACACACAACTAACAAATGAAAAAAAAAATAAATGAATAAAGGTAAAATGAATAATCCAATAATCCGGATTATGGATTATTTGTGAAAGGAGCATCTAGTTGCAGAACATGAAGATAGAAGAAAGAGAGAGTTTGAAACATGAAAATGAACAAGAAAATGAATCTAACAGATGAGATTCGCCCGGTACACTATTTGAATAGTCTATCGGACGGATCTCATCCGTTAGATGCATTTTCATGTTTATTTTCATATTTTTTTTCATGTATTATATCAGGCTCTAGAAGAAAGGAGAGAGAAAGCGGGGCGGGGGAATAATGATAGTGACACAAACTGTGTTCCACAACCAATCACAACCCCACTCACATGAGGTGTGGGGCCCGCACGTGGGGCTCATGTGGGACCCACACCCCATGTGAGTGGGATTGTGATTGGTTGTAGCACAAAGTATGTGTCGGAGTCTTAATCAACGGCTGAAATCTTTTTTTAACACACGTGGCAATCTTAGAGAATGGGGCAGAGGATGAGGACAACAAAAAGAGAGAGAATCCCAAGCCCCAAAGAAGATAAATTACTTTTTTTTTTCATGGCAAGAAGATAAAGAACCCTTCTCCATGCACCGACGGTAGTGCGCCGACCACGTACTGACGGCATCGGGAACGCCGTTGTGGGTCCCAACCGATCGATCCAAGCCGTTCATCCCTCTCAAAATCAGATTCCGAGTGGGTTTATGTGGGAATCAAGACAATCGGACGATTGTATGAGCTCGATCCAAAACCACCCCATTTCATTCAAAATTTTCAATAGTATGATATATTCACAGGACTCAAGACAAGAAGAAGAGATTAATGATCATAGAAGAAGGGCAGTACATAAATCATTTTTTTTTTACTCCGCGAAAGAAATTTTATTAAGACTTGAGTGGCGATACAAAGATCAAAAGGAAAACGAGCAAAATAGCATCACAACGGAGGACAAACATCGATATCATAACTACGTTTGTACTGATAAAAATTCTACAAAACAAAATAGTACTAATTCACACACATACAATTTTACTGGTTTTTCGATAAAAAGATTTCACTTCTTCTTGACTTCAACATGCTTAGAAGCTGCGTCAGCTGCAGCCCTCGCGGCTTGGGCTTCAGCCCCCATTTTCTTGGCTTCTGCAGCATACTTGTCTGCCAATTCTCGTGCCTCGGCAGCTTCTTTTTCTTTTCTTTCAGCCCGCGTAACGTATTTAGCCGCTTTATCTTCTGCCACTTTTGCCTTTTTTATAGCTGCCCATTTTTTGGTATCAGCAACTTTGACCTCAGCTGCAACCACCCATCCAACAAGGAAAAATACAACATTAGTAATCAGGCCATGTTTGGCATCTTTGAATATCTACTGTTTATTTTTTAGAGGGTGTTCCACTAAATAAAAAAACAGTTTTTTCAAAAAATCAAGACGTGTTCTTTCAAAATACATCGCATAAAAAAACGTAAAATGAAGCTAGTAAGAGAAGCAGTACCTTTTGCATGATCCATTGATGTGTGATATTGTTCCTTTCTCTCTCACCTTTCAATTTGTTCAAATTCAGAATTCGATCCAAAGAAATTGCCCTTTGCAGCAGAACTATTGCGAGTTGGGTAAAGTGTGTGGATAAATATATATAGTTGAAGAAAGAAAAACTTAAGGGCCTACTAATCAATAACAAAAGAAAATAAAAGCCACGTAGGCCTGCAAATCACATGGACTCTTTAGAAAGATTTTCAAAATAATAATAGGAAAAAGGAGAAAATTTTGGGTAGAGCTAGGGTAGATCCACGTGGTGACCGGCACCACATTCGAGCCATCCAAATATATTTTGGACAGTCCAAATCTGTGGATGATATTTTGTAAATTTTAGGACCAAATTTATCCCCACAAATCTAAACCGTCCAAAACATGATTGGACGGCTCAGACGTAGTTAGTGTCGGACACCACGTGGATCTACTCTACTCGTACCCAAAATTTTCTAAGGAAAAAGAGAGGTTACAGTAATACAGTCACAGTTCACAAGATGTGGCTGACAAATTTTTTATTTTTTTTTCCTATGACCGACCTAGTTCATTGAATATTGAAAAAATAAAATTATCCTTTGTCACCTTTTGGTGGGAAATTAAATCGGGGTAGGTGCTGGGTAGTGCGGATTTGGATCCACTCCCCACATTCTCTCTCCACGTCGCGTGGAAGCTTCCAACTAGAGAGTAACACTTCATTACAAAACTGATCCAAAGGTTGAGAATAGGCCAGCACATTAATTAATGTTGGATTTTTTGTGATATTTTAATATTAAATTTTGTTGAACCTATTATTGGCTAAAAGTTTTTTTCAATTTGTCTCTTATAAGATTTGTCAAGCTAGCATTTATTTGGAAGATTGTGAAAATCAGCAAGATGAGATATTTTGGGATATGATTCATGCATATCATTAATAGAGCATTAACTTGCTTGTGGAAAACTTCATTTCCGTAATGCCCAAGTTTACTTATGGAATTTGGTTTCCTTAAGTCAAGTCATTGGTGGAAAAACTTCATGTTCACATTGCATATGCATGCACGGCTTGGTGTATATATAAAGCATGCATTTGTAGCTTGTGAGGGGGGAAATTAAATCAGGGTAGGTGCTGGGTAGTGCGGATTTGGAGTTCACTTCAAACGATGGCAGGGCAAGGTGCTCTTCTATCTTACTCTCCTCAAGGTGGCCTATGTCCTCATTGAAAAGAATCCCAACAAAGTCTCCACCGATGGCATGACTGATGAAGAAAAAGCAGCTCATCTTGAACTAGTTGAGCAATATAACGCAGATGAGTATAACTGTCGTTATTATCTTTTAAATTGCCTTGCAGATCAGTTTTATGATTATTATGTTACTACTTACTCCACTGCAAAGAAAATTTGGAAAGCTTTGCAGAGCAAATATGACACAGAGGAGGCTGGCGCAAAGAAATATGCAGCTAGTCGTTTTTTCCACTACCAGATGGTAGACGGGAAATCTGTGGTGGAGCAAGTACAAGACTTCCAAATAATTGTTGCGGAGGTCAGGTCTAAAGGCATCAAAATTGGAGACAATCTTGTGGTGGTTGGCATCATTGACAAATTACCAACTCAATGGCGGGAGTTTCAGAAGTCCATGCGCCACAAGTAAAAAGAGACGTCCCTGGAGGCTTTGATTACCCGCATCCGTGTGGAGGAAGAGCCTAGAGGCCAAGATGCACTTATGACTCAGGAGAGTAGTGGACATTCCAACACCAAGGCAAATTTGGTTCATGCGAATAATAACTTACCCAGAGGTCAGGTTCCAAAGAATGCTTATTTAAAGCCAAATAAGAAGAACTGGAAAAATAAAAATAAACCTCGCAGTGAAATGAAAGTGAGACCATTTAACAGGAACCAAGGACACCCTCCACCAGCACAACAAACTGGTGCGTGTTATGTCTGTGGCAAGAGTGGGCATATTGCTCGTTTTTGCAAGTTTCGTAAAACACAGCCTGCTCCACAGGCTATTGTTGCTGAGGAGCCCTTTGTGGCTATGGTCACAGACATATGTATGGTTCAATGTGTGGAAGGGTGGTGGGCAGACTCTGGCGCCAATAGGCATGTCTGTTATGATAAAACTTGGTTCAAAACTTATACTCCCTTTGCAGAAGAAAAAATTGTGATGCTTGGTTATTCTAGTACAACCAAAGTGCTTGGGAGTGGTGAGGTTGATTTGAAGTTTACCTCTGGATGTGTGTTGACTTTGAAAGATGTACTTTATACACCGTCCATGAGGAAGAATCTGATGTCCAGTTATTTGCTGAACAAAGCTGGCTTTAAGCAGACTATGGAATCTGATCAGTATGTAATTACTAAAAAAGGAGTGTTTGTGGGTAAGGGGTATGCCTGTGATGGTGATGCAATCCATGTACATATGTATATAGCAAGGTAGCTGTTAAGGTAATTTAGTGAGGGGCGTTTACGTCATTTCCATGGTTGATATTCCCCTTTTTGGCCTACCTGGGCATTTGTTGAGTTTTTGGAGTTCGGGGGTGTTTTTAAAAGAATTTAATATTATGGGGTTGTAAGAGGAATATCCTGTCTCTTGGAGGGGTTAAGTGTAGTTTTGCTTGGCTTCTTAGAGAAGCCTCTTGACTTATTATAAAAGGGAGGATAGTCTACAGAATTTGGGACTTTTGGTGCTGAGAAAACTTACGTAGAGCTCTGAGCTCCAAACTAGCTAGGGTTTTGAAGATTTGGAGGCTTAGGTCTTGAGGATTCGACCCCGTGGCGCCTACCTGGGTCCCCTCTGCCCGCTGCTTTGCACGCGCGAGGAGGCTAGCTAAAGCTCGCCACATACATCGTAGCCGAGTATTTTCCAGTTCAGTCTTGACCAGATTTAGTCACCTTTGGTGTGCAAAAGCTTCTTCTATCTCTTTGAAACTCCACTAGATTTCAATGTCTCTTAGCCCTAGAACCTTCTTCTCGGTTTGTAACACCTTTTGGTGAACTATTGTTGCCTTATATTCGAATCTAAGTGTTAAACACTTGAGTATTTGGGTTGGTTCGGTTGGTCTTGATCTATAGCCTTGTTAGCTATATCTATTTGCATCAAATTGGTATCGAGCAAGTTCCTTCCTCGGGGCTGCTCGGTAGTTGTATTTTGGGTATCTTGAGTGGAGTAAACATGGCTGCAAGAGGCGGAAGAGGAAATCGTGGTCGCAGAGGGCGATATGCAACAGATTGAAATGTTTGAAGCACCTTTGCAGAACAAATTCGAGAACCTTACTCGAGGTTGTTATGCAAGCAAATAATGGTCGAAACCGTAGAAATGACGGTGACCAAGGATCGGATCGTGGTCGGGACCTTGAGAATGAGTTGAATCAACAATGGGAAGAAAGTGATGGCTCGACTAATGTGGGAAGGTCGGATGGAGAGGAGCCTTTGCAAAACAACGGAAGACCTCCAAGATGGGAGCGCATTGTACGTGCTCTGAGAATTCCAAGGAGTATGGTGTGCGGGTTAACATCTCGAGTTTGATGGTGACATGGAGCCGAAGCATTCTGGATTGGGTAGACAAACGACATTGAAAGTTATTTTGATTGGAAAGAGGTGCTGGTGAAAGGAAAGTGAAGTTGGTTGGAGCAAAACTAAGGGTCAAACTTCACATGGTGGAAGCACTATCGAATGATCGAGAAGTACGGGGAAAAGGAAAAATTAAAAGATGGGATAAGATGAAAGAGAAGTTGAAAGCTCAATTCTTGCCTCGAGACTATGAGCAAACATTGTATCGAGTGTGCAAAACTTGAGGCGTGGAAAGATCATGTGAAAGAGTATACTCAAGAGTATCACAGGTTGTCGTTAAGAAGCAATTTGGTCGAATCAGAGAGCCAGAGGGTTAGTCGATATCTGAATGGTCTTGAACGGAGATCCAAGACCAAGTCGGTTTGCAACGACCTTACAAAGTGAGTGATGCATACCATTGCGCCGAAAGTTGAAACACAATTAGCACGTAGTGCATCAAAGAAGCCAGAAATGATTACCGCCACGGTCCATCCAAGATCGGTCAAATAACTCCACTCGGGGTGGACGAACAGCTGCTCCATTGCGCCAAAATCAGCCAACAAACACCGGAAATGGGAAAGGAATTCAAACACAACAGATTGCGCAAGGTCAAACCAGTATCAAGTGCTACCGATGCTTCGAAATTGGGCACAAGTCAAACGAGTGTCCGAAAAGAACTAATGCTCGTGTTAATCTTGTTGAGGATGAAGAAGTTCTTGAAGAAGGTTTTGCTGGTTGTGGTGATGGAAATCAACACCTAGGAGGAAATGAGTTAGATGAGGTTGAGGAAGAAGGGATTGATGGTGATCTGATTGGTGAAACACTTGTGATTCGGCGTTCAATGCTCGCGCACCACTGTTAGCAAGAGGGTGACCGCTCCGAAAGAATATCTTTCGAACATTGTCTGGCCGGTGGAAAACTTTGCAACTTGATTATTGACAGCGGAAGTAGTGAGAATCTGGTTGCTCAAGAGATGGTGGACAAGCTGAAGCTTAAAACTGAGAGGCATCCGCAACCTTATCGTATTCTTTGGTTCAATAAGGGGAATGAGGTAAATGTTTCTTCAAGGTGCCTAGTTAATTTCTCAATTGGCTGCTTTAAAGATGCTGTGTATTGTGATGTTGTACCTATGGATGCATGTCACATTTTGCTTGGGCGTCCTTGGCAATATGACCGACATACAATTCATGACGGCACTTTGAATACATATTCCTTCTTTGTTGAAAGTGGTGGTACAAAGAAGAAGCTAGTGCTAAATCCCATGAAAAATGATGATATTGCGGTTGCAAGGAAGGGAAGTTCGTCTACACTTCTGAATTCACATGATTTTATGGAGCAAAGTAAGGAGACCGGCATTGTATATGTTCTTCTTGGGAGAGAGGAAGTGCAGTCACCACTGGTACCAAAGGCTGTGATGAGGCCCTAATATTGTACATATCCGGGCTCATCTAGCTCATTTAGGTCACACATGCATGCGTTTTAGTGCTTTTATATGTTTGATATTGTGCAAGGTGTGTTTCCGTAGGTTTGACATACAACCGAGCTAATAAGTGCGTTTTAGAGCACATTGGAAAGCATCTCAAGGATCCAAGGGCCAAGTACACCATGGCACCCCACCAACGAGTCTCAAGGAGCTTTGGAAGGTTCAAGGAAGGCCCGGAACAAAGGAAAAAGAAATCTGGAGCTTCGAACTTTGAGAAAATCTGACCCACTGATAGAAAAAGACTCATATCTCTCAAGATACAAATTCTATTAACATGAGGTCAATTGGGTTGGAAAGTAGACTCATAGAGCTTTCCAACGGTTCAAGAATCATGTCATTCCGAGTTCGGACGAAGCCGGGGCGTGCCCGCGAAGTTGGGGCAAAAATCTGTCGAGCAGATCTTTGATGGATCGATCCATCACTTTCCATGGATCGATCCAAGCTTCAAAAATTCCCAACAGAAGCCCTTGGATCGATCCAAGGTGATGATGGATCGATCCAATGAAGAAAAATGGCCAAAAATTAGACCTTGGATCGATCCAAGGTGTTGATGGATCGATCCATGGTGGTGTCCGGGCGAATTTTTGACAGCACATAAAGGTGTTTTGGGTTGGGCTTCCACTTGAATTACTTGCTACTTTGAGCATGCTTCTAGATGTTTGGAGGGAGAGATGGTTTTTGTATAAATATCTCTCTCCCTCTCTCTCTCTCCCATCTCCATTAGTTTAGTTTTATTTTAAGTCATTTTCCTCCATTGTTGTCTTCAAGCTTTTAGTGTAATTTTCTTCAAGAACCTTGGTAAGCTTTTATTGTATTGTATTTTCTTCTTCATTAATAGTTCTTGTAATTGTTGGCTCTACATATAAATCTAGTTTATTTGCATTTCTCTAGGTTAAATCTTGTTCTTGTTTTTCCATCTTCTTCCTTAAGAAACACTAGTTTAAATTTGTTGTTTGTTAATTTCTCAAGGCTTAAAAGTGTAGGGAAGCTTAGGTTCAATATCAATATCAAGTTTAATCATGAATTTTATTTCTTTCAAATTTCTAATTAGGATTAGCTTAAGCATAATTAGTGAGTAGTTAATTGGGCTTGGTCATGGGGTGATTAACACTCCATGACTCGGGCTAATCCGTTCCTCTCATCTCAAAAGCAAACACTTCTTGTTGATCAAAGAGTTAGGATTAATTTTATGTATCAAAATTTGGATTTGTTAATCTCTTTGATCTCACGTAGCCAAGGGCTTGACCACTTGGCACGTGTGATGCTTAGGGCGATGTCAATCAAAATGTTTGTCTAAATGGCACAAGAATCCTAATCTTTGTGAAACACATTTTCTAGCCAAATGGTTTTAATATCTAAATCTTCCGTTCGGGAGCATCTAACGGTGTCCCGAGCCGGTTATCAAGAGTCGAACGGTTTAGCCTTAGTTGTGGTATTTATGATCCCCTAGACTACGCCTTAGTTTAATTTGCCGTTTTTAATCTTCCGAGTCGTTCACGAAGTTAAGTGAATTCCACCAACAAATCACAAAAGCCAAGTTTGCCGCTTTAAGGCTAAACACTTCATTCGCAAGACAACTCTCACGCCGGGTGCGTTCGGTCCCTGTGGATTCGACCCGGTCTTACCGGTTATTATGCTACTGCCGACCTAGCCCTACGCTTGGGGCGACACCATCTACGACACAATCCAAGGTCGCAAGCATTTTTGGCGCCGTTGCCGGGGACCCAATGGTCCATCTAGCGTGAGTTTTTCCTTGCTCCACTGTAAGTATCCCACTCTTTTGTATAGTTTTTCTTATTTTTTGTACATTACTTGTTTTATTAACGAGGCGGCGGACTAGCCCCTCGGAACTGTTCTTGTGGTGAGGCGGTTGCATAACCCCTCCGTTCTGCTAGTCCTAGAAAATCCAAAAAAAAAAAAAAATGGCTTACTTTGAAAATTGCTATGGAGGGTATGCACGACAATTTGATTGTTCAATGTCACTTCCTATATTTTATGGCTTAGCCTCAGAAAACCCATCATCGCATATTGATAAACTTGAGGAAGCTTTTTTTGGCAATGAAGTGGCTATGTTACAAGTATTCCCATCGTCTTTGCGAGATAGTGCTCAAGATTGGATCTATCCTTTGAGTCTTGGATCTATCCATACATGGGGAGAGATGATAAAAATTTTCAAGAAATTCACTCGTTTATGAGACTCGCATGCTTTTACAAGAAATATCCAATTTCTCTCAACAAGATGATGAGTCCGAAGCAATGTTGGGAGCGATTTAAATGTTCCATCTTCTCTTGGTCGAGTTTTAATTGTGAGCTTGGGAGTCTTCTGGCTATCTTCTGCCAAGGTTTAAATCCTACGACATGTCAATTTGACTTGTTGTCCGATGAAGAATTCCTGAGTAAAGATGTCGGAGAGAGTTGGGACTATCTTGATGAATTAGCCCAAAAGCCCCAATTTTGCGAGTGGACTGAAATTGAAATAGAACCACTTTTCGTTAATGAGGGGGCTATTTTAGCTTTGAAAGAAATCTCAGAGGTTAAATGGGATGATGAGCCTGATTTCGACTATGCTCCCCAAGAGGATTCTAGTTGTACACTTGATATGCCTCTTCCTGAGAAAACTTTTGAGGTTAATACCGGTAGCACTTTTATTGAGTCTCCACCATCACAAGAGCTTGAAAAAATTGAACTAATCGATTTTCTTGGTGTCGATAATTTTGATTGGGTTTACAATCCAGGTTTAGTAGATCTTGTCAACCATTTGAAAATAAATCTAGTTCAAATTATTTACATGGTGGAACTCAAATTTCTAAAGCGAATACGGCGATCACTACACTCAAAGTATCTTATCTTGTGGTACGGTCGTGTTCAGTTCTTGACAAAGAGCTTAGAGTGGAGTGGTTTGTGCATTGTGGGTGCTCTTCATAGTAGAATAGAGATACATGTGCACGTAGTTAATGTAATCATGTTTTGATTGGTTTTCTTACTCTACTTATTGTGTTTTTAGCTTTATGTAGTTTGTCTTGCTTGTCCTTTTTCTTTTAATTTCAATCAAGCATTCGGTATTCGCCGTTTTCGAACGGCTTTTGATGGTCTGGTATAGCCACCCATCTTTAGCTTGGAGTGTTGTGTGATTTGTTCTACGGCACTTTGAGTGGGAGATGGGGAGAAAAGTAGTACCCGTGCAATCGCGTGAAGATTCTTCGGTGATGAAAAAGCCTCTCATTTGGTCGAGGTATAAGGTGGTCGACATTCCACCCCGTAGGTACATTTTTATCCCTCCTTGTTCTTCATTTTCATATTGTCTTCGTGCTATGAGGACATAGCACATTTTAAGTTGGGGGGAGGGTTTACTTCGTGCTTTGTTGCTTTGTTTATATTAAGAGTCTTGAAAAAAAAAAAAGAGAAAATTGAAAAATTGAAAAAAATTGGTGAATCAAGGAATTAGGATACTTGTGTGTGCTTGCTCTTAATTGATGGCTTCTAATTTATACTATGATGTTTGTTGTGTGAGACGGAGTCTTGATACGATTTCATGGATAGACTTAAGCTTGTGAACATGACGTTGAAGGGAAACACTTGATTAAACCGTATTACCTATAGTTGGATAGCATATGCTCACTTGAATTCATGCTTTTCCACGCGCATTGTCCCACTTGAGCATTCACTGGCTTCGAAATTGGTTCACGTGTCATTGATCCCTCGGTGTGAATTAACTTGTCTGTGAAATATTTGGAGCCCCTTTCCTTTAAAAAAAAAAAAAAAAGATGATGCATGCTTTATTGTTAATGTTTATCCGGGCGTTCATTGAGTAACCGGGCAATCGGGGTTTGCTCCCACCGCATTGTTCGCGTCAAAAGATGGATAGACCTTGTGAAGGCATTGTCGAATGTGGTTAGCTTGGACCTCACCATAAAGCCTTTTTGACTCGAGCAATTAAGTCTGAAGGGTATCTAAAAACCTGGCGCCCTAAGGCCATTTGGCTTGGGGATGGCCGACCTAACGCTCGCTAAAGGGGTCAACTAGAAAGCCCGAGAGGTCCGGGCATTGCACGACCACATAAAAAAAAAAAAGATTCATTCGAATAAAGGGAAGGGGTGTGCTTAAAGAAATACCGAGCTATCAATGGTGTGAGAACTATTTTCAAGATTGGTGAATTTCCTTGTGAGGTTTCTTTTCACACGCATGCCACGTGAGAATTTTCTATCCGATGGTAGGTGAGAGGTTTGATTTTTGTGCTAAGTTTAGATAAGAAGTTCACTTGCTTAACTCCTTCTATGAATGAAGTATCTTGCCATTGACTTGCATGGCGGACATTGTGGTGCTATGTGAGGTTGTCGGTTGGGCATGAGTACATTTGAAGTATTCGATTCCTTTGTGTTTTGTGGGTGTTCACTGCTGAAAACCCTCACGAGACTTCACTCGTCCTACCGGGGCCGCCCGGGGGTTTAAAAGACGTATCCATTTTAGTTTCTTTCCGTTAGTTGCATATGTTTAGTTTGCTCGGGACGAGCAAAGTTCAAGTTGGGGGGTGTGATGAGGCCCTAATATTGTACATATCCGGGCTCATCTAGCTCATTTAGGTCACACATGCATGCGTTTTAGTGCTTTTATATGTTTGATATTGTGCAAGGTGTGTTTTTGTAGGTTTGACATACAACCGAGCTAATAAGTGCGTTTTAGAGCACATTGGAAAGCATCTCAAGGATCCAAGGGCCAAGTACACCATGGCACCCCACCAACGAGTCTCAAGGAGCTTTGGAAGGTTCAAGGAAGGCCCGGAACAAAGGAAAAAGAAATCTGGAGCTTCGAACTTTGAGAAAATCTGACCCACTGATAGAAAAAGACTCATATCTCTCAAGATACAAATTCTATGAACATGAGGTCAATTGGGTTGGAAAGTAGACTCATAGAGCTTTCCAACGGTTCAAGAATCATGTCATTCCGAGTTCGGACGAAGCCGGGGCGTGCCCGCGAAGTTGGGGCAAAAATCATGCGAGCAGATCTTTGATGGATCGATCCATCACTTTCCATGGATCGATCCAAGCTTCAAAAATTCCCAACGAAGCCCTTGGATCGATCCAAGGTGATGATGGATCGATCCAATGAAGAAAAATGGCCAAAAATTAGACCTTGGATCGATCCAAGGTGTTGATAGATCGATCCATGGTGGTGTCCGGGCGAATTTTTGACAGCACATAAAGGTGTTTTGGGTTGGGCTTCCACTTGAATTACTTGCTACTTTGAGCATGCTTCTAGATGTTTGGAGGGCAGAGATGGTTTTTGTATAAATATCTCTCCCTCTCCTCTCTCTCTCTCCCTCTCCATTAGTTTAGTTTTATTTTAAGTCATTTTCCTCCATTTTGTCTTCAAGCTTTTAGTGTAATTTTCTTCAAGAACCTTGGTAAGCTTTTATTGTATTGTATTTTCTTCTTCATTAATAGTTCTTGTAATTGTTGGCTCTACATATAAATCTAGTTTATTTGCATTTCTACCGGTTAAATCTTGTTCTTGTTTTTCCATCTTCTTCCTTAAGAAACACTAGTTTAAATTTGTTGTTTGTTAATTTCTCAAGGCTTAAAAGTGTAGGAAGCTTAGGTTCAATATCAATATCAAGTTTAATCATGAATTTTATTTCTTTCAAATTTCTAATTAGGATTAGCTTAAGCATAATTAGTGAGTAGTTAATTGGGCTTGGTCATGGGGTGATTAACACTCCATGACTCGGGCCTAATCCGTTCCTCTCATCTCAAAAGCAAACACTTCTTGTTGATCAAAGAGTTAGGATTAATTTTATGTATCAAAATTTGGATTTGTTAATCTCTTTGATCTCACGTAGCCAAGGGCTTGACCACTTGGCACGTGTGATGCTTAGGCGATGTCAATCAAAATGTTTGTCTAAATGGCACAAGAATCCTAATCTTTGTGAAACACATTTTCTAGCCAAATGGTTTTAATATCTAAATCTTCCGTTCGGGAGCATCTAAGTGTCCCGCCGGTTATCAAGAGTCGAACGGTTTAGCCTTAGTTGTGGTATTTATGATCCCCTAGACTACGCCTTAGTTTAATTTGCCGTTTTTAATCTTCCGAGTCGTTCACGAAGTTAAGTGAATTCCACCACCAAAATCCAAAAGCCAAGTTTGCCTTTTAAGGCTAAACACTTCATTCGCAAGGTACCCGGTCTTACCGGTTATTATGCTACTGCCGACCTAGCCCTACGCTTGGGGCGACACCATCTACGACACAATCCAAGGTCGCAAGCAGGCTGTGAGGAAACTCTTAGATGAATTCAAAGATTTGATGCCTGATGACTTACCTTATGGGTTACCCCCTATGAGAGAAGTACAACACCGCATTGATTTGGTACCTGGAGCTACTCTACCTAACCTACCACACTACCGGATGAGTCCAATGGAACATGAAGAGCTTCAAAAACAGGTTCTAGAACTTCTCAAGAAAGGGCTGATCAGAGAGTCTCTAAGTCCATGTGCTGTCCCAGCTTTACTCACTCCGAAGAAGGATGGAACTTGGCGGATGTGCGTGGATAGCAGGGCGATAAATAAGATAACTATAAAGTACATGTTTCCAATACCAAGGCTGGATGATATGTTGGATATGCTCTCAGGTGCGCGAGTGTTTTCTAAAATTGATTTGAAGAGTGGCTATCATCAAATAAGAATTCGAGATGGAGATGAATGGAAAACGGCATTCAAGACCAAGGATGGGTTGTTTGAGTGGCTGGTTATGCCTTTTGGGCTGTCTAATGCACCTAGTACGTTTATGAGGTTCATGAATCAAGTGCTGAAACCATTCACGGGGAAGTTTGTTGTTGTCTATTTCGATGATATCTTAGTGTATAGCAAAGATGAAGAAACGCATGTGGGGCATCTACGGGCTGTTCTACAACTTCTGAAACAGAATCAGTTGTATGCCAATGCCAAAAAATGTAGATTTGCAGTGGACAGATTGGATTTCTTGGGGTTTGTTGTGTCAGCCAAAGGAGTGGAGGTCGATCCGGTGAAAATCCAAGCTATCACAAGCTGGCCTAGTCCAAAGACGCTGACAGAAATCAGAAGCTTTCATGGGTTAGCCACGTTTTATCGGAGATTTATCAAGAATTTTAGCACCATTATGGCTCCGATCACCGAGTGCCTCAAGGGTGGAAAGTTTACATGGAGTTTGGGGGCTGAGGAGAGTTTCCAAGCGATAAAGAAGATGATGACTCAAGCACCAATATTGGCTTTACCAAATTTTGATAAGCTCTTTGAAGTGGATTGTGATGCATCGAAGGTTGGAATTGGGGCTGTTTTAAGTCAAGATGGACGTCCAGTTGCCTATTTTAGCGAAAAGCTCAATGGAGCTCGCCAGAATTACTCCACTTATGACCTTGAATTCTATGCTATAGTTCAGGCCTTGAAGTTTTGGCGCCATTACTTGATCCAAAGGGAGTTTATATTGAATTCTGATCATGAAGCCCTAAGGTATCTTAATTCACAAAAAAAGTTGAGCCATAGGCACGCAAAATGGGTGGCATTCCTACAGCAATATACCTTTTCCTTGCGGCATAAAGCTGGATTGCAAAATAAAGTGGCTGATGCTTTAAGTAGGCGGGTTTATTTGTTAAATGCAATGTCTATCACTGTTGTTGGGTTAGAGGTGATGAAGGCGCAATACAATGAGGACCCTTATTTTAGGGAGTTGCTGGAGAAACGTGCAGCCCAAGACAGCAAGGTAAGGGCAAAATTTATTGTAAATGATGGCTTTTTGTTCAAAGGAGATAAGTTATGCATACCTGAGGGTTCTTTGAGGGAGACTTTGATTGCTGAGCTGCATGGAGGTGGCCTTGGAGGTCATTTTGGCAGGGATAAAACGCTGAATTTGACGTCAGAAAGATATTTTTGGCCAACTATGAGACGGGATGTGTATCGGCATGTTGAAAGGTGTCATATTTGTCAAGTTTCAAAAGGGCAGCAGCAAAATATTGGCCTCTACACTCCTCTACAAGTTCCTACTAGTCCATGGATCGAAGTGAGCATGGATTTTGTTCAGGTTTGCCTCGAATGCAAAGGGGTTTCGACTCCATTTTTGTTGTTGTTGATCGTTTCTCCAAAATGGCTCATTTCATTGCATGTAAGAAGACTTTGGATGCAACTTACATGGCAACTCTTTTCTTTCGGGAAGTGGTTAGACTGCATGGTGTGCCCAAGACCATCACCTCCGATCGAGATACGAAGTTTCTTAGTCATTTTTGGAGAACTTTGTGGAAATTGTTGACAACTAAGTTACAATACAGCAGTGCTTATCATCCTCAAACAGATGGTCAGACTGAGGTAGTAAATCGAAGCTTGGGAAATTTGCTTCGATGCCTTGCGAAAGACAACATTTGGCAATGGGATTTGGCTTTGCCACAAGCTGAATTTGCTTATAACAATACAGTCAACAGATCTACCGGAAAGAGCCCTTTTCAAACCGTGTATGGTCGAAATCCAAATCATGTTCTTGACCTTGTGGACATTTCAAATCTGCCCCGTGCAAGTGACGATGCTATTGCATATGCAGAAAATCTAAAGGAAGTTCAAGAAGAGGTTCGAAAAAAGTTGGAAGAAATGAATCAACACTTCAAAAATGCAGCTGATCGCAAGCGAAGGTTCAAAGAATACCAAGTAGGAGATTGGGTTATAGTTTTCCTCCGAAAAGAAAGGTTCCCCACTGGTACTTATCACAAGTTGAAGAGCAAAAAGGTTGGCCCATGTCAGGTTTTGCGCAAGTTTGGTGAGAATGCTTATGAAGTTGAGCTTCCTCCTGGCCTCGATATATCTCCCATCTTTAATGTGGCAGACCTATACACTTTTCACGGGGATTTGAAGGCAGAAACTGAAAGTGCTGCTAGTGGAAAACCTGGTCCAACCTCTACTAAAGAGAAGGACAAGATTGAAAAAGTGATTCAAGTTCGAGAGATGAAGACAAGGGCTGGCGACTACTTCCGATTTCTTGTTAAGTGGGCTGGAAAACCTGATTTTGAGAACTCGTGGATATCAGAACCTGAGTTTTTGCAGATTGATCCAGAGATGTGTCATGAAGCAAAAATGACAACTCGCACAGAGGCGAGTTCTTTCTAACTGGGGGAGGATGATGCAATCCATGTACATATGTATATAGCAAGGTAGTTGTTAAGGTAATTTAGTGAGGGGCGTTTACGTCATTTCCATGGTTGATATTCCCTTTTTTGGCCTACCTGGGCATTTGTTGAGTTTTTGGAGTTCGGGGGTGTTTTTTAAAAGAATTTAATATTATGGGGTTGTAAGAGGAATATCCTGTCTCTTGGAGGGGTTAAGTGTAGTTTTGCTTGGCTTCTTAGAGAAGCCTCTTGACTTATTATAAAAGGGAGGATAGTCTACAGAATTTGGGACTTTTGGTGCTGAGAAAACTTACGTAGAGCTCTGAGCTCCAAACTAGCTAGGGTTTTGAAGATTTGGAGGCTTGGGTCTTGAGGATTCGACCCCGTGGCGCCTACCGGTCCCTCTGCCCGCTCGACGCACGCGCGAGGAGGCTAGCTAAAGCTGCTGTTACATCCTGTCAGAGCTGAGTATTTTCCAGATTCAGGTACTGACCAGATTTAGTCACCTTTGGTGTGCAAAAGCTTCTTCTATCTGATGAAACTCCACTAGATTTCAATGTCTCTTAGCCCTAGAACCTTCTTCTCAGTTTGTAACACCTTTTGGTGAACTATTGTTGCCTTATATTTTGAATCTAAGTGTTAAACACTTCAGTATTTGGGTTGGTTCAGTTGGTCTTGATCTATAGCCTTGTTAGCTATATCTATTTGCATCAGATGGAATGTTCAAACTCAATATCGAGAATAATAAATCAGCTACTGTTTCTGTCTACATGTTGTCTTCTTTAAAAAAGAGTAGTACTACGTGGCAAAAATAAAATTACATGAGTTTCAGAGAAATTTTGGAAGTTTAGAGTTTAGACCAATTTGGGTGAAGTACCATTAATGTAGCTTGAGTTCATCTTGTATTCTAACGTAGGAGTATAATATTTTTGCGCTCGCGCACACAGATATAACAAAAAGGGAGCCCTCATAGGAAACTTCTTGTATATATATATATTTGGCTCGGGCATGTAGGGGGTCGTTTTAATAGTTGGTAATCCGAGCTAGAGATTCGTGATTCCATAGGTTATCCTAGAATAAAAATTGGACAATGACCAATGGGTAAGTAGCATGCATCTACATGTAAGAGTAGTAATTATGCGTTGGTATGTTTACATGAATGCGAAAGATTAACTACTGCGGGTATGTTTCAGGTAATTAATTGGACATGTGAGTTCAATTATTTTAAATATGTAAGTTTGGAAATTATTGTCAGGTGTTTGATGTTTAAACATCTGGAACTTGATTCCATAAGGAGTTTAGCTAAGCTGGCATGCGGTGATGAAGTAACTTTTGGGCAATTAACAAAAAAAATTGCTTATATTTGGATGCATTAACTCAATGTACGATTTTGAAATAGATGCGCCAGGCCTTGTGTCTTGGCCCCAGTATAAGTGAGTTTCGCGCCTCATTATGTCTTGGGCCAGTTATAAATTTAGATGGGCCAGGCCTTGTGTTCTGGGTCTGATAGGACGATCATCCCAAGCAAGGTTATGCCAAAAGTGATGCAATGATTTGTAGCAAGCTGGGGCATTTCCAATGGTTCAAAAGTCCAATGGCTAGTTGAAGCTAAATTGTTAATAAATCATAACAACGGGAGAAAACACTGTATTTTTTGGCAGTAATGTTCTCGTGCTACGACAAACATTTCTGAAGAAAAAAAATACATGTAATCTCGGATGTTGGAGAGTCTCATCACAAGAGATGAGAGATACAGAGACAAATGGGTATTTATAAGTTATAACTTCTCTATTCTTGGGACTTTTTTTGCACAAGGGATAGAAATTATGGGGGGCTGGGGATTCTGGGGAAGACCCAGAAGGTTTAGTAACTTTAGTTATGTAGTGAGGAGGGCAAAGTGAGAATCATGATATCTATTAGCAATAGAAAGCCTCAAGTACTTCACCATTGAAAACCTCTTACCACAAGCAAAGCCAGTGTATCAAAGAATTGAGACATTTTAGATCATTTGGGAAGCAAATGTATGAGAGAGCTAGGTTCCCCAGCTCACAATTATTGGATACAGATACAATAAAACACGTTTTCTCAATGAAACTCTTCTTCACTAGTTCCTTTAGTACTTTTGGGGTTATTAAATTGCCTTAACAAATGACCGAACAACGAACTGTGGCTAGCTCAATTGGCCAAGACTCTTGCATCTTACTAAGAGGGCAGGAGTTAAATCTCTCCACTTGCATGTAGGTGTTCTTCCCTTAGAAGAGCGTTTCCTTTCTTTATTCATTTCTACCCTATAAAGGGCTTATTTCTTTCTTCGTAGGATTTCAATCATCGTTTTTGCAAGAAATACTTAAGCTATTCCAATTTGTTCTGCTAAATGCATGGGTACAAAGAATTTAAACTGGTGTCAAAAGGAAGAACGTGGACCGTGCAATATACCGCTGGGCTTTTCGTTGGCAATGGCTGGAAGTTAGTTGTTCATGAACACAAGCCCAAAAGTCGTAACATGTTGGCACTTAGCCCTTGCATTCATTTTTACTTGCACACCATGTCGTTTGGCTGAATGACTAAGAGCGCATCAACTGGTGGTACTAAGGTTTCAAAAAAGCTGGGTATTTATGAAGAGCAAAATGATGCATAGACCCCACATGAAAATGTTACACCTGCATATGCTTAATTGTTTCGGTTAATTGTTCTAGGGTCCAGAAGTGGGGACTTATTGGGCATTTAGTCCATGTTAAAGTTTTACAAGGTCTAAGGTCCATGAATTTTTTTTTTTAGAATTTAGGCACTTTCAAAGGGTACCCTAGGGTTTAGGTTTTTGGGTGCACTTTCCTATTATAGAGTTTTAGTGGTTTAGGCACTTTCATAGGGTACCCTAGGATTTAGACACTTTCATAGGGTACCCTAGGATTTAGACACTTTCATAGGGTATCCTAGGGTTGTAGGCACTTTCATAGGGTACCCTAGAGTTTAGGTTTTAGGGTGCACTTTCCTATTATAGGGTTTTAGTGGTTTAGACACTTTCATAGGGTACTCTAGGGTTTTACGCACTTTCGTACGGTACCCTAGGGTTTTAGGCACTTTCGTAGGGTACCCTAGGATTTTAGGCACTTTCATAGGGTACAAACTTTTTTGGCACTTTCATAGGGTACAAACTTTTTTTTGGTAATGTAAAAAAAAAAAAAAGATGCCAGCGTTAGGACTGGATAGGTTATAAAATTGTTTGGTGGATTAACGGGATTACAAATTCTTTGCCTTGGACTTTTGAGCAAGTCGCCCTAATTGTTTATCTTACAATTCTTTTAAGGATATAACTAATAGAGAAATGCCATTACTTATACCCTATCATACAATTCTTCCAAGACCTTTCATTCCTACTCCTTAATTCCATGATTTTATCTCCATTTTATAACTTAGTAAAACAACAATTCAAAACACAAAACCAGAAGCAAATTTTTATGTCAATGAGCATGCGATCACGTGCGAAGCATATCGCCCAACACTAATACAATGTAAATTTCCCACCAGTGGGCTCCATGTATTCTCATGCAGTTGACATAGTTCAAACCTCACTAATGAAAAATAACAATGCTGACTATTCGCCAAGCAAAAAGATAACTAAATAGGAGAACCAGTCGCAAAGACGGAAGCACATAGGTGCTTTGGGGGGCCAAGGCCTCTCCCTTTCAAATTTCGCAATAAATATGTAGGTATTTTTTTTAGGGGTAAATTTCACTTACCTCCCCTGAGGTTTCTGACAAATACAGAGATCTCCCCTATAGTTTCTGAAATTTCACTGCCCTCCCTTAAGGCTAACGGTGTTAACTTTTTGTGAGAAATGACCGTAGTACACCTTAATTTAAATTCTCCACCATTAAAAAAGTTTTTAAAAAATGTAGTTAAAAAAACTTTTTCAAAAAAATTAAACCGTTTTTCATTTAAATTTTTTTTTAAACAAAAACTATAGAAGAGAATTTTTTCAAAAAAACTTCTTTTTGAAATTTTTTGTTGAAAATAGTTTTTGTAGGAGAAAAGAAATTTTAAAAAATGTTTAAAAAAATTTCAAAGCTAGTTTTTGTAGTTTTTTTTCTACAGTTTTTTGAAAAAAAAAATTCAAAAGATCATTTTTTTTAAGATAACGGTTACCAAAAACTAGTTATTTTTATCCAAACAAACTTTATATTTCCAAAAATTGATTTTGAAATGTTTCCATCGAAAAACTATTTTCAACAAAAATATCAAAAAGCAGTTTTTTTTTTGAAAAAAATTATCTTTGATACTTTTTGTTTATAAGCTGTTTTTTAAAAATGAAGAATGGTTTATTTTTTTTGGAAAACTTTTTTAACTCAAATTTTTTTAAAAACGTTTTTTTTAGGGTGGAGAATATATACTAAGGGCACTACGGTAATTTCATGTGAAAAGTTAACACCGTTAGCCTTAAAGTAACGGCATGGGAGGTAAGTGACAATTAGTTTGAAAAGTAAGGGAGAGCAGTGAATCTCAAGGGAGGTAAGTGATATTGACCCTTTTTTTAGTATTACTATATGTTCGTATGGTTGGCCTCCCCATAAATAAAATGGTGCTGAAATATATGACTATATGCGTTTCTGCTATTGTTTTTGTTGCTTTTTGGGTGATTTTTATGCTACTATGCTCTGGTTCTATCTTGGTGTTTCCTCTCGAAGTTTAGGTTTGTACCTTCTATTTTTGTTATAATTTATCTTCTATTTGCCGATAAAAAAAGAGACCTAGACTCTGTGTTTTGTTATAGGCATTATTTAGACATTTCAAAGTGTAGATTATTGAACCTTAAAATTTTAAAATCTCGTTGTTCATGCGGCCCCTCATATATGAAATTCTAGTTCCGTCCTGACCAGTCTTAATTGGTGAGGATGGAACTAGTCAATGGTGAGAAAGGAAAATTAGTCGTGAAGAGTGACTATGGAAATCAATCGTTGGAGAGGAGTTCTCAGTCGATCATGAGGAATAAGAGAAGAAGGGATTGAATTAGGGTTTTGTATTGGTACATGAATCCACGTCGTATTGGACCTGAGTTGTAAAAACGTCTAACCAAAAGTGTGCAAATTGTTTTCTTCCTTCCCATGAAGATGTAATTCATGAAAAGTGTCATATTTTTCTGTGTACTTTTGAACCCCTTTTCCCTTTGAATTGTAGTTTTCTCATTCCTAATTTTTTTTTTTTGGAAGAGTAAGAAATTCATTAATAATAAAGATTACAACCCACTATGTGCATCTAAAATAACAATAAAATGACTTATTATTGCACACGAGCAAGACAAATTACACATTCCTATCGAATGAAGGATATATAAATGATAAATTTATCAGACGGTCAGGTGTCGAGAAACACATGCAAGTTGTTGATGAACAACTGTCACAGTGGTTCCATTATTGATGAGCCTTCCACAGAAAGTGACCGATCACGTGACTCTAGCACATAGGTAAAGAGCATTGCTACATGGAAAACATTTATGCAATTAGATGACTGAGAAACCAACTACAACGGACAAATTATTACAAAATACAAAAATAAAATAAAAATCGTGACAGTGTCAAATCACCGCGAAAATGAACTCCTACTTACCCACCCTCTTCCCAAAACCACCATCACCAAACCCCAACAAGCAATCAAACCATCCCGCAAACTATCAAACTACAACAAGCCAACAATCAACAATGCAACACCAAACCCCAAATTGTAACTTAATACTACAAACAAGTTTTCAGTGCTGAGAGTGCGCACGATCTAACCGTCCATTTCAGTTTTGGACAGTCCAGATTAAGGAGAGAAAAGAAAAGATAAAAGGTTTTGATCTGCACCGTCAAAAACAATTTTGACCGACCCGGGTGCAACGTTTGGATACCCACCCAATACCCAAAAAAATTTCCTACACTCCATACACCCTTTAAACAAAATAAACGCGAACAGCTTCACAACAAACGTAAACCCCGCAGGCCGCAAATAATTGGTGTCCTCGCGCCCATCCGACACAGGAACTTGTTTGAGGACTCGTCCGAGGCAAAACTTTGACAAGAGCAGGCATTCACCAAACACAACCAGATCTCTCTCTGAGGTGACTGTCAAATAAAGCTCTTCCGGTGCTCATTACAGTACGCGCCCTCTCTCCCCTTGTCGTCAACAATGGAGCCCGACGTGAGCATCGAGACAAGCCGCATGATCCGAGTGGCAATCCTCCCAATCGGCCCCATCCCACCCTCTCTCTTCCGCGACTACGCATCGATGCTGTTCCTCCACCACAAGATCGATCTCTCCACCATCTCTTCCTTCTACACCGAGCACCAGAAAAGCCCCTTCGCCCACCAGCCCTGGGACTCCAACGGCAGCCTCCGCTTCAAGTTCATCGTCGGCGGGTCCCCGCCCAGTCCATGGGAGGACTTCCAATCTAATAGGAAAACCCTAGCTGTCATTGGCATCTGCCATTGTCCGTCTTCGCCCGATCTCGGTTTGGTCGCTGAGCAGTTCGCTGTGGCGTGTAAGGGGTACTCGTCCTCCCTCGTCCAGAGTTGCTTTGCTTTTGCCCCGGGAGATTCTCAGGTTCGGTTTGTTCATTCTATTGGTTCTATCGTCCGGTCGTTCTTTTCGTGAATTGCTCTTTATGGCCGTGTTTGATTGGTCAGATCGGTATTGAGGGATGAGTAAAAGCTTCATTTATATGAATCACTCCCATACGCTGAACTCAAATCTAATCACAAGTTTGAGTAAAAACTTCATTAATGGCGTTATTATAGAATGTGCTGATCAAAACTAACCTTCACAATTTTACATTGGAGTAAAACTCAATCTGGGAGTTTGAATCAAGGACTAGAGTGTGTTTAAAGAACTTTTCATCAAAATTTGGTTATGAGTCAGTTAAAAGGGTAAGGACCGGGCCGCTGGAGAGCTTTTAATATTTCCACTGCCTGAATAAAACATTTATGGATTGTGAGACGGCGGGAAAAGAGAACAAAATCCTGCTACTTTTTTGGAAGACTGTAAGAGTTGACAAATGGTGGTAAGGACGAGATCTGAAGGAAAACATGGTTTTTATTGGTTTCTAATCAAATCTCACAATCCGATGGAAGAAAAAGATGGGTTTTTTTATTGGTTCCTCTTGTGGGGTGGTTTTTTATTGGTTCATTTTATTGATGAGAAGAAGCCCAATTCTTTCTTTCTCTCCTAGGGCTTTTTCCATCTTTTCAGCCAGCTGTTGCATTTCATGCTCGAAATGCAGTTTAACCAGATTTGTGATCCAATGCCTTCGTAATTGGGCGAATCATACAAGCCTTAGATCTATGTTAGTTTGATTTAACTTCACTACAAATTTGGACATAAAGTAGTGTTTAGCAACAATTGTAAGATATGTCGCGTTTAGAAACAAAAAAGACGTAATGAGAACAATCTTAATTAGTTAGGAAATAAACTATGAAATTTCATGATTCTTTTGTGAGATTTAGGCAAACATGTGTAAGAAATGTAAATTATATTTATAGGGTCGAAGAGATCACGTTATTCATGCTTTCTACCAGTGTAATTGGTTAGACTTCATATGACGGCGGATTTTACTTATTTGCTCAGATGATCAATTCAACTAATCTACCGACTGCTCTCTTTTGTTGTTGTTGTAATCTCTCTCTATCTACCTATCCCTTGCTAAAGACGCTATTGACAAGTCATACAAAGTTTTTAATCCTGTGTTGTGTGGTATCCGCTGAAGCATGAGTGAAACAGCTCTTGAAAATTTATTTCCAGAGTTCGGTTCCAGGCTGGTTGATTTTGCTCCTACCTGATTTTCAATCAAGGCATTTCTAAATAGACTAAACTCTTGTTATTTCTTCTAGTTAATGGTCTCTGTATGGTTCTGAAGGATTGTTTAGAACATGACATGGGTAGAACGAAGAGTCCTAGTTGGGTGGGATTACAGTTCTTTTTTGGAGACATTAAAGAAACTTCTCACATCTTTGGATTTGACTCTTTCCCTGGCATGGGTAGTTGCTTACTTCTATTATGTTGCAGCTTGAGGATTACAAAAGAAAAGAAGGAAACTTGATTCTATTTCCACCTGCTGATCGGCAAACTCAGGAGTTCCATTTACTCACCATGATGCAAGATATTGCTGCCTCATTGCTGATGGAATTCGAAAAGTGGGTTCTTCAAGCTGAATCGGGCGGAACTATTCTCAAAACACCTTTAGATTCTCAAGCCAGTCTCAGCTCAGAGGAGGTTTATGGTCTAGGTGTCCTAAGTTTTTAATACCAAAATTACTTCCAGTTTTCCTATTCTCTATTTGGGCTTCTGTTGATATGCCATATGTCCTGAATATTTCTACTTATCTCCAAAACTGTAGGTGATTAAGGCAAAAAAGCGTAGACTTGGCCGGGCACAAAAAACTATTGGGGATTATTGTTTATTGGCAGGATCACCTGTTGATGCCAATGCCCATTATTCAACTGCACTGGAACTTGCCCGGTTGACTGGGGATTACTTTTGGTATGCTGGGGCATTGGAGGGCAGCGTTTGTGCCTTGCTGGTAAGCATATTCTAGGATACAAGATTTTTTAAAGGTTGTTTTGTGAAAAGTTTAATGGGATAAAACCTCACTTGTATTTGAGTGCTCATATGATGTTGATGCTATTGGCTTGCTGTTCATCTTTATTACATCTTTTCTTATTTTTGTATGGTGCACACCATTATGCTGCAATTTGTTTTGAACAGGGTTATTAGTGATTAAATAATTGGACATATGTCCGGTAGAAGCTTGTGTATTTAATGTTCTATAAACAAAGTGAAAAGCAATGCACTACATGCTTATATTTTTATATTTCTCAATGAGTGAAGAGGAAAGTGATAAGCCCTTGTTAGATTGATTATAGGCTTAAAAGAAATGAATCAATTCAGGACACATAATAATCTGAGGTACTTAAAACTTGGAAGTTTATGGAATTGAAGCATGCAGATATGTCCTGTATGTAGATTGGCTGTTGCTGAAATATTTCAGCTACAAGAATATCCCACAACTCTATGATACTACTTATGGAACTCCTAGGTTTTACGAAAACTGAATAACGTTGACTTAAATTGCAGAACTTCACAGATAGCCAAACTGCAAAAAATCCAGCTGGTATACAATCTCGACAAAAGATAGGAACATTAATTGATCAGAGTGAACCATTAAATGAAACTCAATCAACTCTGTTGTAATAACCAATAGTTCTTCAAATGACAAAAAAAATTGCATAGAAGTATGTGTCTCCAATCAATGTAGGAAACGAATTGAAAGCAGCAGACCAGTAGCAGCAATACCAATGTCATTAATTAATGATAGATTAGCAAAGGCAGAAAACAACAGCAGGCAATTTATGATCCGAAGATAGAAAATAAAGAAGAGACTGAGAAGATGATCGCAGCAGTTACAACTCAAACAGAACCATTAGAGGACAAGGAGGAGCAGAAAAGGAGAAGGATTAGCACCAGAGAAGAGCAAGAACCAGCAAGAAGACAAAACAGATGATGATAATAATAATGATGATGATGATGATGAGGAGGACCTGTAGACAGATACACCAGGGGCGACAGCAGAGAGGTAAAGGAAGCTGCAGCAGCCGGAGCTTTCAACATTTGCTATGCTACGCGCTACGCGGCTCTATTCATTCCATCATTCAATACACACGGAGAAGAGGAAAAAACCTATACTCTAATAAGAAACACTCTTTCTAAAAAATCCACTACCCGTCTATGTATCAGCGCTAGAGATGTCGGTAGTCTCAAATCCGTCCCTTCCCCCACTCTTTATTGGCTCCTTTCGTAGGAATAGAGTAGTCAAAGTAATTGCGTCTATCACTGAAGGCAGCCAAGAGTCACTCAGGGCTTTAGTACAACACTACTCAGCTCGTAATAGTCCAGTCCATTAGAGTGTTTGAAATCCCTGAATCCTTACTCTGTACGGACCAGTAGGCTGGAGTTATAGTCCGTACCAAGTAGGGAAGACAGAGGTCCAGATAAATCAAGTAGGGAAAGATAGGAAGGGAACTGAAATGGGATGTCAGTGTTTTGTCCTTTCCATCAATTTTTTCCCCTTCAAATGAGAGAAGAATTAGGCTTATACAGGAACTTAAGCCAAAGCCTAACCCTTTTGTTAGGTGTCACCACTTTATAGGGCCATGGCAAATAACGGAGATTAACTACAATATGTGGTCATTCCCTCATCATAGGTCGAAATATCATTCATGTACCACTGTTACAGCCGCATGCGCAAATCTCATATTGCCAAAGGACATTGGACTTCCAAAACATGAAAAAGCACAGGGAAAAAACAGCATGCAGCTTAACTAAAAACTACACTTGAATCAACCCCAAATTTTGTTCTGCGATATCTCTCGTAGGCAGAGGGTACTTATATGTAGAGAGATGCCGCCCAATACTCTCTTATATGGAATTTTATTTAGCATATTGTTTTGAACCATCCCTGATGTAGAACAATCAGAGAGAGAAGAGAGGAAAAACACAGTAGGGCCACAGCCCCAGCTTCAAAAAATTATTATTTTCCTTCATTGAAGTCTGATGATTACTACATTAATCATCATATTTATAGACTAATAACCGAAATAAAATATCAACTCAAACAGAAACAACCTGATCAAATTGTATCATTGAATCTAAAGTGAGTATTTTGTTCACTAGGTTAAGGAGCTTAACAAAAAATGCTTTTATCTCCATAGTCCTGTCCTCCTATCTTCAAACTAAACAAATCCTATCTAAAGTGAAACAAATAACTTAACTACCAAGCACAATTATTGGACCAACAAGATCTATTCCCACGTGACTTGACCTGAGGCTTCCATAGAGGATTATTCCTCTACAACCAATCAAGGGTTGCACCATCTATCCAGGAACCTGATTATATGGGTGTGATTTCTATGACGGTCAGATGACTGACATAGAAGTTATAGCAGATTTTAGATTGACTGGTTCTTAGTCCCTGTATACACTATACATGCTTTGTCCATTATATTATTTGCATTGTTATTCATATTCTGCACGCCTGCACGGATATATGTCTAATGTTCTTTGTGTTCTTAGGTCGACCGAATGGGCCAGAAGGATCCCGTTCTAGAGGAGGAGGTTAAGTTCCGGTATGATAGTGTTATCTTGCACTATAGGAAGTCATTTATACAAGACAATGCCCAGAGGTATATTTTCATCCTTCACTCCTTTTTGTGAATATTCTTTGAATTTGTCGTGATGTTCCACCTGTTTGAGATGTACAACATTAAAAAGGAATCCATTCATAGTTACATAGTGACCAATTAACGTCTCTCATCACGTTGTGCCTGATATTTTTGTGAAGTCGTGTCAGCGTGTCCCTGTTATGTCTTGTATCCTGTATCAGTACTGTGCTTCTTAGATTATGCCCATAACCCTGACCTTGAGTTTTATCCTAAACAACCGATACCTGTGAGGTATTGGGATCATGAACCGTTCACTGGTTTTGTGTTCCGCATGCTTCTTAAGCTCTTTTCTTTTCGCTTTTCTCTGTTTGTGTTTTTATATTTTGCATACTTTGTTAGGAGTTTTTAAGTTCTTGATCATCTTTCTGAGATTTTTTGGGCCGTCATTCTGTTGAATAGCTTGATATTACATTTTTGGGCCCATTTCCTAATAGCTGAAGCTTTTGATGCAGTTAGTAACTTAAACTAATTCAATAAAGATAGGTATGTGTAAAACAGAAAATTCTTTCTCAGCTGAAGTAGAAGTATAATATCTAGGCACATGGTAGATGAAATCCTTTTCTCATATTAGACGGCAATCCATGTTTCCCTAGTACGAATTTGGGTCTGGATTCGTTTCTATATGCTATTGGTTGATTGCTTTATGCTCCAACGTCTTCTCCTATTCTTCCTCTGTGATTCATATCTCCCTCTCTAGCAGTCCATTATGAGGTTTTTCTAAGCAAACAAATGTCTCCCGTGTCATCATTATCTGGAATAACATGCAAACAATCAACATTTAGTTAACTTTCTGCCCTTCATAACAGCTTAATAGAGTTTACTCAATTTAGTTTGCTTTCTTTTTATGGTTTGGCCTGCTAATATTGTTAGTCAATTACATTATCTAATAATATTTGTAAGTTTGACTACTTAGATCAATATTTGAAGGGGATGATTTTTCGTTTCTGATACTTTTAACTCCTTGCAGTTATTGCTATTTGCTGTTTATTCACTTCATCAGATATAACATCCTCTTGATGGATAGCTTTTAAATAATGTTTTGTGCAGAGTATCCCCAGTAAGCTTTGAGCTTGAGGCTACATTGAAGTTGGCAAGATTTCTCTGTAGGTAGGCTGTTTAAACTTTACACATACAGTTATGATGGCAGCGTATTTTTGTGCTTGTATATGCCCACCCTGTGGGATCTGGAACCTTTGGTATGGATGCTTTATATCTGGTACCGGGGTTCCTCAAGCATGAGCCATATATTGCTAGAATGACATTGTTACTTTGGCAATTTTGCCCTGTATCTTGTTGTGGGAAAAAAGACGGCAATTCTGTATGTTTACCTTTCATCTCATTTTCCTGTTTTTAAAAACTCAGAGCATCTGCGTAAATCTAGTCGTTTGATCTAGTTGGATACAAGAGTTATAGAAAGTTTTGTAGAACGTGTAGTGCAATTGGTAATAATGGCCATCCATTTTTGTAATTTGTTGTTTGGCATAATTTTTTGAATATATCATGTTGAATTTGGTCGTGGAGCTCAACTTGATCATATTGACAATCACAAAATCCAATCAGTTAGAATGTGAGCATTTTTTTTTTTTTTTTGGAAACTCAGGTTTTGAATAGGACTTTCATATTGGTTTAGTTTTTAAGATTGTTGAAGTATGACCTTGGTAGCAGTTAATGTCTCAAGTATCATTCAGTGGAATAAGCTTACAAGTGCTACGTTTTGTAATATTTTTGTTTCATCTCTGCAGTATATGAGGAACTTACAGGTGACTGCTATGGGTATTTGTCCAGTTGGCGGATTCATCGAATCCTCACATCCAAAGATGCCTAGAGTGTCCTAGATTACACACGTCTTGAAGTATAATCATAGTCATAATGGGAAAAATGATGTTCACTAACTAATAGATAGGATTTTAGGTACAAATCATGTCGTATTCGTTGTCATATTGTAGGCATATCTTAGCATCCGACTTATGTCCCGTACTTGTAAGAAAATGGTAACTTCAAATCGTAGGCATCTCTTTGACGGCCAATCTTGTAGTCTGACTTCAAGTTGTGTACTGTGATTTCCAACTGTTTTTTACACTCTTTGATTAGGGAACTATGTTAAAAAGTGAATTCGTGAGTGAATGTGTCCATTGTTATTGTTCTATATAAACTTAGGATTTTCACGTCAAGTTTTTATATTTTTACTAATAGACGCGAGCTGGCTAAGGAGGTAGCGGAGTTGTTGACAGCTGCTGCAGATGGAGCAAAATCTTTGATTGATGCCAGTGACAGACTTATATTGTATGTAGAAATAGCTCGTCTCTTTGGAACTCTAGGCCATCATCGGAAGGCTGCCTTTTTTTCAAGGCAGGTAGCTCAGCTGTATTTGCAGCAAGAAAGCAGATTGGCTGCTATAAGTGCAATGCAAGTATTGGCAATGACCACAAAAGCCTACCGGGTTCAAAGTAGATCCTCTATTGCTAAAAGTTCTCTTCCCAATGTAAGTTTTCACATTATAGTTTGGGATGATTGCTACATTAATGGATGAACTTTTACTGCTCTTTTGGTGTGGTGACATATGTGATATAGACAAACCCTGTTGCTAGTTGTTGTTGGATGCTATAATAAGTTGCTGTGTTCTAGCGTTATTGTCTGTCTCCCCTTTTCTTTCTTTTCCTGTTTTTTTTAAGCATTTCAATCTCAGCCGCTGGCTTAATATGAGCTTTGATTAATGATGCATGACCTGGATGGCTGGACAATGTTCAGCCTTGTCTGCTTTCGATATATTTATCAGGCTTCTCAGTCATCAATAATGGCCACCACTGCTAGGCTACTGGCATGAGTAATTTCTTGAATTATAACTTGGGGCAAAAATATGCATCCTGATGTTTCCTATGCTCTTCCAATAAGCAATCTTGTGGGTGGTCTAATTAGGACCATTGGAGTGGCCGTAGATCTGCTAGTTTTTTGTTCATTAATCAGTTCACTTCCATTTATATTAGCCATTTGTCACGATTTATGCTGTGTTATAAGAAATCTGCTTCACGAACTGAAGTATTCCTCTTATATTATCGTGAAAAGGAAATTGGATCAACTCAAGCTGATGGCGGGAAAATGCATCATCACTCTATAGTCTCACTATTTGAATCCCAATGGAGCACCATACAGATGGTTGTTTTAAGAGAGATATTGTTGTCTGCTGTTCGTGCTGGCGATCCCCTTGCTGCATGGAGCGCAGCAGCACGCCTGCTTCGATCTTATTATCCTTTAATCACTCCTGCCGGGCAAAATGGTCTTGAGGGTGCACTTGCAAATTCGGCTGAGAAACTCCCTTCAGGAACTCGCTGCGCTGATCCTGCATTACCTTTTGTAAGGTACTTGTCAGTGTATTGAATGCTATTTTTCCAATATTGGACGAGAATCAAATCATCTATTCTGCGGATTACTTGTACCTTAGGCATTACCTTAAGATTTTAAATGGCCTCAATTGGCTAAATGAATAACCAAATCGTATTGATCTCCTTTCAGTTGGAATCTTAAATAACATAGCCATAAGACAATATGCCGCATAGTTGTCGATAGTGTGGTCTATATATGCTCCCTTACATACTAAAGGGTAGGTCTCTTGCCACTCCCTCCGTCCATCTTAGCGTATTTCATGGTATTGTTGAATTTCCTGTAGTGTTGTCTAATTAGGAAACTGATGAAGCGGGGAAGGAAGAAAACTATAAGATTTGTAAAAGAGTACAAGAGTTTGGGAGAGAGATAAGGGAACAGAAGAAAAGATATGGAAGAGAGATTGACGTAGAGAAGAGAGATGTCAAATAGAGACATGTTGCAAAAGATGCCGTCAGTCCTTAGTTTGTAGATATATCAGCCAAGTTAGGCAACGCAATAAAATTCACTCTAGCTGTTTTTGAAGGGTTATCGACGTGGTGGTGTTCTTCCCTGTTGTGAGGTATATTGATTAGCTTAATATACATTGTTGGGCTTAAGCTTTTGTATTACTGGTAACTTTACATGGCATCAGAGCTTAGGTTGGTAGATGTCTTGAGTTCAAGTCTCTTGTTTGTATTTGTTTTTCATTGATATTTGGCTTCTCCTTTTCATACTTTGTTTCGCTCTAATACCAGTATTTTTGTCTCCACGTGCAAGAAGATCAAGTGAGGAAGAGCATTGAATAGCTTGTACATTGTGTGTCCATTTCTTAGAACCATAAGCTTGCGCGATAAATGGTAAGTTAACAAGGTCAAGTGGTCATAGTTTGCTATTTCAGCTACATTGATTTGTTGTAAATGTAACTGATCGTGTCGTGTCGTGCCGAGTCAAAATTATATTTATAATTACTTAGAATTAACTACTACTCCAGAGAATAGTGGCTTAGTCCAAGTATCAATCCATGGAGACAGTTCGGCTAAATTACGCAAGTTTCGATTGGTTTCTAATTTAATCCAGTAAAAGAGGTTTGGTTTGAGTAATTGATTTTAGAAACTAGTTGATTTAAGGAAACAAGTAATGAAATTGATGAGAAACTAGTGAGAGAAAGTCTAGGGTTTCGAATCCACCCCGACCACGTAACTAAGCTATGTATAGGTTGGGGTTAATATTTTGAATCATGAAGGAATATCGCTAGGGCTTGCAAACCCTATCGATATTCATCTAGAAAATAATTCTGTTGCCAACAGGCATTGGCTATCCCATAGCACGGACCGTCTCGCTGGCACCCAATTGATGACTTTCCAAATTTCCTCATATTGGGATCTCCTTGATCTCCGCGTTTGCCCTATTAGGAAAATGATAATCTGACCCAATTGCCATCATGAACCAACTCATTGTTCCTTTGGCTTATCCACTTGTGAACCCAAGCTTGTAGCTTAGTCAATCTGTCAAACAATTCTATTTTCTCTACCGAATAAATGCTAGATAATCTCATATTGGGCTCAATTCAGTCTCTGATTGCGTAAAAAAATTGGGCTCGCCACTTCAATAAATTTGACAATGGGCTTTGCTTCGACATGCCCAAAGACCATTCAAATCGCTCTTTATCGCTCCCAATGGTCTCCAAGGCCTACAAACATATTAAAGTCATCAAGATACGCCAAGTAACGCTACGAACGGACTACCAAAGCGTGAATTAAAAGTATAAACGGGTGCTTTTCAGCACCTATCAGTAACCATACGAGGTTGGTCCACATCTACTTAAGTGGTCACATGGTAGACGGGATGACATGGTACTTGATATCGTTTGGACACGACACTTGCAAGCGGAGATCAATGGGTCAAGACTTTAGGCTTTTCTATTTACGCACCTAATCTTTACACATTGTCAACGTTTGTTTTTTTGAAACCCTTTTATGTTCAATACTTTAGTCTAGTTTCCTTCTGCTTTATGTTTTTCTTCTACTTATCCATATTCTTCTCCCCTCCTTAACTTATCATCTTTGGTAGTTGAATTTCTTTGTGTGAATTGTTTTCTTCCCTTTCGGAGTGCGTTTCCAGTTGAGACTTAACATAATCCTTCCATATCCCTATCCAGGTGCTACAATCTCCCTTTTGTTCCTTCAAATTCTTGTAATTTTGAAGGGGAATAAGCTTGAAATTTTCTGATTTTGATTTCTAGTTGGGCCTCTCTTTTGTTTTATTGGGGTTTTTAGACTTTTAGTAGTGCACATCTACTAACCTCAAACTTAATCCTTGCTTATAGCTGTTTTCCTTGGTCAAATTTCTTTATTTCTTTTTGGCTTTGTTTGAAGGATGTTCTGAGCGTATTTATGGCTTAAGTGATTCCCCATAGCCAACTTTGCATTAAAAAAGAACTTTATGGGTTTGGTTAGTTAAACCTCTAAAAGTTAATGGAGACCCATATAAACTCAGGCTACCATTCAACTGGATCTAATAATAAACATAGTGTTGAAAAGTGAATTACTTTTTAGTTGCATAGTATATATGGTTCTCAAGTATATTTATCTATTTTGGACACATTTTGGATTTTGTTAAGACCTTTGAGTAGTATAGATGATATAGGCCTTTGTACACTTGTTGCAGACCTATCACAGAAGTCCCTCCAACATATGCTCGAATTTTTCTTTTATCAAAACTTAACAATCCAAGATTTACTACTCAGAGTACCCTCCCAAAAGGAAAAAGAGAAGAATATCTTCTCGGGAGCGGAAGTGGGAGCTTTTTCAAGATTCCCTTTTTTCCAGGATGCATGTTTACTTGTATCTGCTGACAGATTTCCTCAGCCCCAAGAAATACCATGCTTTGAAGCTGATTTATCGCCCTAATTTCCTAGAATGTAACTAAGTTATAGTTTCAAGAATGCATGGAAGTCCTTGCCTTGTGTCCCAAATATGTTTTCCCATCGAGAAGGGTTCTATATCTCCCGATTGGGATTGTAAAGTTGTAGATAGAGCCTTTTTATCCTTTCACTAGTAATGGTGTAAGTACTTGTGTTGTTGACCATTGAAAATGCTTTCAGGTTGCATTCTTTCCCTCTCCATCCCTCGCAAATGGATATTGTGAAACGCAATCCAGATAGGGAGGATTGGTGGGCAGGATCTGCTCCCTCAGGGCCGTTTATCTACACACCATTCAGCAAAGGCGAGCCTAATAATAGCAATAAGCATGAGCTGATTTGGGTTGTCGGAGAACCAGTTCAGGTTTTGGTGGAATTGGCAAACCCATGTGGCTTCAACCTAATGGTGGATAGTATCTATTTGTCAGTGCATTCTGAAAACTTTGATGCTTTCCCCATTAGTGTAAATCTCCTCCTAATTCTTCAAAGGTGATCACTTTATCAGGAATTCCAACCAAAGTGGGACCAATGGCAATTCCTGGATGCCTTGTGCATTGTTTCGGTGTAATTACTGAACACCTTTTCAGGGATGTTGATAACTTGCTCCTTGGAGCAGCACAAGGTCTTGTAATTTCTGATCCTTTCCGCTGCTGTGGTTCTGTAAAGTTGAAAAATGTAGTAGTTCCAAATATTTCAGTCGTGCCCCCATTGCCATTACTGGTGTCACATGTGGTAGGTGGTGATGGAGCTCTCATCTTATATGAAGGTGAGATCCGTGATGTATTGATTACTTTGGCTAATGCTGGAACAGTTTCAGTGGAGCAGGCTCATATATCACTGTCAGGAAAAAACCAAGATTCGGTCCTATCATTTGCTTGTGAAGCTTTAAAAGACGCCCTTCCTTTGAAACCTGGGGCAGAAGTGACCGTACCAATTACCTTAAAAGCCTGGCAGCTTGGCTTAGTGGATGCGGATAGTGCTAGCAAAAGTTTATTCGGAAGCACGGGGAGGCAAGCCAAGGATTTAAGCAGCCCGATGTTGGTGATCCACTATTCAGGTAATTTCTCAGGCTGGCCAAGGTTAAGACGTTTTACCATCAGGCCCCGTTTGATTGCCCGGGTTCAATTATCGAAGGGTCATGCTAACGGGTGCCATAGTGCACCCATTAAGGGTACAAAAAGTTCACTTTTGTGGGTCCCACTTGTACAAAAAAGTACACTTTAAAAGTACACTTGTACGTTAAAGTACAATTAATGATGTACTTTAAAGTACAAGTGTACTTTTAAATTGTACTTTTTTGTACTCTTAACAGGTGCACTATGACACCCGTTAGCATTTTAATTATATATCCAAGGGATCCACATACGCCTAGTTTGGTTGTAATTTTGGCAATCAGGATTATATATCCATTGGACATGTTATTCCACTAAACATGGGATATACATTTTGGGATGTGGCATTACTCCCCTCACTATTAGTCTGAGACTCTGAGCGCCTTACTTATACCATAGGATAAGATATTCGTCCATTATTAGCCCAGTCAAACAGAGGGGGAGTGTCTTTTGTTTTCCTTGTGTGGAAGTCTAATTAAGTTAAAATAAGCTTATCTCTCAGAATCTAGATGGAAGCTGCGATCAACAACAAAATTATATACTCCATCCCACAATGTTGGTACCTCTTGGGATTCCAACTTTTTAAGGGGACAAGCATTAATGCATGTCCTCTGTGAGAATGACCTCCGATTTCCACTACTACCCCTTGAATCCCACTAATAAAGTTATTTTTAGTTATTTATGAAGGTTAAATTTTTGAAATCCACACACTTGTATTGTTGACTTTTCTAAAGGGATTAATATTTTGGGACATCCCAAAATGGAATAGAGGAACAACATTGTGGGACGGGGAGTACCTTTTTTTTGAATTCTCCCATTTCATCATGTCAAGATCCCTTTATTCTTGATTGTCACACCTAAAAAGACGGAAGGGCATCATATAAGGTTTGTCCTTTACCTTAGGAGACGCCGTTGTTTATTCCTAATTGAGATACATCATGTTTGTTCTCCTCATTAGTGTCAATACTCGCGAATCTACTTTGTGAATTTCTCA
The DNA here is from genome assembly GCA_016920895.1 of Vaccinium myrtillus. Taxonomy (NCBI): domain Eukaryota; kingdom Viridiplantae; phylum Streptophyta; class Magnoliopsida; order Ericales; family Ericaceae; genus Vaccinium; species Vaccinium myrtillus. Next base: position 14,712,960 of record CM029274.1, read on the forward strand.
TGGCTATTGCGGAACCTTTTTTTTTTTTTTTTTTGGGCATAGCATAGCTTGAACCGTGCATATAGCTTTTTGGAAATGATGTTGTGAAAGTAAGCTTGTTCCTATTGGCTTTGAACTTTCATTTTCAGGGTCATTGGTGAGTTCTGAAGAAGCAATTACAGATGAGCCCGCTGTTCCCCCAGGTAGGCGCCTGGTTGTTCCATTAAATATTTGTGTTTTGCAAGGCTTGTCCTTTGTGAAGGCTCGTTTGCTGTCAATGGAAATTCCTGCACACGTTGGCGAGAATCCTCCGAAATTACAAAATGTGGAAAATGGCTCTTCCGAAGATGCAAGGAGTCCGAATTCGTCTGAAAACAAGACCGATAGTTTGGTTAAGATTGATCCTTATAGGGGGAGTTGGGGACTGCGCTTTCTTGAACTTGAGCTCTCTAACCCTACTGATGTGGTGTTTGAGATTAGTGTCTCTGTCCAGCTGGAGAAACCTAGTGTTGAGGATAGTTCTTGTGGAGACCGTGATACGGCTGAGTTTGGCTACCCTAAAACTAGAATCGATAGAGATTACACCGCAAGGGTACTAATACCTTTGGAGCATTTTAAGTTACCAATTCTAGACGGGTCCTTCTTTGTGAAGGATTCCCAGAATGGGCCCACCACAAGTAGAAGTTCGAGTTTCTCAGAGAAGAATGCCAAGGCCGAACTGAATGCTTCTATCAAGAACTTGATTTCCCGGATTAAAGTAAGGTGGCAATCTGGACGAAACAGTTCTGGAGAGCTGAATATTAAGGACGCAATACAGGCAGCCCTTCAGACATCTGTTATGGATGTCCTGCTACCAGATCCATTGACGTTTGGATTTAGGCTTGCTGAGAATTGTAATCGACGTGCCAAACTAGGCCCAAATAAAGACTTCCATAACGAAGTTCACTCCCCTCTGTCTAAAGGTTCTGTTTTGGCGCATGACATGACTCCGATGGAAGTTCTGGTCCGGAATAACACCAAGGAAATGATAAGAATGAGTCTCAGCATTACGTGCAGAGACGTCGCTGGAGAGAACTGCATCGAGAGCAACAAGGCAACTGTCCTTTGGGCAGGTTTGATTCCAGCGTCTTATGTTCAAATTCTGTTATCTATTAGTAGATAGCAAACTTTTGGTACTTTGTTTGACTCCTATATGATGTTCACACTCCACTTTTAGCTTCTCATGCCTCCCTTGCTAGAGGCTAAAAGATAAAGAAGGGAAATTTTTAGGCTTCAAGTGGAGAGTCTATACTATCCATCTCTAGTTATGCGACTTGTCTGGATTCTATATGGACTATTCTAGAATTGTAGTACTCATATGGGACACTCGACACTTGAGTGAGGGTAGAAGCCCTGTGGGGTTTGTGCCTGGCCCGACATGCTTCGTTGGGCATCCATTAAACATGAAAGTATTTCAGAAACATGGTACCTAAATTTGTCCTCAGGTCCTTGGACTTCAAATTTGTCAGACACTTGAAACATACCCGTAGGTGCACCTCACTGACTTTCACACAACGTAGGACTTTGGATAGTAGTTATACTTTCCATGGTGCACTAATATTTTGCTAACTCCCTTTTACAGGAGATGACATGGTAACCTTTTTTTTTTTTTTTTTTTTTGGCTGATTTTCAAAACGAATTAAAATGCTTCCTGACTGGTTTAAGTTCATGGACTGGCATACATTTGTCAACCCTAGAAATAAATGGAGACAGTCAATCATATTTGTTTAGTAATTATGTCTGAACTTTTGATAGGTGTTCTGAATAGTGTCTCCGTGGAGGTCCCTCCCCTTCGGGAAATTAAACACTCGTTCTCTCTGTATTTCCTGGTTCCTGGCGAGTACACTCTCTTAGCAGCTGCTGTAATTGATGATGCCAATGACCTTCTTAGGGCTCGTGCGAGATCTAATTCACCCGATGAGCCAATCTTCTGTCGCGGACCCCCATTCCATGTCCGGGTAAGTGGGACTGCATGAATTGCAGTATTTCCTGTTCTTAGAAGGAAGAATCTGATCAAAATTTGTTAGGTGCCTGAATTTTTCTCTTATGGGCACTATTTGTACTTGCACTGATATATCTTCTCAACTTCTGCCAAACGTGATTGTAACCTCATTGTGCCTTAAGTGAACTTTAGTCATTAAGATTATAGTTGATGCATTTGTTATTTTAGGGTTCTTGTAAATCTATATTGAAGACATCATTGTTGCATGTGAAACAAGTTCTTCCCTGTCATTGTTGCGAATCCGCGACTCATGAGAAATTGGGCTATTATATGGCATTAATTGAATCTGTGTCTAACTGCTTCCAGAATTCTTCTTCTGTGATTTTGTTTTGGATATCTATAATGTTGATGTTGATGTGATTTCAATTTGTTCTGAATTATATCTCAGTTGGTATGTGATATTTAGTGTATTTTTACATTCGATGGTATTCTTAGTTGTCTTTGCCCTTTAGTTACTTTATTATGAAGAAGCATAACATTAAAGCTGAAAGGACGTGTTGACGACATTTGATTTGCCTTAGCTGCCAATGACTTGTTACATGAAGCTAGTCTAAATGCAAATAGGTAAGGCACCTAACCAAATGGCTAGCCATTTGGAAAAGCAGAATTGTGTTCCTGCTAGCTGAAGTAGCCAATAGGTCTCATTTGCCTAGCCTCTTGGAGATGCTCCTTGGACACACCACACCTGGGTGTATGTTTAGATAACTTCTTGAGACCACCATTTATGTACATATATATGAAATCTTGTGGATTTTAAATTGTCTGGCCTGGTCACTGGTGGAAATATATTTTGCCATTTACAAGTATTAGGTTGCATTTACATTTGGTGCCAATATGAAGCTAGGGCAAAGTTTGTGGACCACCGGCATCCAACCATTGGGGCCCTATGCTAGAGCTTGGGCTGGCTTTCATGGCGGAACATTTGTGCCCACGTGCACTGCTCTACCCCTGTTTATTTTCCGCATAGGCCGTGGTGGAGTTTCTTAATGCATACGCTGAACGTTATAATGCATATGATATGTGTGTATCGGGATATTGTGTGTTAGATGCTCCCATACGGGTCACTGAAACCCCAATGGATCATGAGTATCTTCATCTTAAGCATTACACAACTCATCCACTAACCAATGAGACAATACCACATGAACTTGTTCTGCAACTTTTTTTACAACATGCCAAGCAGTGATGTGTCTAGGAACGACCTGTGAATTACCGCTGATAGAAAGTTGGAAGGAACTTTTGTGGAAACAGGTGCAGTGGTTGTAATACGATTGCCTAAAAGGATGAATGGATCGGTAACCATGAACTCCGCAACATCATGTTTGATTGCCCGCAACATCATGTTTGATTGCAGGTCATTGCTCATGTCTGAAGTAAAGCATGTCTTGCGCGAAGCGAATGTTTGTGACGACGAAACTTTCAGCAGTTGGACCAGTTCTATTTCCTTATGCCTTACTGCATTGAGAAGTCCTCTATTTTAATTTACCCAAGTTCCAGTTAATAGAAAAAAAGTGTTTTCCCTTTATATATGTGTTGGTCAGACCATGTGGTCCACTTATTGCATTTAAGACAAGTGCATGGCCTTGTTATTGAGCTGAGTAAATACGGAGTAAGAAAAATCGACTTTTGTGTTGCATGGCGTGGTAGACTTTTATGTACGTTGTGAATTTGTTTTGGTAATTCTGGTATCGTTTGTACTGTGAATTCTCAGCTTTGCTCAAGTAAGCAACGCCAAATGGTTTGTGACCAAACCATGAGGCATAAGATCCTGGCAATGAAACAGAACATCATAATTAATGCGCTCTCTGGATTTGCCTTTTCTCACATGATTGCTGTTGGGGCAGGTGGTGGATAAGGCCCCTTAAGCACGCACCCTGTGACGGTGGTGGTAGCAGTGCTTCAAGAGCATTGAATAATTACACGACCCGGGGACCCTGTAGTGCAAGGGGTTGTAGTGCTACATTCAAACCTTCGATCTTGCTATCAATGGTCCGAATTTTAAATAAAATTTTTCTATGGAAGAGAGGACTTCCCCGGAAAGTGAAGTTCTGAGCCTGAGTTCAATCCCAAAACCAAGAGTTTTATTAAAATCTGTACCGTCCAAACACTTTTGAAAGGTTAGGATGTGCCTGGGTTCAATCCCAAAACCAAGAGTTTTATTAAAATTTGGACCGTCGAAACACTTTTGAATGGATAGGATGCGCACTACAGGGTGCACTGCAGGATACCTGAATTCTAATTAATCACCTTTCCTTGTACTTTTAGCATACGTATTTAGGCTGTTGAAACTTATGCGGTAGAGCTCTTGGATGCCTCACGTTGCATTTCGGAATCGAGTTTCATTCCCCTTTCCATCCTTGTAATAGATTAGGAATGACGAATGACAAAAAAAAAAAAAAAAATTTGCAATTTAACATAATACTGTACTAAGTTAAAGTGCTTAGTTCCTTGTTTAATTGGTTCTGAGGATTGACTGCCAAGGCCTGGGGCATCTATTTTAGGTGGCAGCAGGTGGATTTACACGAAAGGTTCTGTTTGGGTGACCCCATTTTTTCACTTTATCTTCTTCTGGTAAACTGGGCTGTCACAAAGAGAATAAAAGAGCCTAAGTTGTTTTGTGGTCCATGAAAGAGACTATTGACAAGTGGTTTTGTGGTCCAATCCATGACAAAGGCCTATATTTCTTTTGGGGGAAAAAGTTGCATTGGATGGTAAGATGGGGTGAGTTACAAATAGACATTCATAGAACAAGTAGCTCGACCTTATCCTTTCAAGGTTTCCAAAAGAATGGGTTCCTCTCCTCTTCCTTAAAGTGAAACTGACGAACTTGTCCCTGTTTTGAATTCGTTCAAAAGACCGTGTTGGTAAGATATCGATCTCCGGTCCATTGAAATTTTTGTGACTGGATGGTCTTATCATTTATCGTTTTCAAACTTGTCCCGATCTCTTTTTTGATGATAAATCGGACACCTGCCCGTTTTCAGTGTCCAGTTAGCAAAAGTTGTAGGACCTACATCTTTAATTTTTTTAGTTAGATTAGTTTTCCTTAAAACTCATCCAGCAAAAAAACTCATCTAGCAAAAAACACAAGATTTTGTAAGAACTTTATTTTTGTATGATTTTTTTTATACTATCAAACTATTTCTCTTTGACTTTCCCCCAAATTTCTTCTATCAAATAAACACATTTAGATAAATACTTTTCCTTTTCCTTGACTTAGCTTCACTAAATTTTTCTCTGAGAACAATTTTCCTATACCAAATTCGTGACAAGTGAAACATGCTTCAAGAAAAAGCATATGTCTGTCAAGCCACTACGAAATTAAAGTCTTCATTTGAAAATATGAGGTTCTTCATTGTCGTGGATAACACGATTGGTCACATCGCTTTTGGGATACGACTTTTTATACAATTAAATTTCTTTTATCAAATAAACACATTTAGGTGAATACTTTTCCTTTTCTCGACTTCACTTCACTAAAATTTTCTTGAGAACAATTTCCCTATATCAATTTCTTGGCAAGTGAACGGAGTCTAAGGAACAGGAGAGAATCCTAATCCTCCTTTGAATCTTTTGTATGGTTATTTCAGAGAACTCATTTGACTCATATATTTAGATATACGTGTTTTTGTCGATATTTGTGGATGACAATCGATGCGTAATAAAATAACCAATCGATACTTTTATAGAATTTACAACTATTTCTTGTTTTTTTTTTTTAAGAAAAAAAAGTGCGGTATAGAAGAGATGATTGTGGAAAACGTTTCAGACAATATCCATACAACGATTCATTCATCCTCCCAGCTCTTGGTACACGGAACTTGGAGCATTTTCCTACCACTACACTTTCCAATAGCTGCTATTTAGACACTTGGAAGAATTTCTATGGATCCTCCTTTACCTAAATTAAATTCCATCCAATAAATTTCATGAATCGAGACGATAACCCTCTTACTCGGTACAACATATTCGCGAAAAGCGTGCTTCGAGAAAAAGCATGTCTGTCGGGCCACTTCAAGATTAAAGTCTTTTCAATTGAAAACATGCGATTCTTTGTTGTCGTGGATAACACGATAGGTCACATCGCTTTTGGGATAAGACTTTTTGTCACGCGTAACATGATTAATTAATAGACAGTTCAATGTTGATGCATTTGAAAAAATCAGTTCCTGAATAAATTTTAAGCTAGGTGCAATGGCAATGACAAAAGCTTGTGATTACTACAGGTTTGTCTATTTTCTTGCACTATTTGTAGAGGTGGGAAAAAGGCAAACTTTACGTAGTTTGATTTGGACCCGAAAGGAAGTTGTGTTCCAAAGGAGTTTGAATTATTTTCATGTAATGCACTCAAAACTGAGCCAAGGCACAGTTGAAATTGGGAGATAATTTGGGAGGAAGGAAAATAATTTTTAAACATAATTTTGTGAAAACTTGTTTTTTTTTTTTAGTCACTTTGGGAAGATTGTCTAAGAAGATGAACACTACAGATAAGTTCAGAATGGCAGTACCCCCTCGGATTTTGGGGCATGTAAGTGACCTTTCGTGTAGTGAGTAAATCCCGACCATTTAAAGTGTTTTGAACAACTCAGATTTTAAATAAATCTCTTTTGTGTAAGAGAAGACTATTACACGAAAGAGTTTTATTTAAAATTCGGATCGTCTAAAATAGCACGAACGGATGTTATTACTCATTACACGCCTGTAATGAGCAAGTCACTACAAATTCCCCGGGTCCGTACTCCCTCCATCTTTCTATAATAAGTAATTACTATTATTCATATCATAATAACGTCCAAAGTTTTTAGTTTAGTAACTTTTGCATACTTTTTAAACATTGGTTTAAAAGAATTAAATGAGATCTTCAATTGCTGTAAAAAAGTTTGAGTTTTATGAAATATTACTTTGTTGACCCAAATAAATAGCACATAGGAAAAGAACTATTAAAGCGCAATGGAGCAAAAAAAAAAATTACAAAGTGAAATGTGAAATTATTTTCTTAAAAATGGTAAGGGATTTTTTTTTTTTTATATGTACTACATTTTTGATATGGTTCTTACGTAAGGGCTTGTAGAACTAAATTATTTTCATAGTAACAAGTATCTGGTATATTCAAAGATTTGGAGGAAAAAATAGTTCCAACATATTTAACATCCTTTTTTTTTTTTTTTTTGCCAGAAGAGAGAAAATGCATTAGTCAACCAATCCAAACAAATACGACCACCTATATATATAAAAAAAAATAGAAATTAGAAAAAAGAGCTCCCGGCTCCGGTAGTTCTTTCTTCTTTTTCCTTTATGTTTTTATTTTCTTTTTTAACATCCATGAATATTATCCATATGTTGTTCTTCATCAATCCCCAAAGCACAAATCTAATCAAAGGAGTACTATCTAAACAATATCCAAGAAGATAGAGACAAATGCAAGTCTAAAGTTACTATCCAAACAATATGATTAGACCTATCATAAATGTTTTCACTTTACACATAAACATAGAGTTCCTACTCATTAAATAAGCATAATGTATAGTATTTTTTAAAATGTTGGGATAACTTGTGCTACTCTATATATTAGGGGTTGGAAAAAGGAACGTGGGGTATATAAACAACCATGGACTCAGGGATGGAGCTAGAGAGGAGCCAGTGGGGGCGGTCGCCTCTGCAAGGAGAAAAAAAAAACTCTAATATTATATAGAAAAAAAAAAAAAACTCTAATATTATATAGAAAAAATAAAAATTTTCCTATGAACTAGATAGGCTCGCCCCTGCAAAGTATCTTGGAAAAAAAAATTCACCCCTACATAGTAAAATTCCTAGCTCCGTCCCTGCATGGACTAGATTGAGCTATAAGCCACCAATGTAACACATGCCTAAAACGAGTTTTGAACCCGAGACAAAACATCATTATTCATAATATCTACAATATTTACCAAACCCAAAACATCATTATTCTATTCCAGGAGAACAATTATTAATGGTGGCAACCTATTAACAAAGGAGTGTCCAAGAGCATCTGCAATAAGATTTAAAAAATTAGCTTCAAATTTGTACTTTACTACTATTTTTTATATCATTTGAAGGATGAGTTAGTAGAGTACATGTGAAATCTCGATTTTTAAATTCCTAATTATGTGGCTTAATAGCATCTATTTATGTTAATTGTGATTTATGTGAAGTAGGATGTGAGAACCTTCACCCCGAAAAGTGATTACGATTATAGTTAGTGATCGAAACGGTAAGTTTGACCCTTTTAAAATTCCCCTATTCAGAAATAGAAACTATGAAATAGAATGTGAGTCATTTTCAACTTGCAATTTTATGTATTGGACGAGAACGAGGTCACAAACACTTCTTTTATAGCCAAGGACCAGCCATTCAGAAAATTTTGTTTCGACATTTTCTTAGAATTCCGAGAACAGGGTTACTCTTAAAATAATTCGTTGATACTATTGTGCGTATCCCGTATTTTTCTGAGTCCGGAACTCGGACAGTTTTTTGGACCGTATGGCTCGTATACGGTCATGGTTAAGTGCCAAATAATTTGACACATGGAGGGGACACTTGGGTGAAGCACCTTTAAGTGTTTTTGTGTTAATATAATATAGGTATACATACTTAGCTCTAACTGTACTAGATTTACTTTAGGAATTTACGAAGTAAAAAGGTAAAAGGCCAAAAGCGGGAGTCGGTGAAACCCAGGGGAGTCAGCCGGAGCCCATTTCGTTGTTTTCGCTGGAGAAATTCAACTATTCGGTTAGGTAAGGTTCTTCCTGAAATATTTTGATACCATTAGATTAGAAGGGGCTACTGTAAACCCTAGTTCTTGATGTCTAAAAACCATAACCATAGGATTTTAAGATGTTGGGAGTTGTTTTGTTGCAAAGAAGTTGTGCAAATCTTGAGACAGATTGCGTAACCCTTAAAGATTTCCATTTTTGATACCCTTTCGATATGAATTGAATTTTGAAGTCTTCACAACTATTGTAGTACGTTTGAATACGAAGATTTTGGTACCAGAATCATGTAAAACGGACTAACACAGAATTAGTTATGAATTATTTTGTACAGCCTGTTATTTTCCTCGCGAATCTGTCTTGAACGATCTTATTTTGGTTTCTGGGCATTTTTCACAATTGAGATGGTCATGAGATTTTTCCTGGCAGTATACTTGGATGATTGGAATGTTTTGGCGTTGAAATCAAATCATTTGGATAAATATATGATTTTTAGTAAAGAATTGAAGAAGGGCTGTTTGTCTGCGCCAGGGCTGTTTTGATTTCTGGAAACAACCCTTTCCAAGTTTGATTATGAAATTTTTGCTGAGAATAAAGCTATAAGTTATGCAGATTTTGGCGCTGGTTTGACCCATTTTGGATTTGATACGAGCGAGTTATGATTTCTTAGAAACTGTGTCAGATTTGCCTAGTTGGTTCAATAAATTGTTTTCCACTCAATGTTATTTCCAGACACAAAATTTGAGTTTTCTAGTAACTTAGTAACCTAGTTTGTAAAGTTATAAATAGAAAAAGAGTAAAAGTTCTGCTATTCTACCTCTAATAGGTGAAATCTCTTAGAACCTTAGTTTGGGAGAATAGCTCTTAGCTTTAGAGGCTTAGCGCTTGTTGATGGTTATTAAATTGTTAACCACCAACTCGTCTAAAAGCTTAAGCTGTTAGAGAGAGGGGTAACTATATTATTTATATTCTCAACACGCCCCCTCACGTGTAGCCAGACTCTCATCCATAAGCGGGCTAAACACGTGCAAATATTTAATAAATGGGTAGGCGGTGAGGTTCGAACACAGGATCTATTGCCTGCTCTGATACCATATTAAATTGTTAACCACCAACTCGTCTAAAAGCTTAAGCTGTTAGAGAGAGGGGTAACTATATTATTTATATTCTCAACAATGGTGATATACGACTTATGTTCTTCTTTTATGTTCTTCTTTTAGGAGAAGGATGGTGATATACGACTTATGTTCTTCTTTTAGGAGAAGCGATTCGCTGAATTGGGAGTAAGTCAAGACATGTGTATCGTTAACTGCGTCATCGGAAATAAGGTGAAACACCCATGGTGAAACACCCATGTCTTGTTTACATATCTGTTTTGAAGTGTTTTACATATGTTGGAACATTTTTAGAATTGTGTTTTAAATTGGATTATGGATATTGGTTGACATGTGAAATGAACTTGCCAAGGTTATATTTTTTTTCGTCGATACAGCTGAACATGTGTCCGGGCTTGAGGACTTTAAACAGACAAAGCAGATTGGTGTTATAAGAGTGGGAGATGCGGGCCAGGTATCTCGAGGGTTTGACGTCATTCCCATTTATTGCAAGAGGTCGCTCCTCTTTTATTCTGGTCGAAACATGTTCTTGAAAGATGTGTGAAATCGACGGGTATTATGAAATGTGATATTTTAATATCACGATGGTTTTATGCTTGATCCTGTAAAGCTGGATTTCATTCTATGAACGAACTGAAAGACTTATTATTTTGTTACTAAGAATGTTTTTATTGCTTAGTAACTGAAAAGTATGCTTTAAATCTTTTACTCGGCATTGGCCAAATCCATGATTAGAATGTTTATAAGATATGCGGTGTTTCATACGAGTTTTAGCTTATGGTTTTTTAAAAACATACTTTTCAGGGCAGCAGCTGTAGCTGTACTTGGTTGTGCTCCCGAGCCGAAGTCTTTTTGCTTATAGGTTCTTTTATGTGTATAGTATTGTCCAAACTTGCAGACTTTTGTTTTGACAGCCAGTTTGTTCCGGTCAGTACATGCGAATGTATGTTAAGGGTGCTAAGTACTTACTTTATTTTCGCACCTAGATCTCTGGCGTATTTTGGAATTATTAAAATCGTGCTTCCCCAACTTGCATAATTTCTGTAAGAAAACCTCTTTTGATGGTTGGATTTTATAAATTCCCTAAACTGGTTTAAAAATTAAGGCTTAGGGTGACCTAGACTCACTGGCCGGTCACTAGACCATTAACCCTTGGGTTTGGGTCGTGACAGTACACTCCAACAGACTTTATGTATTCTAGTTTTTTTATTAGTTTATATCCCCAATAATTCTAAAACAAATTTGGCCTCCCTTCAGGCCTTGATTGGCTATGGGATGAGAAGGGGTATAAAATTATACCCCTTGGTTTAATCCCGGTCCCACCTCCTTATGCATGGTTTGGCAAATTTTTGGGAGGGATTAATACCCCTTAATACCCCTGGAGGGGTATAAATTAGTAAGGGGGGGGTGTTATTGTTTAGTACCCCCCAATACCCCCTACGAAATTACTCGAATACCCTCCCTTATACCCCTCCCTTTACCCCTAGTTTTTTTTTCTGTTTTTGAAAAGAAACCGAATGGCATTGTAAATGTTTTACGAACTCTTGTGATTTCCTTCGGATCAAAAAATGAAGTACTTTTGTGCAAATTTTTTAAATTTTTTTTGCACCAAATTAAACTACTAATTGAGATCTTTAATTTGATACAAAAAATTTTGAAAAATTTTATACTTTAGAATTTGACATTGTTGGCTTGCTTTGCAATATCCTTCGGATCAAAAAACAAAGAATTTTCACATTAATTTTTTTACTTTTTTTTGCACCAAATTAAACTACAAATTGAGATATAAGAGGGGTGTCAAAATCATTTCCAAACGAAAAAAGGCACACTAACGAGTTAAGTGGTAAATAGTACAAGTATTCGCACCATACTAGCTAAATGTTGGATAATCATTCCATTATTTTGAAATGTACTATTTAAATATCACTCTTCTCCCATTATTTTTCGGTAAAATTGTAATTAAGCTCTCATAATTAAGTTCAACCACCATATCTATTGCATAACTAATTCATTTAACCTTTTGACTGAAAATAAGATTTGACCAATAATAAATATTCTTTCATTGGTTTCGATTTTACCCCTAGGATTTTGATTCTTTAAACAAGTTAAAGATGTTCTTTACACACAAAACAAAAAAAAACTAGTTAAAGATATAAATTTACTATAAATTTATCCCACAAACTTTTAAAATTACATCATACCACAATTTGTTAGGTCCTTATTTGTATTAGACATTTTTACTTCTAATTTTATACACATATACTTTAGAATTTCACATTGTTGGGGAATAACATAAAAATTACTAATTAGTTATTATTAAACACGTATAACTAGAAAGGAAAAAAAAAAGCAAAAATTAAACTTCGAAATATTATTGAAATGAATAATAAAAAAAGAATAATTGAATATTTTAATTTTAGATATAACTAATAAAAGGAATTATCTATTAAAAAGTATAATTAATTTAATTACTATTGTGTTTATGTATTTTTTATCATAAAATCTAATATGACTGTTCAAGGGCAAATAAGTCATTTGCCAAGTTTTTACATCATCTACCCAATTTTATCCCCCTTTATCACAAATTCATCCAAACCACATACTATTTAATCCTCCCTTCATAAATGTCACATCACTGTGGGTCCACCCTTACTAAATAATACCCCTTACTATCTTATCCCCCCTTACTATTTAATCCCACCAAAACGTATCCCGCATCCAATCGGGGCCTCACAGTTTAGGTGCTAGTATTAATTTGTTGTTTCGCTAGCCTTACCACTTGTCAATGCATTATCCACATATTGTGTATGTGCTTAGGAGGATTGAGAAGGAAATTGTTGTTGTCCATCTCAATACATGTAGAAAAAGTTATTTTGGAATATGAAAACCATTTCTTGTACATTTATAGAATACGAGATTAAAAATTCTAATAGAGTGAATTTTTTTTTTTTTTTTGAAAATCGGGTAGCGAAAAAAAAACCCCATACAATTACTATTTATAGGCACTAGAAAGTGACAAAAAGATAAAAATAAACATTCAGATTGTACCAAAGAAAAAAAAAAGATGTCAAAAGGAATATATATTCCTTAACATTTGAAGGTTACTATTCAACTTTCAAAAATGTAGATTGAGATACAAATTTTAAGGGGTTAAATATCTACTTGCCCTTTAAACTATCAATTTTTTTTTTTGTACTTCCCCCTTCATCTATCAATTTCATTTACTTGCTCCTTCAACTATGTTAAAATTACTTGCTTGGTCAATTACACACATTCCATCCAAGGTTTGGATGGAAAAGTTAGCAACGAGAGTAATAATGTCTTTCAACTACTAATATACATATCTATATGTATATCCTTTCTTCCTACGACCTCTCTCTCTCTCTCTCTCTCTCTCTCTCTCTCTAGCTTGGGGTTTTTTCCTTACAGGACTTCCCATGTAGTAGCAATTTTTTTTTTTTTTTTTTTTTGTCAAGGGAGATTCTACAGGACTTCCTACAAGACTTCCAACAAGCAATCAAAAAAAAAAAAACCCTAGCTTTGGTTTGATCGATGGAATGAAAATTGATCAAGTCAGCTTTATTGTTGTAGCCTTGTAGGTGTACGAAATATCCATATTATCCTCTCTTTTTCATCAGTTTCAAAAAAAATAAAGGTTAACGGTTTCCGTCACAAATTTTAGATGAAAAACGTGATTTGTCCTTAGTAAAGAAGAAAATGATAGTTGAAGGGGGAAGAGAGTTCTATTTGTAGTTGAAGGGGGAAATCAAAAAAAAAATTGATAGTTTAAGGGGCAAGTAGATATTTAACCCAAATTTTAAGGGTGTGTTAACTTTTTGGAAGTTCTTCTAGGCTCCTAAAACATGACTAACCTTCAAATCACATACTGTAATTTTTTATATTTCTTACCTCTACTAGATATGCTCTAATGGTGGTGGTTACAAACATATAGTAAGTGGCTTTTTGTATTTGGACATGGTATAGCATTTGCCTCATCATCATTTTCCATACAATCGAAACCTTATATTTTGAGAGATCTAATTGATATTTCCTTCTCATTTTTTTTGTGATTTGTTTAAAATTATGTCATTATTTGAAATAATATTTTTTGCATAATCAATAAAAAAAAAATTAGCTTGAAAGTTATTCAAATCAACAATTGCAGATAAACCCAAATAACAAACCAAGTATTGGAAGGAACCCAACCAAATTTTTGAAGTTTCAAGTAATCTTCAGGACGAAAGACAAGTCGTGATGATTCCAAAATCGAAGTCCTAATAGCCAAACCTAAAACAAAACCAACGAATAACCAAACGAACAAACCAGACCAAGAGCCGGCCGAAGACGTAAAACAACCAAACCGCCTATGCATCCCGAAGGGTGCGTGCAAGGAGGATTGAGTCCGAATCACCTTCGAACTCAACCCCATAGACCAAGGTCTTCAAATCTGAAGTCTCAAATAACCAATACGAATTTCAAACTTAACATTGGAACCCATTTTAGTCTTCGGATGATCTACCTCTAGCAGCAGCAAATGACCATACAAATCTCAAAAAACAAAATCCATGGGATAGATCCATAGCAGTGAGAAGAATAGACTAATAAACCAAATAGATGCGTACCTTCAAGAGAAACAACATTATCAAAAACAGACCCAAACAAAGTCAAGTACACCAACGACCAAATTGCACATACGAATCTTTAGAGCTTCATCTTCAAAGTGATCACTGAACCTGCAGACTCTAAGGCACCGAAAAGAGATGAGATTATACTTCATTCCTGGTACATACTAAACGTTTTCCAAAGTCCAAACGAATCCATCATGCATTACCAAGTTAATTGTACCTATTCCCATAGTCTTGCAAGTATAGCCTGTACCTACAAGAACATCACCTCCCTTTAAGTCCTTCAAGCTTAAAAATCAATTCTAATTGGGACACATATGATACCTATAACCAGAATCCAAAATTCACTTCGACTCCATCGAGTGGCTGACAGGCATGTGATTCACAAAAGCAACACCTAAATCATCATCCCCTTCAAAAGCATAATTGGAATTAACGTCCTTCTTTCTTTTCAAAATTGGACAATCCCTCTTCCAATGACCTTTATTGTGACAGTAGACACACTCATCTTTTGCGACACCCATTGGTTTCACAAAAGGAAAATCTTTACTCGATTGGGGCAGAGTCTTATTCCCTACTACCAAAGAATCACCAGACGTGTCCTATGGGCCTGTTTCTCTCTCATATCATACTCATTATTTGTCAAAACATTGGACAAATCCTCAAAATAAATTTCTTCCTTACTATATAACAAAATAGTAACAAGGTGATCATATGAAGGAGGAAGAGAATTCAACAAAAGCAAAGCCTTATCCCCATCACAAAATTTGACATCCAAATTATAAATATCAACAAGTATTCTATTACAACCATTCAAGTGCTCGTTCAAAGAACTACATGCATGGTATTGGAAACGGAAAAGCTTCTTCTTTAAGTAGAGGCGGTTCTCTACGCTCTTGGTCATAAATTGATCCACGAGCTTTTTCCACATATCCTTTGCCTTCATCTCCTACATAACAAAGTACTTCTGATCTTTCGCAAGACACAACCGAATAGTGCCACAAGCTTGCTAATTTATCTGATTCGAATCCTTATCGCTCATGTCCTCCGTTTGGCCTTCAAAGTAATATCCAACCCTTGTCAGACCAAAACATCCTGTACTTCACAATGTCACATGCCAAAGTTGTTCGCCCCATCAAAATTTTCAACTTTAAATTTGGCATATTGAAACGACAGTTCTCACTACGAAACCGGTGCTTGACCCATTTGCTACAGATTTCTTGGGACATGTTTGAATAAATTTTCAGTAACCACCAAACAAAAATCCAAAGAACCGAGCGGTTCGAAAAGAAGCCTAGGTCGAAACCTACGCTCTGATACCAATTTGTTGTGCAGAGGGCTACCCAAGACTCCCATCGTACCCAATAACACTTGATAGCTTGAATATTAATTTGAAGATCATAATCAAATTATGAAGTAATTAAACCAAAAATAAGCAAACCAAATGTCAGAGAATGAGAGATAATACAAACGAAAGGAGAGAGACACACAGATTTATATGGTTCGGTTAGTTTGGGATGTAAATCTAGTCTACGAATAGTTGTTCGATGACTTCTCTAATCAAAATAAATGCTCAAAGTGCCTTAAAGAAGAATTCTGCATAAACCATTCTACTCAAAGGCTCACCAAAGCCAAAACAAAAGAAACTCTCTCACACTCTAGCCCCAAAACCTAATTGATGATGTTTGGTTCGGGTTTTGGGTTGACTTTTGTATAATGATTGGATGGAGAACTGAGAGTGATGATTGAAAATAAGGAGTAATGATTGGAGAAAGGTAGAGAGAGAAATAATAATAATAATAATAATAATAATAATAATAATAATAATAATAATAATAATAATAATAATAATAAAATGGGGGTAATAATTATAGAGAAATGTGAGTAATGATTGAGTAATAACTGAAAAAACTACTCTCAAAACCCAAAACCAATTAGGTAATATTTTTCTCTCACAACAAATAAGAAGCATGGTACATATATTTATAGAGCTGAGCTTAACACTCTAAAACTCAGCTCATTCATATAGGTTCAGATCATTTGTAAATGTTCATTTAAAAAATGAACAGATTTCTAGTTTAAGGCTCGTTTAGCAAACGACTAGAGCTCAGACACCACAAAGTTTGGCTTGACTTGGCATGTTTGCTCCCCTGCCTGAAAGCCACATCCAACTGTTTTCCCGTAATGAGAAGGTGCATGTTAAAAAAGGTGTATATCAGAGTCGGTATATCACCCTAGAGTTGGTTGAATTTTTTTCCCGACGCGCTACAATAAAAAATGTCTACAGTGAGGATTGAGTTTCCCGCCAAAGCACCAAATTTCCTCGCTAAAGGAATTGGTGAGGAAAAATTTTCTCGCCAGGTTTCCTCACCAAAAGGTCGTCGCAGAAGCTATTCTAGCGAGGAAAAATAGATTTCCTCGCCGACTCTGCCAATTGGCGAGGAAATTTTTCCTCGCCTATTCTGACCATTTGGCAAGGAAATGTTGTTTTCCTTGCATATTCTGGCCAATTGGCGAGGAAATTTTTCCTCGCTAAAACTCCTGAAACTAAAAACAAGAGATTTCAATTCCCAACTCCTTCTTCTCCATTGGGAATTGAACCAACGACCTCTTCTCTAGCAACGCACGACCCATCCACCACACCAACTTCCTTTTCAATGCAAAATGCTACAACTTTTAATATATAAACCTTTTGTAGTTCTTTTCACCTCACTAGTTTTTTTTAAATCTTTTTTTTTGGTCTAATTTTAGTCTTTTTGTAGTGTTTCTTTAATCTTTTAATGTTATTTGCTTTTACTGAAGTTTTTATGTGCTTTTGCATATCGAGAAATCGTGATACTATTTTGATAGTAGAACAAACGGTGAGCTTTCTCTTCTTTCAACTTCAAGAAAACTCACTCGCCGATCATGCCCACCTATTCGTGATTTTCTTTGTCTCTCATCATCTTCGCAATCATCTTTGCCCTCTCCTTCTCTCCAGCGTCCGATCATAGTACGATGATTCTTCTGTCATTCAATTACCCATCGACGATTCTTCTTACAAAATTAGACTCGATTCTTATAACGATGATCACTAGCAAACTTTTTGGGTTAAATTTTTAGCCCGAACATGGGAAGATATGCCAAAAATGGATCACACCCCGTCAAATGGGAAGCATGCAACATTGACTTTAGTTTGATGATTGCCTTCCTATGTATTACTCTACTGTTTATATTTTAGAAAAATGAATGATTCCCAATTTTGAATCGTCTTTCACAAGATCATGTAGACAGATCAAAGCTAATCACTAATTATAATTTAATATTTTTCTATATCCCTTTATAACGCTTTATATCTTTCTAATTTAATATTTTTTATACTTTAACATTTGTGACAATTTAATATTTTTCTATACCCTTTTATAAGTCTTTATACCTTTTATATTTTTTCCTAATTCGAAGGAGAATAATACTTTTTCTTGTATGCAAAATCCTAGATCGCTTAGGTTTAATAATTTGCTAGAATTTTTATCTTGATAAAAAACATCAATCAATATATAAACCAATCACAAACAAAAATAATTAAACAGATGAACACTAAATATATGTGGAAAACCTTAATACGGGTAAAAACCATGGGAAGGAAAGATAATTTCGTCGCCAATCTTAGTTTTTTAACGAGGCAAGTTAATTTCGTCACCAAATGGGTGCCCATTAGCGAGGAAATATTCATTTTCTCGCCAAATCTTTGTTTTTTGGTGAGGAAATATAATTTCATCGCCAATCGTAACTTTTTGCGAGGAAAGTTAATTTCGTCGCCAAATGGGTGCCTTTTAGCGAGGAAATATTATTTCCTCGCCAATCTTAGCTTTTGGCGAGGAAAATTCATTTCGTCGCCAAATGGGTGCCCTTTGGCGAGGAAATATAATTTCGTCGACATAGAATACCCTTTGCCTATGAAATCAATTTCCTCGCTATAAAGACCCATTTGGCGAGGAAATTTGAATTTTCTTGCCACATTTTGTCGCCATAGGTAGTTTTTGTGTTAGTGACGGTTAGGGGTGTTTGAGTCAACTTACGCGCATCTCGACTAATGTCTTTTCCAGGGGAGAATTTTTATAATGTGTCTTATTTTCTTCGACTTTTGTACAATCTTAGAGTAGATCGTCTTTTTAATTACCAAATCTCCTCTCAAAATAAAGATTTGAAGAAAAAAACTAACATATGAAAATGGGTCGGAGATACTTTTATTACTCTCTCCGTTCCATAATGTTAGCCCCTTACGAAACTACGTGTAATTTTCATACTAAAAATTAATGTATTCAACTAAATTATTTTTGAATTTTTTTTTGTGCCATGTAAAAGTTATCAATGAAATCTATCAACCAATACCCACATTGCCAAAACAAATTATTTTTATAAATACATTATTTTTTAATTTAAAAATTACACGTAATTTCACATGCTCTATAGCATCAGGCCCTGATTGGATGCAGCATTACAAAGGGTATAAAATTATACCGCCTCCCCTTATCCCGGTCCCACGGTTTTATGCATGGTTTGGGAAACAAAAGTGCACCCGGATAATTTTATACCCCCACCCTTTTAATACCCCTTTATACCCCCAGCCCTTACTAATTTATACCCCCCAATACCCCCTACCAAATTACCCCCGTACCCTCCCTTATACCCCTCCCCTTACCCCCATTTTGCGATTTCCTTCGGATAAAAAAATGAAGTACTTTTGTGCATAATTTTTTAATTTTTTTGGACCAAATTAAACTACTAATTGAGATCTTTAATTTGATACAAAAAAGTTTGAAAATTTTTATACTTTAGAATTTGACATTGTTGGCTTGCTTTGCAATATCCTTCGGATAAAAAAATAAAGTATTTTCACATTAATTTTTTTACCTTTTTTTGCACCAAATTAAACTACAAATTGAGATCTTTAATTTGATACAAAAAAAATTTAATTTTTTTTATACTTTAGAATTTGACATTGTTCGGGAATAACATAAAAATTACTAATTAGTTGATTATTAAAAACGTACAATTAGAAAGAAAAAAAAAGCAAAAAATTAAACTTCGAAATATTATTAAAATGAATAATAAAAAATAATAACTAAATATTTTAATTTTAGATATAACTAATAAAATGAATTATTTATTGAAAAGTATAATTAATTTAATTAGTATTGTTTTTATGTATTTATTTTATCATAAAATCTAATATGACTGTACAAGGGCAAATAAGTCATTTGTCAAGTTTTTACATCATCCACCCAACTTTATCCCCATTTATCAGAAATTTATCCAAACCACATACTAATTAATCCCCTTCCTAAATATTACATCACTGTGGGTCCACTCTTACTAAATAATACCTCTTACTATCTTATCCTTTTACTATTTAATCCACCAAAGCGTATCCCGCATCCAATCGGGGCCTCATGGACGGTGGGAGTATTTAACTATTTTTAGAAGTCTTCTCCCTTCATCCGGTGTTTTGAATTTCATAGGCTCTAGCTATAGTATATATATCACTGTATATCTAAAACTCTGTACAGGACATGCCCTCTCTCCGTGCATACTCTACCAGAGTAGCACACTGGTGAGAGAGGATTTTATCAATCAATGGCGTTTCCAAACCATCTCTCCTCTCAAGAAATGACGCTCGACCATTTCTCCCAACACTACCGCGACGGTAATACTACTAGTTTCCTCAATCTGCAAACCAACTCCGATTCCACGGCAACTCTGACGAACCACTGGCTCTCGAGACCGATTCTCCAGCGCAACGTGTCGGACGATTCGATGATGGCGGCAGACGGTAACGACGATAACGGAGTAGTCGGAAGTAGTAAACAGGTGGAGAACAATGGAGGAGGTTTGACGGAAAGCGTGGTCGGTGGGGTTGGTGGAGTGGTAAACTGGGAGAGTGCGAGGGAAAAATCGGTAATATTAAGGCATCCGCTGTACGAGCAGTTGTTAGCGGCGCATGTGGGGTGTTTGAGGATAGCGACGCCGGTGGATCAGTTGGCGAGGATAGACGCGCAGCTGGCTCAGTCGCCGCCTGTGGTGGCTAAGTATTCGGCTCTAGGTCATGGGGACGTTGGGGAGGATAAGCAGCTTGATCAGTTCATGGTAAATGCTAGTATTTCCCTATGCTTTCTTCTGTTGTTGGTTGGAGATATTGAACACTCTGATGAACTTAAAATTTGAATTAAGACAAAAACGTACCTGTAAATTTCAAAGTAAAATTGGCCTTTTAAATTTTGAGTTAATAAGTTTAAACTTTTCTGGGTTTGAGTGAAATTATCTGATGGCTGATGAGATAGATTGTCTTTAATATTCCCAATATTGCTGCTTATGCATTGTGTGCTAAAAATGATCCGGGAGCTTTGAACTGCATTTTGTAGCGAATGTTTGCCGTACGTGGTTATGTGGGAAGATATTAATTCTAAATGGAATTTGCTTGAAATATGAAGCAATAGGTTAAAAGAAAGTTACATAATCCCACAGTAATGGCCCTACTTCCGAAACTTCAAAGTTTGTTTAAATCTTGCTCTTCATCTTTGGTAAAATTAACTTCTTCATCATCATCTTCATGCCGTTTTTCTTCTTTGTCTGTAAGAAACTAAGTGGCACCACAATAAATCCATATCATCAATTTGAGAAAGCTTTGAAGTTGGTTTCTTAAGATGGTGATATAATCGTTTGCTTAAATGTCAATTCACATTTCTGGGATTTGATTAGGACCCGGGGTCTTTCATATCGTTTGTTGTTCTCTGGATCTGCTGGCCAGGTCTCTATCATGATGTTAGAGCTCAGGTAACTAATATTTTTCCACAAAAGCAGTTGGTGATTAAAACTAATGTAAGTACGCACCGTAACTTTATGAAGACTGATATAACCGTTTGGGCTGTGAATTCTTTCAGAAGTGATTAAATGAAAGTTATGAGTCTAAACCATGTGTGATGAATCTGAGATTGGATTCTTGTCTTGTTCCTAAGGAATTTGTACGTCCATCTCCCTGTACTAATCTTGGTGTCTTATTAAAATTACCTTCCCAATCAAGTGGTAGATTGCCTTTGATAGGAGATCCAAGGATATCCAGCTTCTGCTAACATTTTTTATTCATACTTTCATTCTATCTCGAGAATTGGACATTGAGATATTCAAATGGGCTCTTTCGGATATTTAGCCATTTTTTCTTTCATCGAATTTCGGATATTTAGTTGAAATGGTGAAATTGTGAATCCTCTCATAGAAAATCCACAAAGATTTGTGGCCTCGTATATCGATCTTCTTCATTCCTGTTGCTTGTGTTGCCAGAAAACACCAAGCACACTGCATACTCCAATCACACGATGACTTGCCTATGGTTGTACAAATCCTAGTTTTCTGGAACGTAACATGTTTTAATAATTTTCAGAAAGCAAGTTTAGCTAATGATGTCTTAATTTTTATGCCTCTTCTCTTGTAGACACATTATGTGCTGTTACTCTGTTCCTTTAAGGAACAACTACAACAACATGTTCGTGTACACGCAATGGAAGCAGTGATGGCTTGCTGGGAGATTGAGCAATCTCTACAAAGCTTAACAGGTACATCTGTACATGTACTAATATTATGCTTTCATGATTTGTACATCTCTTGAAAAAGTTGACTTCCCTTTTATATAAATTATTCTCCTTCTACAGAGGTTTGTGTACTAAAAAAACATTTTCATTTAGATTCCCGGTACTTCAAATGCTACCTTTCCAACTGGCCAAAATTTTCTCGCTTGTAATGATGTTGATTATCTTACCGTTATTCTTGAATGTCTGAGACTTCTAGGCTGTTACAATAGAGTTTCTGTAACCGCCCTCTCCTTGCAATCTTTTGCTTCAATATGTTTGTAGCTGAAACAGATTCACCTATTGATATGGTTTGTTGCCTCTTTATTATCAATTGCGCGGTAGGCCTTCATAAATCCTGGAAATATTTTTGGGAAAACAGAAATAAGACCGAAAATGTCAGAAGAGGCAAGTCTTTCATCAGCAAATGATGTGGCTTGGCTATGGCTGCCAATTCTTACCTACTGTTACGCTCAATGATGTAAATTTCTGGAGATGGTCTCCATTCTTACCTACTGATAAGCAGATGACTATTACGCAAACAAAAACTGCTGCTGACTGGTCACTGGTGATCTCTTACTGTGTGTAATGTTCATATCACTCCAAAGAGAAGTGTGGAGAGAGAATCTATGATGAAAATTTCCTGTAATTATTAGGCACAAAAGTTTAAATTCTCACTTTATTTTCTTTGTAAATTAAAAAGAATTTCATCACCTATGATTTCCAAAATATAGTACCGATGGGAAAAAAAATGATTGATGTAGTTTAGTGAGAGCAGTGGCAGCAGCCACGTTTTTGTGCATATACTCCAAAGGTTAGGTTTATCTCCAGTCCACCCCCATCGATTGGACTTGACATGCGTACTGTCACCGTGTTGTTGTAGTGCCTGAACAGCAGGCATAACTATCAACAGCGGACATGTTTTTCTTACAGATAATGGTTACTAATCACACACGTCAGGAACCAATTTGTGACTAGGAAAAATGAGGAAGAATGAGTGCTACATGACAGTAAGAGATAATTTGTTGTGTACTATGCAGCACAACTTCTATATGTATGACAAGCTTTAGCAGTCCATAACTAAGGGATGCCTCATGCCTGGTGATGTGAACCCTTGCTTTTCTTGTTCTTCAGTGTATTCCTTCCCGTATGTAATTAGCAATTCAAAGTAGACTAATGCTAGTATCCACTATTATTTCAGGTGTTCCTCGTCACAATGTTGTAACTGGGCGAATTTACCTGCTTATGGCCTTCTCTTACTCTTTCAACTACTAAGGGACAATTGAAATTGTTAAAAAAAGCAAGCCTTGCATAGATGCTATCTGATTATGAAATATGAATTTTCCTTCTTTCTTCTTACTTTATATTAAAGGTGTGAGCTCTTCCTTTAGGATTGATATTTCACAACACACATTTGTAAATACATAGTGTAGGTCTGTGTCCGTTGGGAATCATGTTGCATTAGGAAAATTCTAGTATATGTATTTCGTTTTCATAATGCGGAAATGTTCACCTTGTAATTTTGTTGTCTGACCAATTGGAGACTTGCTTATTCGTTTCTATTGAGATGACTATGGAGTTTCTTCCCTATTGGAAAACGAAGCATAGTTTGAAGTCACTATATGAAATGCATGTTTTGCCATGTAAAACTCTCTGTATTGGTTACTCTTGAAATACTAAAGAAAATTATGTTCCCATGATATCTCAACAGGCGTTTCTCCAGGAGAAGGCACGGGAGCCACTATGTCTGACAACGATGATGACCAAGTAGATAGTGACACAAACTTCTTTGATGGAAGTTTGGAAGGCCATGATAGCATGAATTTTGGTCCTCTTGTCCCAACTGAGAGCGAGAGGTCCTTGATGGAGCGTGTGAGGCAAGAGCTGAAGCATGAACTAAAAGACGTGAGATGCTAATTATCTTGATTGTGAATGCTTTTATTGTTTATATAACTATCTCAAATAATATTAGGTCTTTTACAGGGTTACAAGGATAAAATTGTGGACATAAGGGAGGAAATCTTACGAAAGAGAAGGGCTGGAAAACTCCCTGGTGATACAACATCTGTCTTAAAGGCTTGGTGGCAAACACATGCTAAGTGGCCGTACCCTACAGTGAGTTTCCTTCCCTCCCTTATGTTGCAATCATTTTGAATGGGATGTATTGGTGCAGTGAGTTGGACATTTGTTTGGGTAAAGCTCTGAGGATAAACTTGAAGCTTCAGTAAACCATAATCATTAATATTGTCTTGTGCTCAAAGTTAGGACTTGAGTGGTTTCATCTGTTGTCAAGGCTCTGTTTGGGTTATGTATTTATTGTGACTATTTTGAGAGAAGTAAAAGGTGAAAATAGGAAAACAATGAAGTAAAGAAACTAAATCTAGTTGTTTCATTTTCCTGTCGTTTTCTTTTCCATTGGTAAATCCATCCACAAATCTGTCATCCAAACACAGTCCGAGGGGAATCTTTTTCCAGATTAATAACATTAATCGTTAAATTCTCAGGAGGAAGACAAGGCAAGATTGGCCCAGGAAACAGGCTTGCAATTGAAGCAGATAAATAACTGGTTCATTAATCAAAGGAAGAGAAACTGGCACAGCAATCCTTCCACTTCCACGGTCTTGAAGCGCAAGCGCAAAAGGTATTCCCATTGCAGCACATGTAGTTTCATTACGTTATATTCCTGAGGATTTCAGCCAATCTTGTTTCGATAACGAAATAATGCAGGTGACAAGAGCAGTGATTGTTTCGTGCGAGGGAAGAAAAAATCCTGAAGAAAGGACAATCAACAGTGGTTTCTCTTCATGCTTCCACTCCAAGGAAAATCCAGCATTGGGTACATACATATACTTATTATACATAAATAGGACAGTGAAATGTATGACATGAAGGGCTATCTTCGTTAATGAGTTGATGGTAAAGAATAGGACACATGCCACTCTCCACGTATATTGTAAGTTATGCAATATCATTGGGAAGTCAATTTTAGATTACTGTATGAAAACTGAGTTGGAAAGCGCCATACGCTGGTGGTCCATATTTTTTCTCACATTTTGATATATATGTGAATAGCAATAGTGATGGGGTGCAGTTATACAGTGTAATAATATGTTTCGTGGTTCCTTACGGCTTACATAGAGTGTCGTGATTATAAATTTTCAATATACTAGTTAATTAAGTGTTCAACCTTTTTCATGGGATCAGTATTTGTATAGTTACAACCTACAATCATCTTTTCATGCCTTTTGACCTATTCTGATACTTTTTTGTGGAGTAATATTGCTCTTTTACATGCAAATGTGGTTTCAAACTCGTATTTTCAGTTTGAAATGTTGTTTATGTATTGTGTCTGGTATGAGTGAAAACGATTGTGGTAGGATGGAGTGGGCGTTGGCGATGCTAGCAACAACCGACGACTGTAACCACGTTGGAGCAGTGTGATGAAGAAGTTCTTTAGCAGGGTGAAAATTCATCATACGTTTTATAAAAGATGCTTGTTGTTGCCTGCTGAATTATGACAATTTGAAAATATGGTCAAAATTCTTCTGAGTTTTCACTTAAGTTTGGTTGTCATGTTATATGATTTACTTTATACCCAAGTCTTACTCTAATTCTTTTCTTTCTTTATTTTTTTCTTTGTATTTTGAGATGAGTTTCGAACTTTATTCTTAGATTTTTGGAATCTATGTGCCTAAAATATACTCATTGAGAATCCAAATAAATGTTAGAATTGATGTAACATTATTTAATTCAATCAATGAAAGATATGTAGACGTTGAGCTTCCCAAATTACTGTAAACACCTTGTTTTCAATTGTCAAGTGTTGCAACCACATCACTGTCATTGCCCTTCAGGCTTCAAGTCTAGAGCTACAAACCTCGGCAAGAAATCACCACCCGTTCCATCTGATTCCGGTTTTTTTCCCTTGTCGAAATTCAGAGCATAGCTCTGTGGATCATAATGAAACTGTGATCTTCTCTTCTTGTTGATTCTGTACGTTCCAAGTCTTCTGATCAACCAGTTTTTCCACCTCGGCGAGACCAAAACCTTTGACATCTCTTTCACTTTCTTGGCTTTCTTCTCGGCCCAACTGTCTTCGATGATCTTCTCTTGTTGCTGCAGCAGAATCCAACCATCTTTGATGGTCTTCGACTTTTTTCTCCCCCGAATGAAGGAGATTGGACATGCGCATCCACATCCTTGTCCAGTTACATTATTCTCTTCACAATCTTCCATGCTTCTTCAAGGGAAAATGTTCGGTTCGTTGTCTTCTAATGGAAACATTTTTGGTCGTAGAGGTTGAGAGGAAAGTTGTTTGTCACGTATGATTTTTGATACGATGGTAAGAAACTTTTTTTGTTGTATAGGTTAGAGAGGAAAGTTGTTCGTCGCGCAGTGTTTTGATATGATGTTAGGACTTGTGGAACCTAACAAGGGATTCGAGTAATCGTGATGAACTTAGAAAATAATGAAGGCAAAAAGTAAAAGAACACCAGATTTCACTCAATGTAAAGCTACATTTAGGGTGACAGAATTACGTTATAGTTGCCCTAATGGCCACAATATATGGTATGGGTTTGTGGAAAATATTTAAAAAATTTCACAGAAAGCAGAGAGAAGTTAGAAATGGGTTACTTTACTTTTATTTGGAGATGGAGGGAGTATCTAATAATGAGATAATGAATGATGATTATCAATGGTACCAGGTGTAATTTGTGTTCAGATAGAAGTTTGACACTGTATGTAAGGTCTAATTATTTAGTGTTTTTGAAGTACGGCCACGTGGTGCTCCACGACACTCTAGAACTACACATGCTTGTTTGGACCACGACTAAGTATATGGACTCCATTTATATTTGTGGTGCTAGAACGATCTAGAGTACTGGGTGGCTGTGCTCTGGAACTACTAAATAATACTCCCTCCGTTCTTAAATGATAGTCCACCATGTTTTTACGTGTAATTTTTGAACCAAAATACAAGGTACTTTCGTGCATAATTTTTAAAATTTCTTAAGAAATCTAAAAAATTATGCATGAAAGCGCCTAATACTTTGGTTCGAAAATTGCACGTAAAAACATGGTGGACAATCATTCAGGAACAGAGTGAGTAACTCGTACGTATGCATGCATTTAAGTTTCATTCGGAATTGGATATTGTTTCCCAAGAAAATGCCGCAGGGGATCCTCTAGAAAATGCATAGGGTACAGTCACTCCCCTAGGCAGGGAATGGGAATATATGGATGTAGGGCGTGCCAAGACCGTGACATAATCTAACCGTGAATAAGTCTACAGAGCCTAATTCTGACTTCTTAACAAATGATTGCGTTATAACCCTTTTAGGAAGGTTGTAAAAGTGATTTGAGGTTGCCTTGTACATTAAGGACTTCACATTTAGTGAATGATCGTATGAAGACATGAAGCGGCCTAAATATCACTTATATTACTGGAGCCGAAAGATGAATGATCTAGAAATGAAAAGCCACTAATATTTCTAGAATAAGAGTCACAAACAAAATTAAAAAACAAGGACAAAGCTACTAAAAGAACCCCCATCGGAGAGTGAAATAGAACATAAAACCGTAAACTCCCAAGCAGTGGGAGGAGCCCGGGGCTCTGACTGCGTGCCTAGTGAAGAATGGGTCGGCGACTCATAGGCAGTGGCTTGGTTAAGGGAACCCACCAGAGCCTTAGAGAAAGCGAGTCTTCATAGGGCAATTATCACTGCTTATGGACCCGAACCTAGGTGATCTATCCATGACCAGGATGAAGCTTGGGTGAAATTAATTCTCTGGGATTAGAAGCTTGAAAGCAAAGGAAATAAATGCAAGGACTGGAAAGTAAATGATAAAAATAAAGACAATTGCAAGAATTAAAAAGACATTGAGTCTTGAGGCGCGGAGCCATTGGCCTGCCCTGTTTTCCCTTTTTTATAGCAGTGAATATCTTGAAAAAATAGCATAGCAAGGCCTTGAAAGTGTGCCAAGTGGGTTATGCTCCAACTTCATCTAAAACCGCTCCCACTTGTTCCAAAAAGTTTGAAATATGCCCAACCGTTGATATTCACAACAAAGACCTTGATTGCTTCCACGTGTACACTTTTTAAACGATAAAAAAAAGGGGCATAACTCCTATTCTCTAGGCCTATTCGTACTTCCTTGTACGCATGAACTATTTTGGCTATATTCACTGCTCATTTAACCTCCATGTAGCAAAACCACCCTTGTAGCCGTTGTAAATATCAAATAGTGGAGGAGATTATCTCCAGAATACCCTAAAAAGCTGTTAGCTGTCCCTTGAGTAAGGCCTTGAGAATGCGACACGTGTCCACGTTTCCAAGCCACTTCCTTTTATTTCTGGGAACTCATATTGATTGCAAACCGAAGTGCTTCCTACTTTTTGGGGCATATTTCTTGATTTTGCTCAACTCTTTGACCACCTTAGACTGTAACTTGCTTAATTGAGTACCACGTGGTATTTGCGAGCAAATCCTCGTGTTTTTATCCTTATAATGCATAAAATCCAAGTAAATATAAAGAATATTCCTTGAATACATCTTGAGGATCTGTCAGGGAATACTACCATACCCTGAAAAATCTCAAACTACCTTGAGATATAGGAATTGGTTGTTGAATAATTGCTTGCTGTGCACGCACGACGCGGCCGTGCCGATCACGTTACGGCGATCGGAGGCGTTCACTAGATACCCTCGTCGAGTACTATAAGTTTACCAAAAATCAACTGGATCGAATATCGTTAAGTGCTTAATCGGAAACACAAATGGATTGAAATGAAATGGAATACAAATGTACATAAACACTGGATTCAAATCAGTAAACCCATTTTTTTCAAGCTATTTGTGTTCCAATTAGGTACTTTTTTTTTTTACTTAATGATATCCGATCAAGTTGATTTTTAATACACTTATAGTAACTCTTAGCACCTTGCTGCGCAGCACCCCCAACGTCCATAATAGAACCGGTGTTCCATTGTCAATAGTTGTCATGTTGCAATTGGTCTCTCCACCATTAATCTTTTATCACTTCGAGTTGATCAACTTTGACTTTTCCATTGACTAACAATGCGGGCCTTTTGGATTTTGACTTTTTGTTGACCATGAGCCGGGCTCACTTGTCATTTTGCTATTTTTTTTTTGGTTTTTGCCAAAAATGGGTGTAAAGAGATATTTTGCAGTCGGTGGTAGATGAGCGATCTGTCACAAACGAGAATGTTTTTTTCTCTTCCTAATTGGATTGGGAGTCATGCTACATCCTGCAGTTATGCACTAGCTGTACAGATTTGGAGCCTGCTGTGAGTGGGGCATAGCAGCCTAGCTGTGACCCCGATGTGGAGCTCGTATCGGGCCCAAATAAATTATCTAAATCATCAATATTATTAGTTGCATTGTTGAGTTTGTCACCAAATTGGGCCCATAATAGAGTTTTTTTAAGTCCTTCAATAGAACAATCTACCTTTACTTCAACCACAACCCATCCAATCACACTGAATATCAAACTTCTCTCCATAATATCTGAACATGCAACTTCAGTATACTAATTACTACTCCCTCCGTCCCAATTTGTTGTGTCTGTTTCTTTTTTTGGACGTTTAAAAAATTATCTATATATTTTAATTTATAATATTTTTTATATTTAATATGGATTTTGTTTGATAGATCTCAATTAGTTTTGTTAAACAAAGATTTCGAAATTGTAAAAAATATTATAGAAATTATGAAACATAGACAATTGTTTGAGAAGTCCCAAAAAGAAAAAAAGACACAACAAATTGGGACAGAGGTAGCACTAAAACAACTACTAGCCCATGTTAGAGTTGCAGCATTGTTTGTTGTACTTGGAGTACAACAGGCACATGCCCCAAGTGGCTTGTTTTTTCTACTCCCTCCGTTCGGATTTATTGGTCCTTCGTTCTATTGCAACCAGATAAAAAATTAGTGATGTTTGGTAAGTAATTATATGTCCAATATGGATTTTGTTTGATAGACCTCGATTAGTTCTATAAGACAATATTTGTAAAATTACATAAACCATTATAAATTATAAGATATAATCATTTAAAAAGTGGGACAAACTCTCAAAATGAACTAACAAATTCAGACGGAGGGCTTATAAATGACCATTTAATCTCTAATATTACTATATTGGGTGAGATTCTACTAAATTTTCTTTGTCTTCAGACTAATGACAATAAACAGGTTGTTTTCCGTGAATGGTATTTTAGTTGATGGATGTAAGTAGGATGACTTTCCTTGAAATTCGTAAAAACATGAGCTTTTAGTCGTTTAGACAATAGGAGAACTCCCTCTTAATCCTGTAGCTTTCTGGATAATCCAAACAATATAACCAAAATTTTGCAAATCATCTATCGTGTAATTTTTTATTTTTTGTAAATTTAAAGGCTACGTGAACCAAAAGACTAACATTGTTAGAGCATCCTATCAGGGGAAGCAATCCCCATGGATACTTTGTTGAGCCAAATGCAAAAAATACCCCAACATTAGCCTCAATAAATGTAGGGACAATTTGTAAAAGTTATAACTTTGCTACAGTGCCTCAAGAATTCTAGCAAGTCATTGTTCATAGGTTATCCCTTATTTTAATCTTGCTTATACCTTTGGGTCTCACATATGCCATCCCACGTCCCACGTATGCCTTAAAAACACCTTCGATAGCCTTGTAGTGGTGTTTTCTGAGCTGGATATTTTGAAAATACTCCTATCAATATCCGATTGAGCTCATTTTCTACATGGACGTTCAAAATATTAAATAAACATACATTTGCAAAAATCAGCTCAATCGGATATCAATAACTGATAGGAGTGTATTTTGATAGATTTTTTTTATCTTATATACCATACATTGTATTTTTTAAAAAAATAAAAAATTCACATTTTAATTTTTAATTTTTTTGCCAATAATATTTGCACGATAAAAAAATATGTTTTCAACATTTGTAATTATTTTAAAAAGTAGAAAAGTAGAAATAGAAAAAAAAGAATAGTTTAATACAGTAATGTTATAACAGAAAGTCTGATTCTGTGTGATTTTGAAAAAGTGACTAGCTACAGTATAAAATGTGTTTTTGAGGTTAAATTTGGTCTAAATTTTGCTGAGGTTGATAAGGATGCCCTAAAGCATCTCAAGCAGTCCTTAGCCATAATACTCCATTCGTTCCATTATAATACTCTAATAGCCTAGGCATTTTGGTCATTCAAACCATAATACTCTCTTCGTTCCATTTTCATTATTCACAACACCTCAACAAATTGGTTTTATTTTCTAATAGATAATGTTATATATATTCAGTATGGATTTCATTTGATAGTTCTTATTAAACAAAGATTTCAAAATTGTAAAAAACAATATTTATTGAAATATATAAGTAATTAAAAAATGACACGCATATTCATTAATGGACAAAAAAATTTGGGACGGAGGGAGTAACATTTTTTGGTTCATTCTTAGTATATTGCAATGAAATAAGGCAAAATCTAAGCTTCTGTTGTACCCAAAAAAAAAGGGAAAAAGAAAAAAAAGAAAGAAGGCAAAATCTAGATATTAATTAGAAAGAAGGCAAAAGAAAGAAAAAAAAGAAAGAAGGCAAAAAAAGGGAAAAAGAAAAAAAAGAAAGAAGGCAAAAGAAGTTTTGGATACTCCTACTCTCTTCCTTTAATTACTATAGCTTTATTATTAATATTAATTTATTTCTTTATTACTTTATTTCTTTTATTTAGTTAACTCATTTCTTTATATTAATTCATTTATTTTATTTTATTTAATTCATTTCTTTTATTTAAATATTTATTTATATCTTTTATTAATTTTTTTTTCTCTTCTATCTTTTTAGAAATTAGTGGCCCTCCTTTAATTACTATAGTTTTATTATTAATATTAATTTATTTCTTTACTACTTTATTTCTTTTATTTAGTTAACTCATTTCTTTATATTAATTCATTTAATTATTTAATTCATTTTTTAAATTTTATTTAGTTTTTTTATTTAATTCATTTCTTTTATTTAAATATTTATTTATATCTTTTATTAATTTTTTTTCTCTTCTATCTTTTTAGAAATTAGTGGTCCACAAGTCTTCATCCTAGTCAATAAATGAAGCTTTTGTAGTCTATTCCAAAGAAGACATGTGAATCTACTATTTCAGATTTGATATTGTGCAGACATGTGAATCAACTGAAGACAGGTGAATCTACTATTCCAGACATGTGAATCTACTATTTCAGATTTGATATTGTGAATCTACTACTGAAGAAGATTGCACAACGTATTTTTGTCTATAAAAGAAAAGGTTTTTGCAGATGAAGCAGCTAGCACAACTAAACTAAACCAGAGCTATTATTTTCAGAGCAATATATCAGAGCAGTTCATTTTCACGCCTTCTCTTCTTAATTCTTCCACTACTTCATACATACGTGATTGTAATATTTATTTACTTTTAAGTGTGATTGCAATATTATTCACTTTTAGAAATTTTTCTTTTAAATTATTCATTGTTAAGACAATTAATTGACTAAATAAAATAATATAAAGTTTCTAAATATAAAGTCAAATTTAAATGTAAATTTAAGAAAATAATTTACTTGCAAATGTAATTTGAATAAACCAAATTAAAGGAGTAATTAAATAAATAAAGTTAATAGTAAATGAAATTATTAAAATCCGAACTAAAAAAACAAAAAAAAAATGAAAAAGGAATTTGGGGGAGAGGGGAGGGTGGGATGGGGTGGGGATGGGGTGGGGTGGGCGGGGTCAGGGGGGTGCAAAGCGCCTCTCAAAAGTAGGCATTGTCGCCCTTATCAAGAAGGGAAATCATCCAAACGACAACTAGCCGGATCACTGTTCACTCCACTTTCAATTTTCTTTTTTAAAAAATGTTATAGGTACCGAACATAGCAGTACCAAAACAAAAAGGTTAGGAACGCAACTATTTTGACCGAACCCACATAATCCCTCATATACACATTAAGTTCCACACACTTTTGTTACGCGGGACTCACATATATGTGAGGGGTTGTGTTTGGATAGTTATGTTCCTTGCAACTCTCGTACATAAAATATCCAGACGCCATGCGAGTTAATGAATAATCTGAACAATTAATTAATTTTAAAATAGTTTTTTCAGGTGACCTAGCTGAAAATCAATTCAATTTGATATGAGTAATGTGTTGAGCAATCTTTGAATTTTTTCTTCAAAATTTGGGGTCCTGAATTCTTAAATTTGTAAGATTCATAAATAAAAAATACTCGTTCATATCTTGTAATTTGTTAAAAAAAATAATTAAATTTTTCTTGAAAATTTTGTATTATTTTTAAGTTATCGTTTTACGGACCGGACAAATAATTTCGGACGGAGGGACTATCATTTAACCGGAGACAAGTTATCAAACGTGACTCCTGACTTTTTATGACATACTAACTAAAAGAAAAAAGCCCAAAAACATTAACAATATCCCACCCTTTTAAGGAGGTCTTTGAGAGTCAAATTTTGCTTTTCATTGTTTGTTTTGGTTTTTTGGCCTTTTGAATTATGGTCATAATGCATTTTGAATTTGATACGAGTGTTTGAGAGAAATGTGTATAATGCATTTTGTAGATCTTCATATTTCTCAAAATGAAAAAAATGGAAAATGAGAAGTCAAAAAGCACCTCCCAGCCTACTTTTGGCTTCTTCTCTCTAATGTCAAATTTTGAGAGAATTAGTTATGAGTTTTGTCGCCCAAACACCCAAAATTGAAAAAGGGAAAGTTAAAAATGAGATAAGATGTCAACCAAACACCCCTTGTATTTATTAGTTTCTTTTAGATAAAGAGATAATTTTTTTTATTATATTAGTTTTTTTTTTTTTTTGTTGAGAAATACAGAGAAAATTGCATTAAACGCCAACTAATACAAACAAAACAACAAAAAAACCGTAAAAATACAAGAAAAAACCGAAAAATACAGAAAAATTGAAAAAAAGGAAAAGTACAGGAAAATGAAATCGCCGCCTTGCATGCATCATCAGAAATCATCGATTGTCGTCTTCGCCCCCGCCGGAGCTTTTGGAAGCCGCCGCTCGCCGTCGATGGTGGAGATCCAGATCGGGAACCCCAGATCTGGCCCCCACGGGCCAAAAAATTGGGTGCGGTGGTCATCCACACCGGACCGGAGAGGAATGGATCCGGCACGGGGGTCTCCGATCACCCAAAAAGGCATTTAGAGGAGAAGGACGAGGAGGAAGAAGATGAGGAAGAGTGTGGAAGGGATGTGGAGGGGGAGGGGAAGGGGCGGCGGCCATGGGAGGCTTCTCCCTCTCCTCACTTTCTCTGTCTAAACTCTCTCTCGCCTCAAAATTTTATTAGTTGAACTTGGGAGATTGTAATACTCCCCGGAGTTGTGTTTAGTTTCTTTTAGTAGTTTCTTTTAGATGAAGAGATAAAAAAAAAAATTATTACTTGAACTTGAGAGATTAATACTCCGTATATTTTTTATGAAAATTTTGAATGAAATTATTTCCCAAGAGAAAAAAATCCTACCCTTTTATGGTTCATACGGTCTCGCAGTCAACCCCCCATGTGCAAGTACTCGCACATTGCTGAAACAGAGTCCCAGTACTTCCGAACCGGCCATCCCCCATTTGGATTTGGCCATTTTCTTCAACCACTCCCCAGTCCCCACGACTTGCCAAAATACACTGACTTTCTCAAGCCGCCATCTCCTTCCCCCCCCCTCTCTCTCTCTCTTTATCCACCCATGACTAGAGAGAGAACCTAGACGCACACACGGAGAGAGAGAGCCAAGAACAGAAATGGGTTGTGGGAATATCTTCTTCAGCCTGATCATAATCTTCTCAGCCGCCCTAATCACCTACAACGTAATCATCTCAGCAAACGCCCCTCTCAAATCCGAATTCCCTGGTCCATCAGATACAAAAACTGATGATGGGTTCATATCAGTTGACCCCGTCATCAAAATGCCATTAGACAGATCAAAACAATTAGCCAAGAAGAGGCTGTTTCATACGGCTGTAACCTCTTCTGATTCAGTGTACAATACTTGGCAGTGTAGGATTATGTATTACTGGTTCAAGAAGTTTAGGGATGAACCCGGTTCGGATATGGGTGGTTTCACTCGGATCTTGCACTCTGGTAGGTCGGACAGGTTCATGGATGAGATCCCTACTTTCGTTGCTAAGCCTCTGCCTGATGGAATGGATCAGGTATTCTTGGGTCCTTTCTTTGTTTCACGGGTTTGTGATTAACATCATTTGTGGATTACATAGTGTGGTTTTATATTAATGATTTATCCTGTTATTCGTATTTTTTTGGGGTAAATCAGCTTGAAATAGAAAAAAAGCTAACCGAATATACAACATAAAAGGGCATACCCAGGAGGAAACAAAGAAAAGGAAAACAGGAGATATAAAAGAGTAAAGGGATGGCCAAATGGCTACAATTGGTTTGGATTCTGGAAAGTAAGACAAAATGCTAACCAACGTGTTTCAAACCCATCTAGGAGAGGGATAGGATTATTCGTATCTTCACCGAATGCTGGTTAGATTTTTCGGATATCTAGTTCAATTCGATGCTCGATCAAACAAAGGGGTAGGGTTTTCTTCAGAATTTTCCAATACTAGGTTGTATTAGCCTGCTAGGTAATATTACCCTTTAGTCATGTTTGATTACCGGATTATTTTTTGAAAGGATTAGAAACGATGGCATTAGTGACGGGGAGGGACATGTCGGTCCTGGGATAGTGGATGAGATTGTATGTAGTACGGGATTAGATGCACTATGTTTGATTTGGGTGGGACAACGGATGATAAGTCGTGGAGATTCATTTTTGACCTAATCCGGTAATCCCAAAGTCCGTATTATCTAATACCGTCCCCAGGTGGTATTTGATAATCCTTTACATGAGGTATTAAGTGGGCAAATAGTCCCTCCTCTGTCAAGCTAAACTACACAAACTAAACGGTGGTTTGTTTTTCTTGTTAATTTAGAGTCTCATTGTTGGTTACCTCCGTTTTTCTCAATTCATTTATAGTTGGTGAAAATTTGTTAACATAACTGGAGAAGATTCTGCGAACTTCCCGTTGATAGTCCTAACTCCTAAGTAGGATTCTGTCTGCATTTCTCATCAGTCTTGGGTTTCGTATCTGAACAATAGATCAGCTGTTCATAGGGTTTCTTCACATTGTTCGATCAAACAAAGGGGCAGGGTTTTCTTCAGAATTTTCCAATACTAGGTTGTATTAGCCTGCTACATAATATTACCCTTTAGTCACATTTGATTACCGGATTATATTTTGAAAGGATTAGAAAAGATGGCATTAATGATCTGGATAAAGGGACACGTGGGTCCTGGGATAGTGGATGAGATTGTATGTAGTATGGGATTAGTTGCACTATGTTCGATGGAAATAAAAATATTTTTTGATGACGAAGGAACCACTTCACAGGAGGGCCACTAATTAGATCCACCCATAGAGCATAAACCTCCGGACGACCCGAAGCAAACCACCGCCCAACCTGCCAGGTAAATCATGGTACCAACCTTGGAGTGGAGTCGAACCCTGCCCAAAGCTAGGCAAGGGCCCTTCCCCTTCCGCTGGGGCAAGCCCACAGGTGTTATTTAATTCAGTGGAAAAATGAGGAACGAAAAGTGCAAAAGATGCTTGAAAATATCAATGGTGGTGCTAAAATAGGATTTCATTTACCTTTCTTAACAGTTCTAGTGTGTTTGATATATGGAAAGATCAACTATTTTTTTTTTTTTTCGATTGTCACAAATCGATTTGATTTTATTGTATGAAGAGTATTCAACGATTTTTAGATGAAAATTTTGCTTACTCAGCCGGTTTATTGCATTCTTGGATTTCATAGTTAGTTTCCTCTGCTGGTCTTCATCTTCGGATGTTGCAGTTAAGCTTTACCACATACTTGTGTGTTTTTTGTGTTTGAGTTTTTCCTAGTTTTTTATTCCATCATAACCTTAAGAGTTAAGGCTAAGAAGTGGATGCATTGGAAATTTACAATAAACAAAAGGAAACATGTGTACTTTGTTATTGATTTCGGATCCATTTTTCTCTTCAAAACCTTTGTGCTTTGTAATTTTAATTTCAGAAATATTGTTCTCCATTTTAGACGTACATAATTTGCTAGTCCTTATCTCAAGTCTTTCCGAATCAATCTCGTTTCAGCCCGAAAGAAAACAACTCAAATAGTGTTGGCTATGAAGTGCAAAGTTGGCTTTTAAAAGTTCCCCATTCACTCCCTAATTAGGCCTAATTAGTTACTAAGACTTCAAACTTCAAAGTATATATTTAGTGTCTTTATCTTCTTTTTTTCTGGTCTTTTTCTCTCTCCCACATAATTAGTTACTTGAGTTACTCACTAGGTGACTATGATTTGGAAGTCAATCTAGGAATATATTCTTCTTTCATGTCAAGGAGTACATGAGCCTAGGATTTCAATGCAACATAGATAGATATGTCAAGATTGATAATTTTCCAGAATGTTGGGTAGAAGTGATGGTCATAAGCTGGGGAATGCCTTGCTTCCATTTTGTTTGATTCCAACTGCATATTTCATGATGCTAATTGTTTACAGTATATGACTTACCATTTTACTTTTCAATTACAGGGTTATATAGTTCTAAATAGACCTTGGGCATTCGTACAATGGCTTCAACAGGCAGACATCAAAGAAGAGTATGGGAGAACATAGCTCTCTTAGTTTGGCACAACATCATTTCTTGATCTATTTTTGCACTTCAATGAGTAGGTCCAGTAAAACTGGTTCTTGATTTTATGCAGCTACATTTTGATGGCGGAGCCAGATCACCTTATAGTTAAGCCCATACCAAACCTATCCAGAGATGGCCTTGGTGCTGCATTCCCTTTCTTCTATATTGAACCAAAGAAGTACGAGTCTGTTCTCCGGAAGTTTTTTCCCGAGGACAAGGGACCAATTGTCAACATTGATCCCATTGGAAATTCACCTGTCATTGTTGGAAAGGTGTATGCAGGGATTCCTAGTTATTTGCTTGCATTTTTGTTTATTTTTAGTTTTTCATTGCTTAGTTTAGTTTCTCATTGCTTAGTTTAGTTTCTCATTGCTTGTGATGATATTAGGAAGCTCTTAAAAAGATAGCTCCCACTTGGATGAATGTTTCCTTGGCAATGAAAAAGGACCCTGAAGCTGATAAAAGTTTTGGTTGGGTCCTTGAGATGTAAGGTTTCCCTTGTAAGTGTTATATTCTGTTAACTTATTCCTATTGGACGTTTTTATCCATTCTTACATTTAGTCCTAAATATGCAGGTATGCGTACGCTGTTGCGTCTGCTTTACATGGAGTGGGTAACATCTTGTACAAGGACTTTATGATTCAGGTTTGGATCCAGTGTTCTTTTGTTAGTTGTTTAACTTTGTTTGTGTCTTGAGGTTTCTAGAAGTCAGCTGTTATGTATTTTAGTATTATACTTCCTTCTTTGATACATTATTCCCAAGGATCACAAGCTAGCTTTAGGTTGAGGCTAAGATTATCAAATGTTGGACTATCATAAAGTAAGGTACAAACTTTTAGAGTTAAGCAACTACATCTTCCTGTTTTGGCAAAGGAAGTATTGCTTTGGAAATAAGCTGGCTTAGGTTGTCTTCACAGTGTGAAAAGACGATTAACCTAGCATGAATGCAGATAGGTGGTGTTGAACCAGTCTATTTAGAAACCTTCTGAAAATCCAGTCCCAAGATGTGCACATAATAAAGATGCTGGAGATTTAAATATAAGTACCTTTCAACAAACCTTGGAATATCCAGTTGTCACTATTTGCAAATCATACTTCTTTTTATTAGGTGAAGTTGATGTATTTTAGAAAATTTAGCAAGGACAAAGTTGCAATTACTGTTCAGAGACTTCATTGTATTTAGATGACTCGTGAATCGTGATATATCCTACCCCCTGGCCTCTTCATTTCATATGCTTTCTTGGCCTTTTTTTATTTTTTATTTTTTATTTTTAATTATTGATTTCTCATTCCATCTTGTTTTCTCACAAGGTCATTCTTTACTGTTTTATTCCACACTGTCTGGTGATAGTAGATTCTCTACGTGACTAGAGTGTGCTGGGTTATTAGGTAGACGTATTAGGTAAAATCATTTCTATTTTGTTGTCACTAACAATAGTATCCCATGAAATTCATAGCCAATTCGTTCCCTTGGGATTTCAAAAATGACATATCCACACATAAAGTTTAAAGTTGGATGGCGGATTTCCCCCTTCATTAGTCAATGTGAGCCGTTAAATATTTTGAAGCACCAATTTTTACTCTCGTTAGTGCATCCTGTCTCAAACACACAGGCTTTTCCCTTTCTCTCTAATTCCTCCTACCAGCTCGTGTGAAGTTTCAACCTCCTGGACCACCATCCTCCTGTTAGAGCAGCAGATATCCAGAGCATGTCTCAAATAGGGATTTTGGTTGAAATTGCCTCCACTGACAGATGAGCACCACTGGCATTGATATTTACCACTATCGTACAACTTCAACTCCCAATTAGTGTTGCATAAACCTACTGCACGATCTTGTTGCATTCTTACTAGATCTTGCCTCCAGTGATTTAAGTGAACACTACATCACATGATTTTAGTACGCTTGATACGAACTTTCTTGCTGTAAAAAATCAACTTGAATTTATGTAGAGAAGTTCTACTTTGAGGGGGAAAGACTTTCTATTGGCTCTAATGGAGGAGAATTAGATCTCTTTTCTTCACAAGTCACAACTGATGACTTCGATAATGTTGAACTTCTCCTTTATTAATTTACATATGTTATTTTTATAGGAAGAAGATACTAAAAGACAGTCCTCAAAAGTAGGACCATAAACTTATTTCTCTACTGCCTACAAGACCCTACTAAGCAGAGCCGGCCCCGACATTTGGGTTGCCCAAGCTTGGCCTCAGATTTGGTTGCCCACTTACTATTAAGTGAAAAAAAAAAGAAGTGACATACTAGTCAGAAAAAAAAAAAAAAATTAAGGTCACATGGTATTTTAGCTTGAACTACTTCAAAAAATTTACAATCAAATTATAACCCCAGTAACAATGCTTTATGATTAGCACGATCTCGATTCATAAAAAGTAGGTTTTTATCAACTCCATCTTAAAAAGATATGTCTGTAAGAGTTTATTTTGAATAAATTAAGAAATTTTACTTCAATATCTTACTATGATTTGTGTAAAAACAATATTTTACGCTGTTAGCTCGCTCATGTTCTGTTAATTTTCCACCATTGGAAATTTGTTTTAACCAAATGCAAAAACATATCATATTATCACTTCTACATTATTGTTGTTTCTGTTAAATGCAAAATTTATAACCTAAGTTCTGTGATTTTTCGTCAATTTGTAGACTAGGAGGGGAAAAAAACAAGAGACATAATTAACAAAAATAAAAAGAGAAACGGAAAGAATCAAAGATTGTAAATGTTTTTTTTTACACTAACAAATGTTTTTTTTTTTTTTTTTTGATCGATGTAGAATGTAGATCTGCAAATGTGTGTCTTCTATTCTCTCTCTGTGCGATGAACCGAACCGGCCTCCAAACCGGACCGAACAGGATGAAACCGAACCGAGAACCAAACCGACCTTGTGAAACCGGTTTCGGTTCTCTATTCCTCCCGAACCGGTTTTGCTCGGTTCACCCCATGAACTGGACCGGACCGGACCGAACCGAACCGAACCGAACCGGTTTCAGCCCTACTACTAAGTAATGAAGCACAAGCTTAGGATAACTAACAAATTAAAAAGTGGGAAGCAAATTGGTTGAGTGATACATATAAAAGTTAAAGGGTGAGAACATGACATCATACACTCCATTTCAATATGTTTTTCTTGTTTGGAAGAGCATCTAGGGTGGTTAGTATGTGTAGACTTCCGTTTCTGTAAATCTTTGGAGTGTG
This sequence comes from Vaccinium myrtillus, assembly GCA_016920895.1. Lineage (NCBI taxonomy): Eukaryota > Viridiplantae > Streptophyta > Magnoliopsida > Ericales > Ericaceae > Vaccinium > Vaccinium myrtillus. The sequence continues at coordinate 14,754,023 of CM029274.1, forward strand.
AACCAGATTTCGGTCTGTTCTCAATTTATACACCTGGGTCCGAGTACACATTAATCTCTACATTTAACTTCTAAATAATTGGCATCCTTTGTTTTCATGGATTATGATAATTTTTGTTGGCTGGTAGTTTGACATAATTTATTGTCAATACATTTCTTTTCAGCCTAATCCTTAGATGCGAATCGATGCTTGTTGAACTGGCTATTTTTCTAATAGACTTCTGTTTTGCCGCAAATATTGGTTAGTATATTCTCAAAAAGAAAAAAGAAGAAGTTTGTGTATTTTCTGCTACAATCATCAGTAGCTCTTTTTCATGCCAATTTGAAGTGGAATGGTAAATTCATAGTTCGCATTAAGTTGCTGAAAGAGAAGAAAATAAATAAGAAAATGAGCCTTAAATGTCTTCTTGAGATGCAGGTATCTGACTTGCAGCTGTGGGTTTGAGACTTGAAAATTAGATTTCTGCCATATGCAGTGTTCTAAAAGTCGCTAGTCGCTCCCAGGTCGGATGGCTGCCGACTAGCGACTAGGGGACTAGTCGGCTAGATTTTTTTTTTTAAATATATATTCTCCTTCATCCTTCGTAAGTTTTGAGTAAGTAGAATAACATAAGTAGCAAATCATCAAATAAAAATATACAATATGTTTTTTACCTTTTTAATGCCTTAGTGGCAACTAAAACCACAACAAGAATAATTAATCCTTAGTGGCAAACCACAACAACAATATACAGTGTGTTAATTTATTGATTTATTCTACAATCTACAGTACGTGGAACTGTTTTTTAATGTATATTCTACAATCTATAAGTGGAAACCACAAACCACAAACCTTAGCCTCTCGTAATGATAGATAGAGAGACAATTAAATTATTAAAACTGTTTTTTAATGTACTGTACATCATCCACAGTTTTGAGTTTGACCCAAAAAATTAGCAAATTCTGTTTTTTTACCCCAATTTTTCCGATTAGTCGCCGACTTGTCCGATATTTTTTCGATTCGCGACTTTTCCGATTAGACGACTTGCCCGATTAGTCGCCGACTTGTCCGACTAGTCGCCGACTTGAGCCCGACTAAGTCGGTCGGCGACTAAATCAACCGACTAGGCCCTAGTTGACTCGGAGAGCCCCCGACCCCGACTTAGTCGCCGACTAGTCCCGACTTTTAGAACACTGGCCATATGTGGTTTTTTATGTGGACCCCAGCTTCTGGCAGTAGTGGGGGGCTACGATAATTATTTTCCACGGTGGGGTTGACTGTGTATGGCTGCTGCCCTCAGGATGAGGCTTCCGCCAAAAAGGAAGAGGGCAAGTACAAAGCCATGAATTTGACTAGAAGGGGCCAAATTAGCCATGCAAAGAAAATGGAAGTTACTTATCAATTTTATACATCCGATCTCCTGAAAATTATCTAATAATTGCAATTGAATGAAACTGTTATACATGTAATTTGCTCTCAACCCTTGAACTCCATTAACCAACAAAGTCTGATTGGGAGTATGATTTTCAGAACGTGAAGGGGAAATCTGTATTTTTTCATAGACTCATAAACATTAGGGGAGATCACTGCAATCAGGCCCGGGACCCTAAAAAGGTGTAGGAACAAGAGTTTTCAGACAAAAAAGAGAAATAAGTATACGAAACCAACTGCCTGTTAATATTTTATTTTTACTTGTTTTTCCTAATGTCTTTATGTTTTCCAAAAACTAAAAATTGCTAGGATTTCTTGCTTGAGGTTTCATGAGGTTGATTGTTTATGGCTTGCCATCGTTTTTAGACCATGTTAACAGAGCTTATCAAAAAGTAAAAAAAAAGGGGGCATCTCAGTAGCTTTTGATTGATGTAGAGCTTTTGCTTCTCGCGATTGCTTTTCTCCTGTTTTACTCAAATTAGTTCTTTTTTGTCTACACTGCAGCCTCCTTGGGATACAGAAATTGGGAACAAATTCATCATTCATTACACGTATGGATGTGACTATGATTTGAAGGTATTCTTACTCCAAGTCCTAATAGAGATAAAGATTTGAACTTTTCGAAAATGTACTTTTATGAGCATAAAAATGCTTTTGAGTTTTGACCAACCATTACCAACATAGCAATAACACGAAGAAGAGTTCCTTGGGCATTGGGAGAGAGGAGAACTTAAGAGTGTCAGGAACATGTTTCTTAAGAAAACACGTGACTTAGTATCAATGTCTCATGCTTTGATATTCAGGGTAAATTGACCTATGGAAAGATTGGGGAATGGAGATTTGACAAAAGATCCTTTGATGCTGTCTGGCCTCCAAGAAACCTTCCAATGCCTCCACCCGGTGTTCCAGAAAGTGTGGTATGTTTTCATTATATTCTATTTGTAGTATATTTCTTCTTTCCAATTTCCAAGTGCTCTTCTTTTATTATCTTTAGCTGGGTAGTCGTGAAAGTACTTCCTAAATGGGATGAGCATAGTTGATGAGGGAGATTTGCCTACAGACCGAAACTGAAGCCATTTGTTGGCACTTAATGAACCATGAAACTGGAAAAAGAAGTGAAGTTCTAGGGACTGAGCAAACCATTCTTGTTATCAATGGTATACCAAAAATTGTATTAACCAGAACCATTATCTTTTGAGCTAAAACTTCTTATACCTAATGTAGATATACGACGTCTTTTTAAATTCTCCACTTGATACGAGAGTTTGCGTTTATTAATACAATTTTTCCCTTTTCCTTAAAAAAAAACATTATCATTAAACCAATGTTCTTGTTTAGTTACGCATAGAAACGTTTTTGTGACTAAGTGAATAATTTGATATGCGGAAAGCAACATTCAACTAATGTTCTTGTTTTTTCCCTTTTCCTTTGGTAAGTGAGGAACTCGATGTTTTCCTTAAACCAATTAAAGGAGAGGCATGCACTTAGTCAGTTACTAAAGTACCATTTTAAAGTGCTGCGGGATGTAGATAATTAATAGCTACCTGTCTGCAAATGTAGCCCGATAATTTTACTCCGAGTAGATGGTTTTCATTTGGAATGATGAGACCCTGTATTTTCTTGAATCTTGTGCAGTTTAAGGTTATTTATTCCTTTGGAAAGATAAGACACAACTGATTACGCTTGTTTTCCCAGCACTTTAACTCGATGCAAGCTGTAGCTAATGTTAATAGATTCTAAAGACACGAAATTTACAGATTAAGTTCATTCCGGTGGGTTTATTGGATATTTTGGGTCCAAACTGATGATGGAATCCAGCACTATATCATGTCTCGAGTGGTTGGACTATTATTCTAGTGTTTTTTAAAAAAAAAAATTTATTTATGAGCAACAAAATTCATTCGAGAAAAATTGACTATCATTCTAGTGTTTTGGTTTACATGTCTGCACAATGAGCTCACACACACATGTTACGTATTCGCATGTTACGAAAATCAGATGGAATTCTTTACAGCAATGCAGAAGTTGGCTCCGCATACTCATGTTGCTATTATTATTATGGAAGCAAAATCATGGCGACCCTCCATCCTTGAGACTTATTTGATTGAACAGTGGTCAATTTTTTTATGTGGCAGGTGACTCTGGTGAAAATGGTGAATGAAGCCACTGCAAATATTCCCGACTGGGGATCATAAGAAACGGACACTGGGTGTGTACTTGTATGAACTCAGTGATTTATACAAGGGATGTGAAATTATACTTCAACGGGCACCATAGTTGAAAGCAATCAGTGAATTTTTCGCTATTTGTGCTTCTGGATTGGCACAAACAGCCGTTGTGGGGGATGTCTTAAACTTTCTGTAAAATTGGCCACCTCTCCTGTCTTTCTTGGATCCTGAACATACAGAAACAGTATTGCTTTACCGTAAGAGAGTACAGATAGGCGTGTACGATTCTGTTAGCATATAGGTGTACACTAGCAAATGCCACTGACATTGTCGATCTGGGATTTCATATTTCAAAGAACATTATATAGTCTGCTAGTTTATTGTTCTCTCGTTCTTTGCATTATTGGGTTTCCTTTCTCATAACCATCTATAAACCGTGAATCTGAATGGAAAAATCATTGTAGCTCACACTCTGGTTTAGATACTGAGGCCATGTTCGGTTGCAAGTTTTGGTTTAGTTTTGGTTTTCACACTCTATCAACATTTCTCAAAACAAAACTAAACTCCAAACCGAACAAGGCCTAGTAGTTTTACTCTTCAACATTTCTAAAACCACGTACACTAACACGCAAACCCCCATTGGACTGGGTGTATGTGGGTCTCCTATCCATAATGTCTGTATGTGATAGCGATATTGATTATTCTTGACGGAAGTTCTGGCTTTTGCATAAGATGGTTGATTCGACTGGAAAATCGAAGCCGTTTTCAGAAATGTTTAGGTAATTTTTTAAGAGAAAAACAAACAAAAGAAAGTTTAGGGATAGCCTTGAACCCCAGAACATCAAGAAACCAAAAATGCACATTATGTTGTTTTGTAAAATAATCTGACTGACATTTGAATGCAAATAAATAGTAGAGCAGATGCTGTTAGGAGCAATAATGCTCAATCTTGATGCTGCTAGTTAGCTTATAGGTCGGAATGGGCCTGTTGAATGTCTTGTATTTTGCAAGTACATAATACTCCCTGGATTTGTGTCCAGGTTGAGAATCCACTAAAAGTAGGGATAAACAGGGTTCCCGAGCACAGCCACGTGTCCTCTCGGAAACTCCACAAAATATTCTTGTAGAGTCCATGATTAAGTATATGGACCCATTTGAAATGTTTGGTGTTGAAATGATCTTTAGCACCACGGGCCCGTGCTCCCGTACTACTGAATAAGTACTTGAAAATAATATACCACCCACATCTAGAAAAACACAATCTATGGAGACTACAAACATTCTAAGAATATTAGACATTGTATTCAAACCATAACTAGCGGTAACAAACCATAACAAAGTGGCATAAAATAAGAATGAACTGTCTTAGATAGATTGCCCTGAATACTCTTTTCTATCATGAGCTGCGCTACTACCGATTCCACACTCTCCCCCAACATCGCCACCGTCTCCACCACCACCACCCCCACTGCCATCTCCACCACCAACATCGTCGACTTTCACGAGTGCAAAATGTAATTTTCCCTCCACTCGGAATGCATACAGCTGCACTACCATCTCCTTGAGTAGACCATTATGTACAACCACCCTATTATACCAATTTTTATTCACCAGGTTATAAGTTTCGCTAGTTTTCCCTTTTTTCTTTTTCATCTCCCATTTCCTCAGACTCAACGTTGTTAGCCTTTCGCATGAAGGCTCAATTAGCTCCACCTCCATGACTTTTATTTTCTTGTCCTCTCGCGAGTCCAACAATTTCTTCTCCTCTCCTCTCAAAAACTCGTACTTTATTTTCCTAATCGGAATAGACATACGATACTTTTTATCATTAACATCTGATTTGGTGAGCCGCTTTTGGATCACCAAATTCAAATCACAACCATTGAGCCCTTCGATTTTTTCTCTGAAGTTTTGGGGCAAGTCTGGCGGCAGGTCTGGACCAGAATCCATCTTCTTCATTCGCTTGGTGTTTTCACCATTACTACAACCAATATCAGATCGAATACGTTTTTTCTGACGAGGCTTTTCGGTTTTCTTGACTTCCACGTCAATACCAGCGCATTCTTCTCTCTTTAACATCACCAGTTCCTCAATCTTTAGTTCTTTATCAATAGGGGATAATGAGGAAACAATGCTAGAAGGAGGCTTAGCAATCACGCTCGTCGATCTTTTTCTCTTCGGATAGTTTATGAATCCACTTGGATTTGGAAGGGAGGGCTGATGATCAATGGATTTGTCTCTCCCTTCTCTTTCTTTATCACTATCAGTAACAACAACTTCACGGTTCTTGAACTGCTGCAGTTCTTGTATCACGTCTGTCTTCGGCATTCCTTCGGATTTGGCACGGGCCAAAAATCCCACCACCACCAAATTATCAAACTCTGAGGTTAATATGACCTCCGGCTTCGGCTCGACGCCCTCAAAATCATCGTCAGTTAGTGAAATATTATCCATCTTAATTCTTATTCTTCTTCTTTCGCTTTGGTGTTTTATGTGTTGGACGACAAAAGAGAGAATTTAGAAAACAGAGAATGAAGAATAGAATGCCTGCTGTGAATGAGGAGGATAGCATGTGAAATCTGTAGGGCAACACAATGGGTATACATAGGTGTGTGAAGTGAGTGGGATCATTGTTGATGTTCTAAGGGTAGTCCTAAGTTTAATAGGACAGGGATTTTGTTTCCTATAATTATAAGTGCTTGGAGTTCAAGTTTCAGAATTAGGAAACACTGATAGAACTAGGAGTGAGAGAGATACATATTGGGAGTGAGAGAGAGAATCTAACACCACGTGACTAAGGATTTAAAACTGGACTGCTGTAGGAGACATAGAACGTACCTCCGTTTTAAATTGCTGGTCACTTTTAGAAATTTTAACTTTTTAAAGTAGACATGCAATAGCTGCATTCAATAAATCTATTCATATTAAACACATTTATTAATTTCCAGTAATGCCCTTATATTTCAACTTTTGATTGAAATGATTGTTGACGGATTGTTTTAGAAGATTAAATAAATTTTGTTTTGACTTTTCAAAGAGGACTAACAATTTGAAACATCCCAAAATAGAATAAGTGGCAAGCAATTTGTAACGGAGGGAGTACTTAATACAATACTAATTGATTAGTCACGACATTTTTAGTTTGTTAGAAGTAGGACTCGGATAACTAGGACTGGGATTTTCCTAAATGGAGACCCACATGAACTTCAGATACGAGCAGCTTCAGAATTTTAATCCAGCGTTTGACAAAAAATGTGAAGAAATATAACTTCAGATGGCTTCAGGATTTTAATTCAGCGTTGACAAAATACGGGAAGAAATATTTTGTTCACAAAGCTCTGTACGAAAAACGAAGGACATATTTTGGTTGAAAATTTATGGACCTAGTTTATTCCATTTTGATGAGCAATATTATTTACTTATCCACAAATTTATGTGAATTTTTATTTAATTTGACCATAGATGAATTACTCAGTGTCGATAATATCAAAGAAAAATCATGTTATATTTTAAAAATAAAAAACTTTTAGTGCATTCTTTTGAACGGAGGGGTTTACTTGAACACAAGGTGGAGCCACTTACACACCCAGGGGTTGCCCCAGCGGTTAGGGCGAGTGCCTGACTTTAGGGTAGTCCCTTTGATCAGGTGTTCGATTCCCCCGCAGGGTGAGTACCTGTACTAAGTGGGGGGCCGTAACTGGTGTGGGTTGCGCCAGCTCCCCCGAGGTTTGGGTCGTACAGTGGGTCCAATTAGTGGTCTGTTGTAGGGCTGTTCCTCGGTTATAACAAAAAAGAAGAAGAGGTGGAGCCACCTTGGCCCTGGGCCATGAGATACTGGGGGTGAGGGGTCTATAGACTTAGAACTGAACAGGTGCTGTAGTAGGAAAGGGTTTGCAAAATTAAATACTTTACTTTAATTATTCAAGACGTGCTATTTCTATACAGAGTTCAATTACATAACAGATCAAGGAACAGCCCAAAAAACTAGTAAAAAAAGAGAAGGATATAAACCATAAAGAAAACCCCTCAGACAAGAGGATTTAATTACAATTATAAGGAACAAAAAACAAACCCCATCCATCCAGAGTGTAAAGAGCAGCAACAATACACACCCATATATAAAAGTTATGATTTTTTAAAATAAAAATTACGTTTATTTATTTATTATTTTTATTTTATAAAAAAAGTTACGAGATACACCAAAATGTTACGAATCATAGAAAATATTACCAATCATATTACTAAAAAGTTACGAAAAACAAAAAAATGTTACAATTGCCGATGACGTGGCACAATCTGAACTATCAAATATGCATATGATACACACCTTTAATGAGTGTGTATTGTAGTCATTTCCTTTGTACAAACTAAGAAGTATTAGATTTTTTGCATACCATGTCGAACCGCATTGGTCTATAAAAAATTATGTGTACGAAAGTGTGGGTGTTAACTATCCCACCCCCTCTACGTGGCCGCTTAGTTCCAAGAACGGATTGAAGAACGGATGAGCCTATACGACTGCCCATCCACATTTCAAAATTTTATGGGGATAAGTAATAAAAGCTTAAATCAATATACAAGAATTACTCTCTCCTTCATCTGTTGATTCCTAGTTCAATTACAGGCCGATTATAGTCTTAAGTTGGCTCCTCCTAAAGTATTAGATACTCCATCCGCCCCTTTGCAATTTTTGTATATAAAAAAGTATTTCTGTGCATAAAAATTTCAAATTTCATTCCACCAAAATTAAAATCAAATTGAATTCATTAATTTGGTGCAAAGAAATTAAAAAAACTATCCGCAAAAGTTACTTTAATTTTTGTATCTATAAATTGTACGCCCTTTTGCAGGAAACACTTAAAAAAGTACCGAGGGAGTTGCCAATTACCTTTTCAATTTTTTCTCACTACTTTGAAATTTTATTTTCCGTCTGTCCCTAAAAAATGTAAATAAATACAAGAAATAAGTCCGTTACATGATAGAAACAAAGAAATAAACAAAGAAAGGAAAAACCCATGCACGCAGGCAAGAAGATTCAAACTCCTGACCTCCTAGTGAGATGCAAGAGCCCTGGCCAACTGAGCTAGTCCCGTTGGTTAAAATCTTAATTCAATATACAAGAATTACTCTCTCCTTCATCTATTGATTCCTCGTTCAAATACAGGCCGGTTTTAGTCTAAATTTGGCTCCTCCTAAAGTATTAATACTCCTCCACCCCTTTGCATTTTTTTGTTAAAAATACATTACTTCGGTGCATAATTTTTTCAATTTCTTTGCACCAAATTAAATTAGATTTTTAATTTGGTGCAAAGAAATTGAAAAAACTATCCGCGAAAGTTTCTTTAATGTTCGTATCTAAAAATTACACTTCCTTTTGTAGGAGACACTTAAAAAAAAAGAACCGACGGAGTACCCATTACCTTTTAAATATTTTCTCGCTACTTTGAAATTTTATACCTGATAAATGTAAAAAAAAAAAAAGAAAAAGAAAAGAAGGAAAATCAAATGTTCATTTAATTGCTTCATTTGATATCTTTATTTCAAACAAACAGGCGCGAAATACATGTGGAGCTATAAAAACTCTCACACAAATTAAGGAACAATTACATGGGCACAAAAGGCTACAACAAACAAAAAAAAATTCAAGACAACAATGGCGACTCTTTTTCTCCCATTAATACTCTTTTTCTCCCATTAATACAACCACTATAGGATAAAAAAGCAAGTACGGAAAAGATAATTAATATACGACCATTATCTAGGGTATTATTTTTACACTCACTTTTTCTATAAGAGTACTCTTTTTTTTTCTTCCTCTCGTGATATGAATTTACAATATTGTCCTTCAGACTGTGAAATAATATGCAAGTGAAAGAATAATTTCGTAAATTCACATCATAAGAAGACAAAAAGAAAAAGAAGTATAGTTATAAAAACAAGGAGGGTGAAAATAATGGTAGAGACACAAAACTCCACCACAACACCAACCACAACAACTTGCGTGACACTGCATGATTGGTAATTGGAGAACAAACACTTTGAAACTACATTGCAACAACCAATCATGGTAACTGATTCTCCAATACTGCTAGGACCCAATACTTCACCACAACACCAATCACAACAACTTGCATGACACTGCATGATTGGTTGTTGCAATGTAGTTTCAAAGTGTTTGTTCTCCAATTACCAATCATGCAGTGTCACGCAAGTTGTTGTGGTTGGTGTTGTGGTGAAGTACTGTGTCCTAGCAGTATTGGAAAATCAGTTACCTTGATCTAACAATCGCTAATTACATTTACTTATAACCAGAGAAAGTCATGCTCCACGGGGGTGGCACCATCCCCGTCTGATCCTGAACCGTTTGAAACAATGGCGGTAACGTCTTATATATTCCAGCAACTTCATTCATCGCACCACCATTTGCCGCCTCACTCCCGCCACTCCCATTCGTCCAGATACTTATTTTCGGTTGCAACCCCTTCACAGCCTCTGCATTAATCTTTGCAATCTCTTGAAACATCCCACCATTTATCATTAAGTAATCCCTGAAAGCGCCATAGTTTCCACCCAGAGCATCGAGTAGGGTACGGACGTAAGTTCCTTGGGCTTGCGCAAGGGCCACCAGTCCCTCGGCTTCTTTCTGCTTGGCGTAGAGTTCCCCATCGGCGACTTGCTTGCGAGCATAAAAAGTAGCCTCAGCTATGGCTTTTTGGGCTTGGGCTTCTTTTTGTTTCTCGTATAGAAGTGCTTCTGCGGCTTTCTGCTTGCTGTACAACTCCCAGTTTGCCTCTTGTACCTTTTTTTTGTGAGATGAAAATTAGTGTTTTGATATAGTTTAGCATATCACGTAGTTTCATATTGTGTCTCGCGTCATAATCATCAACATATTTATACATAGAAAATACAAAGAAAATAATGTGGCAGGTGCCTCTTTTTGTTTTATGAACGGGAGCAATTACCAGTAGTGTTAGTTGTAATTAGTAATGTTTGAATTTCAGTCACATGGGAGTATACCATATATGGTGCCTACCACTCCACTTGCATATATTTTGTGAAAAATTGCCGAGCATATCCAATTAGACGAGGAAACCATAACTTTTGCAATGTATACCGTTCTGTTAACTTTGTAGGTGTTGTTTCTAAAACAAGACTCATTTGAATAAAATTATTTTGTATTTACTTAATTTTTTGCTAGAATTCAAATTTGCCAATACAAATTTTATTGCATTGAAGAAATTTAAAATATTGCATACCTTGGTTTCATATTCAACACTAGCCTTACTCAGAAACTCAGCCTTAAGCTTCTCCGTCCGAGTCAACGCATTCATCCTTTCAACCTCCCTCTGCAACTCTGCGTCTCGAAGTGCAACCGCCTTGTTCGCCTCCACCTCTGCCACTTGCGCCTCTCTAGTCCACCCGGCCTTCTTCTTTGCCAGCACAGCATTCGCCTCAGCCATCTCAGCCTCTCTGTGGTTCTCAAAAACCTTTACCTCAGTCTTAATCCTAATCTCCTCCTTCTTCCCATCTCCTTGCCTCTGTATTGATATAATCTTTGTCTCGGCATCTATCTTGGCTGCATTTTGAAGCGTTTGTCCCTCTCTCTGCTTGGACCCTACCTCGCCTTTCATCCGTGCCTCTGCTACATCAACTTTAGCTTGATTCGCTGCTTCCATTTGGGTTTTTTGACCCAAGTAGGAAAAGTACTCGTGCCCCGGCACATCAACAAGTTGTTTGACGTTGGCATTGTAGATCAAAAGGCCAAATTGGTTTAGTTCAAGTTGGACTTTCTCGAAAACCTCTTGTTTGAACTCTTTGGTTCCTCTGAAAACCTCTTCCATGGTCATTGAGGCTGATAGAACGCGCGTTTCACCTATCAGATCAATTATGCACGACTATGAGTTGTGAATGAATGCTAGAACCAAATTTTGAGTGTTAGAAAAATATTAGGATAATAATATGTTATCATGTTTTTTAATATTCACGGTCCTGGTATTGTCCAAAACATTTTCTGGCCCTTCCTGGGTCTGTGTTGATGATCGGGACTGTTGATATCTTAGACCTCATCAAGATCATTAGACACACCAAAATTCAAGTTAACTGAATATGGTTTAATGTGTTCTCAAAACACATTTATCTCAAGAGAAAAGGGCTTGGAAAATATTGTAAATTGGATAAAAACCTTTTTTTTTTGTAGAGATAAATGCATTTCAAGAACACATTAAACGATATTCGATTAACATGAATTCTGACATGCTTAATGTTCTCGACCAGGTCTAAAATATTCTCCTTAAAGGGTCTAGAGTATCATGATCTTTAGTTTAGTATTCATGATTCCTTGTTCGTCTAGATTTGTTTATCATGTATGTTTCCTAGTTTGTTCAAGTTTCTTGTCTTTTCACTTTCTTAACCTGGTATCAGAACATAAGATTTAGGCTTTAGGGGATCTGCACTCTCCAAAGGTCGGCCTTACCCACGTCACCATCTGCCTAGCATTAATAGTATACTCTGTCAAACTTCTTGTTGCTTTCACTTGCCTAGTTAGCCTCTCAATCTACTATTTGTTCCATGATCTTCTTTACATGGTCGCCCTGCCCATCATGCTCTAGCTTTCAACCCATAATCTACTCCCTCGCGACCGTTCTCTGTCCACCCCCTCTTCATCGCCAGCAGCTGTACGCTTTCACATCCTGCTTCCGTGGTTCTTTCCGTTGCAAGATCTCAAAGATTGACAATAATGAATAATGTATGTGATGTGTTTGAGGTATGGAGTTTACAAGGAAAATGATCAATCCCTCCAGAATTATGGATTGGCCTAAACATGATATTGGCTTCCACTAATCAGATGAGATGGTTCTGAAATGGAATATCTAAGGGTTATACTACTCATAACACAAGACTGATCTAAAATTTTAAAATTTTGAGTGTCGGGGAAACTATTGGTTTGTGAGTTTAATTCGCTGCACTAAAGAAAACTCGAAGGTCGTTGTATCTTGGGGAAGGAGTACATGGGGAATGTAAGGGGCCTGTTCATGGGGAATGTAAGGGGCGTGCTAACTCTCTCTCCCCAAAGCCGGCTACACCAAACTTGATAATTTCCAAGGAAGGCCTTCAAGTATTGGATAAGGAGTTAGATCTGGACTCAAGTTTTTGACTCGGCGGACCTTGTTTCACAGAATAACAACTTGTCTCATCCAGATGGAGCCCAACTTATTGGACCTAAAAGAATTTCTTATGGTGGGCCTACTCTAATTGAGGTGGACTCAAATCTCTCAAAATCTTCTTACTCACCACAGGGGGATACCAACGGTTTGATATATGAAGGGGAGGATACCGATTTAGTTTATACCAATAAGGAAAAGGAGGTTGCAGAATTTGGTCAAGGTTTTTGGAATCTTTTGAGGGTATCCAATTATCTGTGGACCTTAATCCAACTAACGTTGTGAAGGTTACTGGGAAATTAAGCTAAATGGAAACATAAAACAAATTTAGAAAGGTTGGGTTTTCCTAAATCTAGAAAGAAGGGTGGTCGAAAGAAAAAAAAGTGTTGTGTTCAGGTCTGCGATTGCAGCTGCTGCTTTACCTGTTTCTTCTGAAGGCATCAACAGGTTTCACCTTGATTCGACTCAGGTTACTCGGTCAATAAACAAAATCTTGGGCGAAGATTATTTGGGGGATGATGATGAAGTCATAAAAAGCTTCTCTGATGAAAGCCAATGATGTCATCTTTCAGTTGTGGTGGTTCGTTGGGCATGAGTTTTTTTGTTTTGGGCGTTTGGTTGTTCATATTTTTGGGGCTTTTTTTTTTTCTGTTGGGGTTTTTATTTGGAGGGGTTTTGGTTGGTTTTTTGGGGGTTTTGGTTGGTTTCTTGCCAGCCTCAGGTTGTTATTTTCCCTTCGGTTCTTAGCGGGTGGTGTCTTTGGAGTGAGAGGTCTTCTTTGTGGTAGGCTCTTTCTCTTCCGTGATGCACCGTGCCTAGGATTCTTTTAATCTTTGTAATTTGTTTCCAAAGATTAATAAAATCTTTTTACTGTTAAAAAAAAGAGTAACATTCAACCTTATGCAGGGGATATATCATTCCTAAGGACTAAGGGAGCGCGGATTTGCATGCCTTGACCACCCCAGAGACTTTTCTATTCCTTTCTCCATCTATTTAATTTCCTAAATTTGTTTGATAAATATCATTTTAAAATTATTATTCTATAAGAAATTCCTATTTCATAGTAAATTTTTCCGAAGATATACTACTCTTAATATAAGACTAATCTAAAATCTTGAGATGAGATGATGGTTTCAGTAATTAAATCCTGGACCGTATAATTGAATCATGAATCGATATTATGAGTAAGAAGAAGCAGAGCATACATTTTTTTATTTTTTTGGACAGAGCATACTTTTGATTACGTGTAGACATAAATATAGCTGTCAATAGACTAAAAAAATCTTCTTCTTTTGTCGGTTCGAATTGATGTCTATACATTACCTCATGCATACAGATTAGCATAAATGGTTGGATCCCATTCTTTCATTCAAGGGTTTTTTTTTTTTTTTAGTCATTTTGTTTTTTTGCCTTCTATTTCTATACTCCATTTTCAAAGCACGTGGAAGTCATCCATAGGCAAGGATGGAGCCAAGGGGGGACAAGTGGTGGCGGCGCCCTCTAAGGTTTTCAAAAAATGTAATTATTATGTAGAAAATAAATTTTTATCCTTAAACTATGTAGACTCGCCACCACTAAATTATTTTAATCTTTCATCCTCATAATGCATTTTGTTTTTTATTTTTTAAGTACATTTTTTCGCCACCACAAAAGTAAAATCCTGGCTCCGTCCCTGTCCATAGGTGAGCATAATTCGGCACGATGATCCAAAAGTTTTCTCGGCTTGAGTGGTTGGTAGTGTGGTGGAATAGTACTGTGTCCCTGCGATCATTGTTTTTTTTTATATATATGGGAGGACTTATGGAAAAATACCGTTGAAAATATCTTAGTAAAAACTTAGCCTAACTCATATGTCAACGTTAATGTAAACTGTGTAATGATGATGTCTTTTTAATAAGTTGAATTTTCGAAGTAACACCCTTAAAAATGAGGAGTATTATTTTTTTGGAAAAAGTCTAAACAAGAATGCACCTTCGATGATGCCCTGGACGAGCTCTTTGACATGGTGGGAGCGCTTATCATGGGGAGAGATAAGTTTGGCGTATTTGAGGAGGCATTCCTGGTCGTCGAGGCGTGGCCCGATGGTGAACACCGCTGGCAATACAAAAGGGAGCTTCTCGGCGCTCATAGCCTGAACTTCGAAGGCGTAGTTGACAGGGGAGACGTCGAATTTGGTGCAGGATTGGCCGGGAAATATCCATGCCTTTTTTTCTATTTTTATGTCGGGGATGCCAAAGCCAGTGATTACCAGGTATTCCGATGGACTTGCGATTCTGTACATCTTGATAGACGGATCTAAGTGTGTACTATTTCAATAGTTATGAGATCAATCCACGGGGAATCTTTTGAGAGAAGTTGGAAACTGTATGTGCTTGGGATTGCTACATACGCACGTATATAATATATAGGGAAAAATAAAAAAATAATTGGGAATCAACTTGGAGGCGGTTCTATATAGCCATGATCTATTCCTCAACTCATTCCTAGACCCGATTTTTATTACACTTCTAATATGTTATTTACATTTAGA
Organism: Vaccinium myrtillus; assembly: GCA_016920895.1. Taxonomy (NCBI): domain Eukaryota; kingdom Viridiplantae; phylum Streptophyta; class Magnoliopsida; order Ericales; family Ericaceae; genus Vaccinium; species Vaccinium myrtillus. The sequence goes on from CM029274.1 coordinate 14,769,292, forward strand.
ACCCTTGAATTATTATGAATTGCTAAGGTTTCCCCAATATATATATATATATATATATATATATATATAATAGTTTATACATAGTAAACACTTCATTCTTTACATTCTCAAGCATAATTTAGTTGATAATTCTAGACTTCAAGGTTGGAATCCTTGACTATTATGTAATTTTATTTGGTTGGTTGAGATTTTTGATGAAAAATTGTAAATTGTCGCCAAGTTTTTTTTTTATTTGGTGGTTAAGATATCAAATATATGTTGATAAAGTCAAAGGGGTATTTTTCTAATTTTTTTATTAGTTTTGGTAACTTTTGAATCGGGGCGGGAACCGCGATCCCCAACCCTCGTTTGGATGGTGGAATTGATTCCTTGTTCGGGGATCGGGACAGGGATGGAGGCAGATATAAGCTTCGGGGATTGGAGGCGGAGATGGTCAAATCCGTCCCCGATCCACCCCATTGTCATCGCTACTTTTTGCTAACATCTCACGCAGAAGAACTAAAATTTTACCTTTCATCAAAATTTTATAGAAAATGTTACAATACGCATCCTTGTTTGGGTGTACATCATATGCACCTCCAAAAGGACAAGGGGTGGGTGCTGTGTACTTGGGTGCTTTGCACCCCTCGGCCGTCCGATCGTGTTTTGGACGGCTCGGATGTATTTTGATTTTTTACGTATAGAAATAAATTAAAATTAAATTAAAATTATGGAACACATCTGAACCGTCCAAAACACGATCGGACGGCCGAGTGGTGCACAGCACGGTGCAAAGCACCCAAGTGCACAACACCCACCCCTTGTCCCCTGCAAAATGTTACGAGTTTATAGTTATAAAAGCTACGTACCAATATGTTATGATTTTCAGTGAAAATGTTATGCATTTTATTGTTGAAAAGTTACAAAAAACAAATATTATGATTTCTAGTGAAAATCTATGAATTATATTGCTAAAATGTTACGATTTATTAATATAACAGTTAAGAGACGTACTAAAATATTACGAATATTTATGAGTTAACACAATTTAGACTACAAAGTTGGCAGTTTTGAGTTTTTTTTTTGAGATAGTGTATGGTTTGGATTTTAGAAATGATTTTTGGGGTAATAATTGAAGAGTAAAATATAAGTAATAATTAGAGAGATGGATAATAAATAGAGAGATAATGAGAGTAATGATTGGAGAGACGGGCAATGAGTACGAAGAAAAATGTGAGTAATGATTAGAGAGAACAATAATGACTGAGGGGGTGTTCCACTAACTCAGTTTTTTGAAAAAACTAGTTTTTCACGGTTTTTTATGTGATGTGTTGTGAGAGAATGACATGTCTCGGTGTTTGCAAAAAACAGTTTTTTGCTAGTGGAACACCCCCTGAAAAGAGAAAAAATTATTCCAAAATTACTTTTTGAAAAAATTCTAAAAAATAGCAATCCGTATTTTGGAACTCGACTTCCCTCTTTCATAAGCGTTCATTAGCAGTCTCAGGAAAAACACATAAAAAAAAGAAAAGAATTAGCATGACCTGACTATAAACGGAAAAAACTAAAGGTAGTGATGAAATGTGTACAAGTAATGTATAGACCAGTTTGGGAGCCACTTTTGGGTCCCATACGAACGATCCAATCCGTTTATTAATCTTAGAATATTTTTTCGATGGGCCATGCAACAAATCAGCTCAATCAGACGTGTGTAAGTACTTGATCCAAAATTAGCCCTTTTCATTCAATTTTTTTTGAATGAAACGGGGAGATTTTGGATCAAGTGCTTACACACATCAGATTGAGCTGATTTCTTGTCGGTCCCCCTTGGAAAATAATTCTAAGATCATTGAACGGTTCGGATCATTTTTGTAGAACCCAAAAATGGGTCCCAACCCGGTCTATACATATGTATCTGTACATATAAAAAGGTTTCGTTGGTGAAGAGGAAAATTCGTTGCCGTACAAAAGAAAAATACGCGTTAACAAGAGGAAAAGTCGCTTTCTTTTTCTTTAGGTGAGGTTTGGCTAAAGAAGTTAAATTGCTTTTTACTGTTCATTTTTTTTGTCCTTATTCAATTTTTTTTTTGTATTTTTAGTTTTGCGTCAAACTTTTGCGACCTATTAATCCGTCTCGACGAGAGGAATCGGAAAAGTAAAAAATTTTGACCGAAACTCTTAATTTTTTTCAAAAATACAGAATAAGTCCAAATAAGCTGAATAAGGACAAAAAAAAGAAATAGTAAAAAGTAGGTTTACTACTTAGGCCAAACTTCACCAAAGGCAAAGTCTATAATCATGAGCTGTCTATAAGTGGGTCCCCTAGGCTATGACTTTTCTATATATAATCTTGCAGGAGGTGGCAGGTAAATGATGTAGAAATTGTACTCCCAAAATGACCTCTCACCTTAAATATGAACAATGCCAGAGGCACACACACAATCACACACACTCACATGTGGTGAGACCTGAGTGTGTGTGTGTGTGTGGTTGAGTGACAAGAATTTTTCCTTAAATACTACGCCCTCCTCACCTTTTTTAGTGTCTACGATTTCATTTTGAGCTATTCTTTAATAAGTGTGTTTTGAAAAGTTAATGGGTAAAAGTTTGTACAATTATTAATTTTTCAGAAAAATTAATAGGTAAAGAGTTTTTTTTTTTTTGGTAAACCAAGCTTGAAAATAAAAGAGACAAAACGAATATACAGCCTACAAGGGGCATACCCTAGGAGAACAGAGAAAAACGAAAGAACGAAAACAAAAAAAAAAACAAAAAAGTGGGGAGGCCAAGAGGCTAGAAGAAGAGGATAGGGATAGTAAACCTATATGAGATGCAAGTAATGTGACAACTAAGAGTTTCAGGCCCAACAAAGTAAAGGCAAAGAGAACGTACTACATTATATGGACCATCTAAGTAACAGCAGTGGTCCAGGAACTTGACTGATGAGATATAGATGAAGGATCTTGACAGATGCTGCTGTGCCATGATCGTGTGCACTACCAATTTGCTGGTTTAACATGAGCCACTTGATCGATTCCAACCGAGCACACAACATACTATGAGAAAGAAGGGCTCAAAGGCTGCTAAACCTTAAAAGCGCACAACTAGCTGAATAATAGAGAAGGGCCCAATAGAAGCTAATTCCAGCAGCTAAGATTAACATAAGGATGCACATTAGTGTAAGTAGCCCAAAAGGGCAACCAACGGGAGGACAACCCCCTCCCCAAGGGTTTCAAAATTTCCAAGGGACATCCCCCGAAAGGATAGGATAGTGGACATTTAGAGGGACACACCCCTCAATCAGATTATGATGCATATGGGCAGCATTCTGTTTGAAACACAACTCGAACCCTGGTATCAAACAACCCCATTGAAATGGGTTGAAAATTATGGTATAGAAACTGACTTTCCACCATATGCAGCAGTAACTAAGGTGCAATACACAACAATGGTACATCAACAGCAGTTCACTACTGAAATAGCAGAAACTGACCGCAGTAACAGAACAGCAGATCATAACGGCTCCTCAGTAACAGAAATTAACATAGCAGTAGCAGTTCACTACAGCGACAGCAGAAACTAGCCACTACAATATAGCAGATCATAACAACAACACAATAACGAAATTAATCGCAACAGAGCAGTTCACAACACAGACGGCTATGTGAATGATACATGGCAACGTAACTTGTATAGTGGCTCACCCTGCTCCACCCTCGAAACCTCACATTTCTTACTCTCTTAAGGGACCAAAGAGTTGATGGGTAAAAGTGGAGGATAATTTTGGAAAGTGAAGGTAAAAGTTGAAGTGAATTGAAAAAGTTGATGTGAAAATGTAATAATGATATTTTTTTAATAAGTTGGATTTACGAAGTAAAGTACACACTTAAAAATGGACGGAGGGAGTAACATAACTAGCCTAAACAAACACTAACGGCGTGTTTTTAATAACTCTTTCCTCTCACCTTATCTTCTGGTTGTGATAGCATTGTAACGGTGTATTTTGTGTTTGTTAGATACCACTGTGTTCCGTTCTGTAAGCCTGAAACAGGCTTGACAGACTAGCTTCCCTTAGGTCTTCGCCTGTCGCTGACACTTTTCTCCCATGTTATGGTGATAACACAACCGGATTAATAAAAAATTTCTCTCTATTAGAAAAAAAGAAGAAGAAAAACTAGCCTAAACAAACACTATTCCATCTGTCCTTTTTTAAGTGATATATTTGGGAAACGTGTATTTTTGTGGACGTTAAAAAATGTACTTCCGTAAAACATTTTAAAATATTTTTCCACCAAATTAAAGTACTCAATGAGCACTTTAATTTGGTATAAAAAAAATTCACAAATTATATAAAGAAATATGTTTTTTAGGGGTTAAAATTGCACATATTCCGATATGGATCACGTAAAAAGGGACAGAGGGAGTATATAGTAAGGCGGGGACTTTTTATTCAAAGAGCATTGCTATAAGTACACCTAATTAGAAATTCTATAGAAATAACATTTCTTTTGTTGAGTAATAATATAGTCCCATATTGTTTGGGGATGAAATTGTTTCTTACTTAATATAATTTTTTTTTTTGATCGCCAACAAATTTTTTATTAAAACTCGACAAAGGGTACATCGAGGGAAAAAACCAAATCCAAGCACAAGTGCACGGATAAGGCAAAAGCAACACATCTAGCAAGAGACTAAATGTAAAGCCAAAAAAAAGGGGAAAAGAAAGAAAAACGTCCAAAAGGACCCTTGCCCAGGAAGGAGAGAAGGAACAAAAACTCCCATATGGATAGCATATGCATAGACCAAGCATCATTGGTATCAAAGGAGATTCAAACTTAGACAGCACCAGAACCATTACTCCAGATTGTAAATAAATCCTCAGCCTTGGCTTTCCTCAAGAACTCTCAGCGTCATCAACAACATTTATTTTCAGCAATACTCCATGACTTAAATAGCCTTGATAACCACCAAAAATCAGCCAACAACAACTCCAAATGCATACTGCGACTAAAAATCAACACCAAGCTCCTCCTAAGCCACCCAGGAAACCCAAAGGCAACAAACCCAGAACCAACACCCATACAAAGACATCCCAAACACATCAAACCCAAAACCAACCCACCCAAATCAATCAAAAGCAGACCATAAAAAAACAGGATTTCTAATCTTAACTATCTTATCCATAAACGATTCTTCATAGATCTGCTCAAATCTCAAACATTTCATGATACAAACTTCATGATTATAGAGTACCTTGGAAAATCTACCAAATTAACAGTTGGATTTGCTCCTACTTAGAAGAGCATATCTATTTACATCCTCCTCAATCATCTTTGACATCATCATTGTGTCTTCCTTAGAAAATTCGATTCCCAACCTTACACCCATTGCTGTTTCGGTACTACCATTAGCAACTGAATTGATAAAATTTTCGACAGAAACATCATCACCAGAGCTTGAACATGCTTCATTAATTCTTTTCCTTAGAACTTTTCTTGCCTTTATCGGATCCTCCAGATTCAAATCTACCTCCAAATTAATACCATGAATTTGCGAAGATCTAAAATTGATTTGAGATCCATAACCAGCTAGACCATCAAATTGTAAATACTATCGGTTATATTATCTAACGTCTTGTTTCTCTCTTGGTCATCAAAAAGAATAAGATTCCTATTTTGATTGGACTCAATAATTGGACCCTCAGAATCCTCCACCAACGATTCTAGACCATGGGATAGATTTGAATTAACTACATTATTCTCCTCAACTACTTCTTTTTTTTTTGGTCTAAACCACTGGTATCCGGAAGCCCACTGGACCCCGACTAAATCCGGTTCGAGAAGGCGGCCATGCCCACGAAGGGGTAAAGCTCTCCCAGCGCAAGTTTCTTCCATTCACAAGACTCGAACTCAAGACCTTGCTTAAGGGGAATAAGTGCCGAACCACTTGAACCAACCTGCGTTGGTACTGAACTACTTCTTGAAGTACTGAAGAGTCATGTCTTGGAACTCTTGAACCCATATCACTCTCCACTATGTTATTAGCTGCAACCAGCTCTGCATTATTAATGCCATTACCCTCCTGCCGAGATAAGTTAACCACATTCTTAGCCTTTTGATTACTTTTCTTCTTATCATCCTTGCCACCATTAATATCCTTAAAGGCTGCCTTGTTAACCAATGGAATAATATTCCTCTCCACGTCAAAACCATTATTATTATTGTTATTTTCCACGTCAACTTCATCTTCTTCAACTATCTCCCTTTCAGACAATGAGTTCAAAAGTTTGGGAGTCACCAATCTGAAGGATTCCTCCTCAATCACATCGACCGCAAAAATCATACCATTAACCTTCAATTCAACTATCCCTTCAATCTTCGCAATGGATTTAGTAGCAATAAGAATTCTACCCTTAGCGTACGAGCGCTCTTTCAGTGTATTATCATCTACCTGCAGAAAATGACCCCATCTACTACCTATTGTTCTGAAAGTAGGAATGCTCCAGACATCAAGAGGCATACCATAACATCCTAGCCAGACAAATCTTTCCAGTTGAGCTGATTCCCCTTTCCATTCCTTAATTTCTTCAAACCAATTTTCTAACCACATGTCTTTAATCATTAAGTCTCTGGATTCAACATCAGGAAATGTAATCACTAAATATCGACCCCCAATTGATTTAATATTGACACACACTTTCCTTTCCTTCATGAATAAATCACACATCACCTGGTTAGAAAATAATCTTTTCATTTTTCCAAAAGCACTTCTCATCAACCATCCATTACCTGAAGTTTGTAAAACAATACCTTGATCATTATATTACTTAATATAATATTGAGACCTCCCACTCGTTGCCAATTAATTTTTATTTGAATATAAATTTTTTACATGGTATCAGAGTTGAATCCATTTCATCCTACATTCTGTAAAATTCACAATCTACAAAAAGGCTGTACAATGATAGATCCAAAAAAAGAGGCTACACGTGGCAGACCTCAAATGTGGCTGAACGTTACAGGGGATGTTGAGTAAATCCCACTTGCCCGATGATGAAATTAATGATAACTTAATATAATGTTGGAGACCTCTTAACTCATTGTTTAATTTTGAGTTGAATAATAAAATTTTCTCAAATTTCAACCGTACACAACGGCCCAAACATTTGGCTAAATAGCCATGAAAAAGTAAAAAGTATTTATCTTTCATCAGATCACATGTTTGAATACCACGGAAGCAAGACATTCGAAACTCTGGAGCCGCTGGGGGATTTTACTGTTCTTAATTTCAAGAGCGCTGCCCTAGAATTAATCGATATCCTGAACATCCAGCCATATATAAAAATAAAAAAAAATTGCGTCTATTTCTACGAAATGGCAGCCTTCGAAAAGTCAATTAGTTGGCTTGTTCTTATGCTTTTTTAGCCACACGTTAACTTTTGTCTGTAATCAAATGTGTGTTTATGGTAGATAGATGGCAAGAGAAAATGTTGAAATGGCCGTGGACATCTCGAGGAAACTTCCTTGTTATTGAGTTGCATTTGCATTCTATTTATCCAATGCTCTCGTATCATCGACAGATAGTGCTCATGATCAGTCCAACACTACATATTCTTGTAAGATTCACAATTAAGTGTATGAATCTCATATAAATGTGAGATTACAAAAAAATGCTATTAGATGCCCGATATTTTTGTTCGGCTCGCAAAAAGTTTTGAAATCAACTCAATCTGTATGATATTAAGAACAAATGTACTCCAAGTCATAAAAAATTTTCTCCGAAATTGGTTGATTGAGCTTATATTGGAAGGGAAAACAAACAACTAAGTGGTTTTTTTTTTTTTTTTTTTTTTTTTTTCGCTTTTTAAAGTGACAAAAGCTCATTTCAAACGAGGATCAACACCAGCTTTACCACGAGTTCAATTGTATTTTATTTTCAAATAAAATTTTACCGCTTATCTCGATTTAACTCCTTCACACTGCGAGGTGTTGATTCCTGTAGTTCTTTTCGGACAACTGAGCTCATCTTATGGTTGCTTTTAACAAGAGTAGAAGTTTTTCCTATTTCGATAATTTTTTGGGCAGTTAAGAAATTGGCACTTTATCTGGTGAGAACTCACCCCGCATTCGGGTCTAACTGATATTTTTGAAAGTGCGGGTCTAACTGATTAATAAACCACTTTCATTGATAGTCAAATACCTTGATTTCGTAGCACTAGCATATGTGAAGGAGATCGAATATGACGCCCAACAAGAAGACAAGAGGTAATTTAAAGCATTGGGGGAGACTTACCAAAAGTCCTTGTTAAACTTTTTTCTGAGGACAAGGATAATCTCACAAATGTGTACGTGATTTAAACTAGGTAGGTACTCTCCAGTCAAGGATCCCGGATTTCCCGGATTGAAGCGTTTTGATGCTTTTAAAAAATGTTTTTGGGAAATCCGAGCCGTCCAATGTGTTCAAAAGGTGTTTTCCAAGGTCCACGCGGGAAATCTTCAAAACAAAATACCGGGAAGAGCTTGATCCACGCAGTTTTTCGCAAAAACTGCATATTTACAGTTTTGCGAAAAACAGCATGGATCAAGCCCTTCCCGGTATTTTTTTTTTGAAGATTTATCGCGTGGACCTTGGAAAACACCTTTTGAACTCATTGGACGGCTCGGATCATGAAAATTTGATCCGGAACTATGAGTTCCGGACCGAAGGGTCCCGGACTAGAGAGTTCCTCTTAAACTAGGATCCTAAATTTTATTCAATCATCATAGACTACCTAGTTTTTTTATTTTTATTTTGGCTCGACAAAAGGGAATTTATTAATCATTGCAAACAAATTACAATGATTAAACAGAACCAAGGAAAGAAAGCATCACATCGGAGATCGGGCATACCAACAAAGATGGCACCCTGTTTACATATAAAATTAACACAACCAATAATTAATTGACATGTAATTAAGAATCCAACGTTGGCGGCTTGTCGTTAAAGAAAAACACTGGATTAATGGTTTATAAATAGAGCAATACTATGTCGTATTAGAATCCAGTTTGAAAGGCAGTTATTGGCAGCTATAAGCCAAATGATAGATAAATAAATTGACTTCGAAGCCACACTTTTGACTGTTAAAATGTATGAGTTACACGTGTAAACGAATAAAAGAAGACAGTTGACAGTTGAGACACGTTGAATGATAGCGCGCAATGTCATAGATATAAGCGCCTAAGTAGGGCGAATTAGCGCATTAGAGGCGCGATTTATTTCATTTTCCACTTGATTAGGTGTTGTCTTTTGTTTTTGGTGTTTGTGTGTGTTTTGCAGGAAATCGGCCGGAGGAGCACGGGAAAGTGGCAATAGGACATCGGGCATGTTGGGAACCGGTGGGACCCAAGCAAGGACGACCAAACAGCTGGAATTTCATTTTAGCAGTCTCGGTATCGATACAGGACTTCTCCTGTATCGATACCCGTGTGCCAATTTGGAAACAGAACGTCTGGGTATCGATACAGGACTTCTCCTGTATCGATACCGAGAGCATTAAATCTGCCGTTTTGACCTTGCCACGTGTGTTGACTTCGAGGGACATAAATACCTCGTTTTAGGGCCGAATTAGGGTTCGAAACTTTGTTTAGTTTTCTTCTAATTTCGCAGCCGTTTTTCCTCTGAAGATTCTACCTTCCGGGTTACTTTTCCATTGAAGTTTTTTGGAGTTTCGTTACGCGATTGAAGTATTGCTTCGGTAACTCTTGTTTTATTTACTTTAATCTTAGTTCACGGGAGTTTGTCCGTGTTTTATTCCCGAATCTTGTGTTTTAATTCTTATTCGAGTTTAATAGCATGTTTAATTCCAAAATTTTCTTATTTGTTCTGTTCAATATGAGTGAATAGTTTCATAAGTATGGTCGCAGGGTGATTAACACGCCGTGGCCAGGGCTGGATTTATTTTTACCCCTATTCTCAAACTCGATAATGAAAAAGCAATTTTAGGTTATTAAAGAGCTTCCGTTGGACGAATCCGAGCTTTGTCGGAGCCCATGTAACGCGAGGAACGGGGGACCAAAACTTGTTCTTCGCTGTACACGGGTAACGGCGACTGCGAGGATTCGCATCTTTCGGGGTGACCTTTTCTCTCTAAAATCAACCATTTTCTCGGAAACAACGAATGGAGCAGGAAATATCCGGACCTGGTCACCGTGTTATGAACCCTACGACCGTACTTCCTTTTAATTAATTTAATCAAAATCAGTTTTTCGCTTAATTTAGTTAATTCACCAATCAAACTATAAAGGGTGGCTACCTAAGAGCCGTGTTAACTAAGCAACCCGAGTTTTTACCTAAAGCACTTTTCACCTTCTCTGTGGATTCGATTCCGGTCTTACCGGGTATTGTGCTACACCGGTCTCCGCCCTACGCTTGGGGCAACCCATTAATTTAGGTATAGGATTTCGGTCAAGCATTTTTGGCGCCGTTGCCGGGGAAGGCAAGAGGTGTTAAGAATTCGGGTCGTTAGTGTCTAGTTAATTTTAGCTTTAATTTTAGCTTTCTTAATTTAAAAAAAAAAAAGAAAAAAATTTAGGTAAATTTTTAGTTGTTATTTTTAGAATTGAGTTAAGATAGGTAAAGGAAAGAAGGGTTCACCAAAAGGGGACCCACTCTTCTTCCGAGACCCTTCTAAACGTCTAGTTAGGATAGATAGCGAGTCCTTAATAGAAGTCCCACTTGTAGGAAATTCGAGTCAGTTTGAGCCACAACCACTCCAGCTTGAGTGGCCGTCCACTCAGTCCGAGTCTTCCGAGAGTCAACCTGAATCCAATCTGTTCTTAGAATTTCCCAATCCATTGTTTGACTTAGAGAGTGAGCCACCGATGGCGGAACAGAAAACTATGCGGGATTACATGCATCCCGAGAGGACTACTCCTCTCGGCCCGATAGTTCTGCCGGCTGAGACTGTGGAGGCACGCAACGCTTTCACTGTTAAACCAGGAACCCACAATGCCCTCCCTCTCTTTTATAGGAGGGAAAATGAGGACCCATATGAGCATGTCCGCCACTTCGAGGGGTTGGTGCGCACCCTAGCCACCACTACCCAATGGGAAAACGCTTGCCTTAAGCTTTTCCCTGCTTCTCTGAAAGATGGGGCGGATAAGTGGCTCCGAATGCAAAAGGAGCGGTCTCTCACGACATGGACAGCGGTTAGGGAGCTATTTTATAGGAAATATTTCTCTGAGAGTAAGTCACAGCGCCTGACTCGCCAAATCCAATCTTTCAGACAAAAAGAAGGCGAGTCATTTTTGAGGTGTTGGGAGAGGTTTAAGGATTTGCTATTGTCTCTACCCCACCACGGGTATGAGAAACATCAGTTAGTGACCTTCTTCCAGCTGGGCCTAAGTATTGCGACGGCCCAGCAGATTGAGTATCTCTGTAGAGAGGGAGATTTCCTAGATAAGGCCCCAGATGAGGCATGGGATTTCTTAGAGGAGTTGGCCGAAAAACATAAAAGTTGGGAACCTTCCGACCTAGCTGACAGGGCCATAGCTGCACAGGGACCCAGTGGGTCCGGTATTTTTCCCCTTAGTGTGAGAGAACACACTGTCCAGTCTCAGCTGGACAAATTGACTAAGCAAATGGAGGACTTGCGGCTGAAGTAAGTCCAACAGGTGAATGATGTGAGAATTGAGGAGGTATGTGCGCTTTGTGAGTGTCCGGGGCATTCAGTGACTGTTTGCCCCGCTTTCCATATGGTTAAGAAGGCATACCAAAGTAACCAGGCTGAGGTGAATGCGGTGAACCAACGTTGGGATCCGTTCTCCAACACCTATAATCCGGGTTGGGCTCATCACCCAGCCCTGAGTTGGGGAGATCCTAAAGCACCAGTGCCACCCCAGGCACCACCTCAGCAACAGATGCAACCATACCGGCCTCAGCAAGGCCAAATGTCCCAATATCGTTATCCCTCATAGAATCAGCAGGGGTTTAGTCCTTCATTTTCTGGACCACCCCCAGGCATAAATCATCCACCGTGGGATAAGCAGACTGATGATATGTTGAAGGCCCTCATGCAGTCTCAATTGAGTTTTACTGAGCAAGACTAAGCAAGCAAATGGAGACATTAGGTCTCAATTAACCCAGTTGACGGCAATAGTTGGGCAAAACCAACAGGAGAGGGAAAAATTTCCCTCTCAACCTCACACCAATGCTGTCGGTACTAATTATCTGGGAGACGGTTCAGGCACAAGTAATTTGAACCCCAGTCTGGAGGAAGCTAACGCGATCACCGCTCTCAGAAGTGGGAAGGTGATCGATAAGACTATTCCTTTGAAGCAAAAACCGGTTCTTCCTCCGGAGCTGGTCGCTGCACCAGTAGTTGTCCCTGTTGTGGGGAAGTGTACTGAGGAAGAGAGAGAGTCAGAGTCACCTGAGGTGGTGGTGCCCGCACCTGCGGCCCCCACGACTCCTTTGCCACCCGTTGCACCATATCCCCATCGCTTAGTGGCAAAGCCGAACGTCAATGTGAACTTCCAGATTCTTGAGTTGTTCAAGAAGGTTCAGTTTCCTATCTCTTTGATGGAAGCCATTGACGCTATTCCTCAGTTTGCTAAAGTGCTGAAAGAGCTGTGCACGTCGAAACGGAGAACTAAGAGTCAGTGCAACGTGCTACTGACGGAGCAAGTGAGCTCCATTCTCCAAGCTGATATTCCGATTAAGCGGAAAGACCCAGGTTGTCCCACTATCCCTATAGCTATTGCGGGCCAGAATTTTGAGAAGGCCTTGCTAGATTTGGGAGCAAGTGTCAATTTGCTCCCATATTCGGTATACTTGAGATTAGGCTTAGGTGATCTTAAAGCCACACCGGTCACGCTACAGCTGGCTGACCGGAGTGTGAGAATTCCTAAGGGGGTAGTGGAGGATGTGTTGATCCAAGTTGGGGAGTTTCTGTTCCCCGTAGATTTCATTGTTTTGGACACATGTCCAATTCCGGACGTATTTGAGAAGACTCCCATTATCCTCGGCCGTCCATTTTTAGCCACTTCCAGGGCTGTAATGAATTGCGAAACTGGACAAGTCCAATTATCGTTTGGGGACTTGAAGATGGAGGTGAATGTTTTCAATGTGGACAACCGAGTCAAGGATGATGAGGAGGTCTATGAAGTGAGTCTGATCGACACGCCGGTGCAAGAGCATGTCGAAAGTGTGTTGTACCAAGATCCTCTAGAGATTGAGTTGACCGACGAGAAGGCGTCATTTTTGGACCCCCCAGAGGTTGGGAGTCTAGTGGCGAGAATAAATGTTGATGATTTTGGGGGTGCATGTGGTGGGATGTGGGACCCAGGCAAATTGAGCAAGGACCCGGCCCCTAGCAATAGGGGTACCCATCATTGACTTGGGTATTTATAGCTTCGCACGCCGCTATTAAAATAAGGTTCGTGTGCCCAGCTCCGGTTAGTAAGGGCGATTTGTATAGTGTCGTGTCTGTTTTTAATTTTCCAAAAAAATAAAATAATAAAATAATAAAATAAAATTAAAATTTTTTTGGTCCGGTATAGCCACCTAATTTTCTAACCTTAAATTTGTGTATCTGGGTTTCTAACAATCTTATTGCCGTGTCTCGGATAGTCATAAAAGACGATTGACTCTGATCTCTTTAAGGAAAAACCTTGAGTGATTTAACCTGTTGAGTCATGACGTACCCGGGATTGTTATGATGACCTTCTCTACACAAATTTAAGTGAGAAAATTAGGGAGAAAAGTAGTACCCGTGCCTTTCACGTGACGAAAGTGGTGGTGTATTTTATTTTGCTTTTATTGCTCCTTTGTTTTCTCTGTGTACGTCCGGATACCACGTGCCGGGCTGGACTGATGTTTTTGCAGGGTGCACGGAGAGAGTACCTAAAATCCCTCATATATCGGCTGAGGTCATGGTGGTTGGCTGCCAGCCAGAGGTCTAGTTTCTCCCCTTGTTATTTTATTTTGTGTGTCTCCATGCTCTGGGGACATAGCATGTTCTAAGTTGGAGGGAGGGTGTACTTCGTACATGTTTTTCAAAAAAAAAAAAAAAAAAAAAAAAAAAAAAAAAAGAAAAAGGAATTTGGATGCTTGGGTGTAACTATTCTTGGTTGATGACAGTTAATTAGCATTGTAGTGGTTGTTGTGCGAGTCGGAGTCTCGATACGATTTCATGGATAGACTTAAGCTCGTGAACATGATGTTTAGGAAAGCGCTTAGTTAGCCCGTATCATCTATAGTCGGATAGCGTTTGGTCAGTTGGAAACATGCTCTCACACACACACTGTTCCACTTGAGTATTCACCAGCCTTGAGTTTGGTTCATATGTCTTCGATATTTCAGTATGTGTTAACTTATTCAATGGAATCTTTGGAACTCCTTCCCTTTTAAAAGGAAAAAAAGGAACAAGTTATGTGTGCTATATTGTTAATGCTTATCCGGGCGTCCATTGAGTAGTAACCGGACAATCGGGGTATGCTCCCACCGTGTTGTTCGCGTCAAAAGATGGATAGACCTTGTGAAAGTATCGCTAAATCTGGTTAGCATGGATCTCAATAAAGCCTTTTTGATTTGAGCAATTAAGTCCGTAGGGGTCTCTTAAAACCTGGTGCTCTAAGGCCGTTTGGCTTGGGGATAGCCGACCCAAAGCTCGCTAAAGAGTCAACTAGAGAGCCCGAGAGATCCGGCATTGCACGACCATGCGAAAAAAAATAAAATAAAAAGAGAAAAGAAAAGGGAAGGAGTGTGCTTAAAGAATTATTGGGCTATCAACGGTGTGTGAACTATTCTCGAGGGTGGGTGAATTTCCATATGTGGTTTTCCATACATGCATGCCATCTGAAAATTCTTTATCCGATCGTAGGTGAGAGGATTAATTTTGGTGCTAAGTCTGCTGCGAAGTTCACTTGTTTAACTTTGTCCATGGATGAAATGTCTTGCCTTTGGTTTGCCTGACAGTCACTGTAGTGCTTCGAGAAGCTATTGATTGGGTTGAGTTGCATTCAAATGTCCGAGTCCTTTGTGTTTTGTGGGTTATCACTGCTGAAAACCTTCACGAGACTTCACTCGTCCTACCGGGGCCGCCTGGGGGTTTAAAAGATCTATCCTTTTATTTATTTGTTTTATTCTTTTCGTTGCTCGGGACTAGCAACGCCCAAGTTGGGGGGTGTGATAGGCGCGCAATGTCATAGATATAAGCGCCTAAGTAGGGCGAATTAGCGCATTAGAGGCGCGATTTATTTCATTTTCCACTTGATTCGGTGTTGTCTTTTGTTTTTGGTGTTTGTGTGTGTTTTGCAGGAAACCGGCCGGAGGAGCACGGGAAAGTGGCAATAGGACATCGGGCATGTTGGGAACCGGTGGGACCCAAGCAAGGACGACCAAACAGCTGGAATTTCATTTTAGCAGTCTCGGTATCGATACAAGACTTCTCCTGTATCGATACCCGTGTGCCAATTTGGAAACAGAACGTCTGGGTATCGATACAGGACTTCTCCTGTATCGATACCGAGAGCATTAAATCTGCCGTTTTGACCTTGCCACGTGTGTTGACTTCGAGGGACATAAATACCTCGTTTTAGGGCCGAATTAGGGTTCGAAACTTTGTTTAGTTTTCTTCTAATTTCGCAGCCGTTTTTCCTCTGAAGATTCTACCTTCCGGGTTACTTTTCCATTGAAGTTTTTTGGAGTTTCGTTACGCGATTGAAGTATTGCTTCGGTAACTCTTGTTTTATTTACTTTAATCTTAGTTCACGGGAGTTTGTCCGTGTTTTATTCCCGAATCTTGTGTTTTAATTCTTATTCGAGTTTAATAGCATGTTTAATTCCAGAATTTTCTTATTTGTTCTGTTCAATATGAGTGAGTAGTTTCATAAGTATGGTCGCGGGGTGATTAACACGCCGTGGCCAGGGCTGGATTTATTTTTGCTCCTATTCTCAAACTCGATAATGAAAAAGCAATTTTAGGTTATTAAAGAGCTTCCGTTGGACGAATCCGAGCTTTGTCGGAGCCCATGTAACGCGAGGAACGGGGGACCAAAACTTGTTCTTCGCTGTACACGGGTAACGGCGACTGCGAGGATTCGCATCTTTCGGGGTGACCTTTTCTCTCTAAAATCAACCGTTTTCTCGGAAACAACGAATGGAGCAGGAAATATCCGGACCTAGTCACCGTGTTATGAACCCTACGACCGTACTTCCTTTTAATTAATTTTATCAAAATCAGTTTTTCGCTTAATTTAGTTAATTCACCAATCAAACTATAAAGGGTGGCTACCTAAGAGCCGTGTTAACAGAGCAACCCGAGTTTTTACCTAAAGCACTTTTCACCTTCTCTGTGGATTCGATTCCGGTCTTACCGGGTATTGTGCTACACCGGTCTCCGCCCTACGCTTGAGGCAACCCATTAATTTAGGTATAGGATTTCGGTCAAGCATTGAACAAGTCGTGCAAGACAGTTATTCTTTAAAACTAATCATATGATTTGAATGAATAACTGTGCATGTTCAAATTTAAAACTTTTGGAATAAGGTCAAAGTAATTTAAATTTCAGACGCTTTTGGAGGGAAGAAACTGCCTGTTTAAAATGCAATGATGAAGTTCGAAACTAAGAGATCAAGTGGGAAGTTCAAATTAATAGCAGGACTTATAAATAGAAGAAGTTGAAGAGTGAAAGAGTCCCCGGACAAATCTTCAACAAATAGCAAAAATGATGCTTGGTTTGTTCATTGGCATGTAGAATTGTAGTTTTAGGAATTCGACTCAGATCGAAGTAGTTTAGGAAGTAGTTTAAGAAGTAGATGCTAGTAGTTCTTGTAACAATCAGGTGTTCAAAGTTCGTTTTGACTTTCTATTTGAAGTTGAAGAAGAATTCGAAGTAAGTGTACTTTTGATGTTTGAATCGAAGTATCTTATTTCTTTGTTATTCTTTAATTCCTAAGTAAATTACTATATATTTCCTCACTTTGAAAGAAAAATCCTCTTAATTGAGGTAATTGAATCATTTAAACACAATCGTCTGATTAGATTTGGTTTTCCAAAGTTAATCTGAGGGAGAAGATTTAAAGGCTCTCTTTGGCATGCTCGCACACGATTATTTCCTGTTGTAAAGAAGTAAAAGAACCAAACACATTTTTTGGCACGCCCAGTGGGACCCCAAAGTGTTGAATGACTCCAAAGCTTAGGAAGCAAGCAGATGATTCTCAAGTTGGCCAAATGCCAGAAGAAGAGAATAATGGTAATTCTAAGGATAACGAACAAGTTGAAGGCCCTCAGACAGGTCCAGAAGTTCGTGTTGGCCAAGATCCAAATGTGTGAATTGGTCAGGCCTCTAGAATGAATACTAGAAATAACAAGGTGACACATGTTGATGACCCTAAAAATCCAGAAGTTGGAGGAGGTGTGTCATCTAGTCAATTTGCTGAAATGATTGCTACATTTAAGGAATTGACACAGACCAAAAAACTTATGTTTCAAAAATTAGAAAAGCAATCAAAACTTAGGAATGAGCTTTTGCCTTCATCTGAAAAGGATAAATGAGAGGCTAGTTCAAGTAAGTTTAAGTCAAGGCCTGGAAAAGAGCCTATAATTGTAGATGATATACCAGAATCATGGTATGAACCAGCAAAGACTCATGATTATCAAACACCCAAGCCCAAAAAGACATTTAAGCAAACTACACATATTCCATTTGAACCTAACTTTGAAGGATTAGATGGATATAAGAGTCTCAAAAATGATACCTATGGTTTTGATGAGTATAATTTTACTCCAATAAACCATGTTCAGGATAGGACTAATTTAAAAAGGCATGTACCACCATAAACTAGAATTTCTAGGTATCCAGGGGTACCAGAAATGGGAAGTGTACATTCGAACCATCTTTGGGGACGGGGGAACTTCCTTGTTATTGAGTTGCAATTGCATTCTATTTGCCAGTGTTGATGAACTATCTATTTATCCAATGCTCTCGTATCATTGACAGATAGTGCTCAGGATCAGTCCAACGTTATTGGATGCCCGATATTTTTGTTCGGCTCGCAAAAAGTTGGTTTTGAAATCAACTCAATCTGTATGATATTAAGAACAAATATACTCCAAGATTCTCCCTCCGTCCCATTTTAAATGCACCCTACGTATATCCGTGCCATTTTCAAACGTCTATATCTTTTTATTGGTAAGGTTTCGAAAATTTTTAAAAATTGTCTAATAGAACTAATTGAGATCTTTCCATATTATATATAAAATACATTATAGAATGAAAACTATAAGAGTTTTAAAAAAACACACATAACCGTAGGGAACATTTTGGAATATGTGTAGTTGTTTTTTTGGAATATGTGTACTTTCATTGAGCTTATATTGGAAGGGGAAAAAAAACAACTAAGTGGGTTTTTTTTATTGGCTTTTTAAAGTGACAAAGGCTCATTTCAAACAAGGAGCAACACTAGCTTTACCACGAGTTGAATTGTATTTTGTTTTCAAATAAATTTTACCGCTTATCTTAACTCCATCGCATTACGAGGTGTTGATTCTAGTAGTTCTTTTCGAATAACTGAGCAAATCTTCTGGTTGTTTTTAACAAGGGTAGAAGTGTTTCCTATTTCGATAATTTTTTGGGCAGTTAAAGAATGGACACTTTATTCCTGGTGAGAACTCCACCCACATTCGAAAGTGTGGGTCTAACTGATTAATAAACTACTTTCATTGATTGTCAAATACCTTGATTTCGTGAAAGAGATCGAATATGACGCCAAGGTAATTTAAAGCATTGGGGGAGACTTACCAAAAGTCCTTGTTAAACTTTTTTCTGAGGACAAGGATAATCTCACAAATGTGTACGTGATTTAAACTAGGATCCTAAATTTTATTCTATCATCGTAGACTACCTAATTTTTTTTTTGCTCGGCAACAGGGAATTTATTAATCATTGCAAACAAAATTACAATGATTAAACGGAACCAAGCCAAGAAAGCATCACATCGGAGATCGGGCATACCAACAAAGATGGCACCCACAACCCCCGACTGACACGAGCCACCAAGGACCCCAAGGGCAAAAACGGAGAGAAAAAAAGTTAGCGAGATGCCAACCATAGAAACCTAAAATGGCTAAAAAATCCCACCTCCAGCTACAAACTATACAAACGCATGAACCACCACTCTGACCACAAAATTCCGAAATTTTAAACCAAAACTTCAATGACAAAACATATTATCAAAGAAGACCATCACTGAACCCGGAGCTTGATAATTGCAGCAGCAGAGCAAAACTTCACTAATAGCAGCAGCCTTCCTATCCACACAAACAGCACATACTTAACCACTTGCGTGCTCATCGAACACATACTTCAGAAGCAATCATTTGAATTCAAAGAGCTCCAACACAAATTTGACCATTTCATCATCAAAGCATCCACGAATAGAAGAAAATCAACTACTAGATCCGCAAGCTCTGCCCAAATTAGATATCAAAATTTCAAATCCAAACTGAAAAAGGATATTGGTTCCAGAAATGAATCACTTGCAAAGATACACATAACCCCAGCCAGCCTTCTTGAATCAAATGCGGCTACATCCATGGATTATGCTGACTTGAACTCCCACTTTTGACTAGCCAAGACATTGGATAACTCAAAAAGGATGCATCAGAAATGCAACAAGCAGCAATCACAGGATGTGTTTAAAGGTAGAAATCTACACTTATCCGCAGACAACCAGCAAAATGCAAAAATCTTCACTAGCAGACATCAAAATTTAAATGCAGAAATCTTCAAAACTTCGTACATATGTGACGCTAGATGGAGCCCAAAAGACTGCCAGACATGACACCAAAAACTCAACATCAAGACTGCTAAAATAACCCTGATGAGATTCTTTTCAAAACCGATCAGGAAAACATTTCTAAGAATTACCAAAAGACTTGGAAAATTTCCTACTTCACAGTTTACTCTATCAAATCTTTAACTATGATTAATTGATCTATTATCAACTTTACCATACTCTAATTTATTGTTATTTATTCTTTCATGATCCAATTTGATCATGTTCTATGTTGGCCATGATTCCAATAAGATTATACCCTAATCTGTTCATACATCCATGCTCTCTGTTTTTAATCAATGGGATCATAAATCAGTTGAGACCATTTTTTGCGATAAATCATAGAGACATGATAAATTTTGATTATAGTTAAATTTTATCTGTATTTAGATAATTTACAAAAAATAAATAAAAATTTGAAAAACATTGGATAGGGAGGCTCCCGGGTCTCGTGTGAGAATATCTTTGCATATGGCATAAATTGTGGTCATGGTAATTATGACACAGAAATTTCTATGAAGTTAATCCAATCGAAGTCAATACAGATTGATTAGCCGTGCCTTATTTTTTTCCCAGGGTGATCCCAAAACAATTTTGGAGGAAACATCTTGGAAATGTTTCTGACAGTGTAGCACAAGCAGCACAAGATTCTACAAGTTAGCAAGACCAATCATAATCTGTTAGTCTATTCAGAAATTACGTAGCATATATGTTTATAAGAAATGAGCAGTGAGGATTGATAGGAATCCGATCCAAATATGTAATCTTTACTTAGACTTTCTACTCACATGTGCTCTTAAGTTGGCTCGAATACCTGAATTATCAATGAAAAAAACTTCTCATGCAGACTTGTTAGTGTTAATTTAGTACATGATCAATTGGATCATGATCATAAGCCAGTTGAGACCATTTTTTGCAATAAATCATAGACATGATAAATTTTGATTATAGTTACATTTAATCTATATTTTCATAATGTACAGAAAAAAAATTAAATAAGATAGGGAGGCTTCCGGGTCTCCGGTGACTATACCTTTGCATATGGCATAAATTGTGGTCATGTTACTTATGACATAACTTCTATGGAATTTATTTCCTCCCGCAGCTCGGCTGCCTTTGGCATTATTGCCAGGGATAGTGGTGGAATAGCTCAATGGTGGCGGTATGGTAGAGTCATGGTCGCGTCGGCTCTATCCATTGAGGCTTGGGCTCTCCGGGTTGCTTGTGATATAGCTAAGGGGGCAAACCTTAATGAGGTGATCTTTGAATCTGATTGTAAAGTTCTGATTAATTGTTTTGGTGAACCAAAAGCCGAAGTACCTTGGGAGATAGCTACTATCGTGGACGACATCAAAGAATGGGCTATAACCAGACGGTGGAAATTCAAATGGTGTAGGCAAGATTGCAATAGAGGGGCTCACTGGATTGCTGCTAACGGTAGATATCACAATTTTGCTATTTCCACGGGTTGTATTCCGCCCGAATTGAAGTCTGTATTGAGTAAGGATTTGACCTAGTCTTTCTTATATATAAATCTTGACACTTCAAAAAAAAAAAAAAAAAAAAAAAGAAACCCGAGCTCCTTTGTGTTGGCAATTCCATTGACAAAACACACATTTTCCCATATCCCTCTTATCGAGTTGTATTTTATTTTACTCATCTTTTTAGAGAGTCTGTTTAGGGATTATGTGAAATGGAATCATTTTGAACATGTATTGAACGTTTGAGTGCGGTAAGTATAGTTGTATTGTTATTCGGGACATCAAGAAAATTCAAGCAGAGTTGGTCGTGAAGAGCCAATCATTGCATTTTGTGCATAGTTCAATTTTGCAGAAGTTGCTCAAGCAATTCATCAATCAACTCGACTGATCAAAAGTTGATCGAGCAATTTTTTCAATCTTCAACAACCATAAATATATCGTCAGTTAGGGGTTGGAGGGGACCAAGCATATGAGAGCAGCCCCAAACATGTTCTTGAAGGTGAGAAACATTCAAGGGGTCTTTGCTTTAAATCTTGGAGAAAACAAGCGGTCTATGGTTCATTGTGCTTTAAAGACATCTCTAAGAGGTTTCAATATCGTTTTTAATCTATTTGAGTAAAATTCTTAAGGAGGATTCCTAGGCAATACAAAGTCCTTCGGTGGATTTCCAGGAGGCAAATGGAAGGCTTGTGGATTCAAGGTAGCAGTGATCAAACCACTGGGAGGATAAGGACTTATTGTGGTAAATTTTGTTGTATTCTTAGAGGATTTATTGTATAGTTTTTGGTAAATTTACCATTTGAATGGTAGAAATTTATCCTATCTTGCTACGAATTTATCAATAATTTCTATGATATGCAAATGAATGCATACAATTCATTTTTTGTAACTGTGATAAATTTATCATGATAAGTTTATACAATATGATAAATTTAACTCAATCGATTATGATTGAGTAGATAAAATATGGAATAATTAGTCATAAATACATAATATTTTGTCTATTTAAAGGTAAGGACAAGAAACTTTTGCAATCAAACATAAAGACATTGTTTGTAATTATGATTTAATAAGAGGATAAAACAAAGGAAATGATAATGCCACGACTCATTATTATAGTGCCACGACGCCTTAACCTCGTCTGACTCTTTTAATATCGTCTTAGGCCCAGTTTTTCAAAAGATTTTAGCACCCAGTTGCTAAAATCACCATATTTCAAATCAAAAAATGAAGTGGTTCCGTGTATCGTTTTTCAATTTTTTTCACACCAAATTAAAGAACTCCTCAAGTACTTTAATTTGGTGCGAAAAAAATCGAAAAACGATACATGAAACCACTTCATTTTTTTATTTGAAATATAGTGATTTTAGCAACTGGGTGCTAAAATCTTTTGGAAAACTGGGCCTTACTCCTACTTTTTCTCTCTCATAGCAAAACCCACTTCTTTTTCTCTCTCATCAGTCATCTCATTCCTCTGTTCCATCTACAGATCTACTCCTCTCATTTGTTCTTCTTTCTACTCCCCCTTGCAAATAGTATTTTCCTACTTCCTGAACTGATCTTTGATCGAAAGCAATAGTGGGTCACTGCCACTCACCCTTTGCTCGAACTTCGGACTTCCTCTTACTGTTCATGTTTGATCATTCATAACTCTATTTCAGTGATTCACCATTAGCTTAAATCATATTTGTTAACTCCAACGAACAAGGACGAAAATCTGCTCCTATTGACTATATACATGTGTAGTATAGATTGTGGGTTAGAGTGGTATCTTTTGGTACAGGTTTGGATTGAAGGGAATCGAAGGATGGAGGAGTGGAAACTAGTCTCGCGACGGGTCTGTGTGTGTGAGAGAGATCCATTATATTGACGATTTTTGATAATTGGAGAAAGTGGATAATTGGGTTGCACTGTAGTGGGGGGGAGAGAGAAGATTATGGCCGTTAAAAGAACGGATCTGGGTATGGAAACAGAGAGTGCAAAGAAAGAGATAAAGGAAGGGAGGGCACAATCGTCAGTTTATTGAAATTAGAATTTTTTAAAATTAGTAACATTTCACTAATTTTTTTAAGCCCCGGAAGTGGTCGGTCAAAGGTGGGGTTGTGGTCGGCTGGAGATGGGGTGGTGATTTTTTTGAATTTTATGTTCATAATTAGAATTTTTAAAAATTAGTGACATCTCACTACTTTTTTTGGTCGCCGGAAGTGGCTGGCCATAGGTGGGGTTGTGGTCGGCCTGAGGTAGGGTGATGATTCTTTTGAATTTCATGTTCAAAATTATAATTTTTAAAAATTAATGACATCTCACTAATTTATTTGGTAGCCGGAAGTGGCCGACCAGAGGTGGGGTTGTGATCGGCCGAGGTGGGGTGATGATTTTTTTATATTTTATGTTCGAAATTAGAATTTTTAAAAATTAGTGACATCTCACTAAATTTTTTGATCGCCGGAAGTGGTCGGCCAGAGGTGGGGTGATGGTCGAACGGAGGTGGTGTGGTGATTATTTTGAATTTTATCTTCGAAATTAGAATTTTTAAAAATTAGTGACATCTCACTATTTTTTTTGGTCGCCGGAAGTGGTCGGCTAAAGGTGGGTGGTGTTTGGCCGCAGGTGGGGTGGAGATTTTTTTGAATTTTATATTCGAAATTAGAATTTTAAAAAATTAGTGACATCTCACTAAATTTTTTTTTGTCTTTATGTTCGATTACAAAAGTTCTTTGTCCTTCCCTTTAAAAATGTCAAATATTTTTTGTTTTTATGTTCAATTGCAAAAGCTCATTGTCCTTCCCTTTAAAAACGTCAAATGTTTTGGATTTTTGGCTAAGTGGCCCATAAAATATCCTATACCAATTTAGGAATAATTAGTCAAAAATACACAATATTTTGCCTATTTAAAGGGAAGGACAAGGAACATTTGCAATCAAACATAAAGACAAGGAACATTTGCAATCAAACCTAAAGACACAATATTTTGCCTATTTAAAGGAAAGGACGAGGAACATTTGCAATCAAACATAAAGACAAGGAACATTTGCAATCAAACACAAAGACACAATAAGTGGCCCTATTAATTATGTCATTATAAATTGCAAAATACGATCAAAAGGGTTATCATGTATGTGTACTATACTTTTTGATCAACCGATATACAATTATAAAACTATGATAGTAGTATATAATTGCGTAAATGCATATTGTGCATCTGTAACTATTTTAAATGCAAAATATAAAACCTATCGTGCTGTCACCATAAAAGTCGTAATCTAAAATTGCAGGCGACGTTCTTTTATTCTGTACAATAAATTTTTAACGAAACTTGGAATGATCGGTATTAGGTTTTAAACTAAAATACATTGGATGGACAAACTGACATAGTTGTTAAATTAAAAACAAAAAAAAAAAAACTCTAATTTTTTTTGGTTGCCAGAAGTGGTCGGCCAAGAGGTGGGGTGGTGGTCCGCCGGATGTGGGGTGGTGATTTTTTTGAATTTTATGTTCGAAATTAGAATTTTAAAAAATTAGTTAGATCAAACTAATTTTTTTGGTTGGTAGAAGTCGTCGGCCAATCGGCCAAGAGTTAGGGTGGTGGTTGGCCGGAGGTTGGGTGGTGATTTTTCTAAATTTTATGTTCGAAATTAGAGTTTTAAAAAATTAGTGACATCTCACTAATTTTTTTGGTCACCGGAAATGGACGACCAGAGGTGGGGTGGTGGTCGGCCGGATGTGGAGCGGTGATTTTTTTGAATTATATGTTTGAAATTAGAATTTTTTTAAATTAGTGACATCTCACTAATTTTTTTAGTTGCCAGAAGTGGTTGGCCAAGAGGTGGGGTGGTGGCCAGCCGAAGGTTGGGTGGTGATTTTTTCTGAATTTTATGTTCGAAATTAAAATTTTTAAAAATTAGTGGCATCTTACTAATTTTTTTGGTCGCCGGAAGTGGTTGGCCAGAGGTGGGGTGGTGGTCGGCCGGATGTGGGGTGGTGATTTTTTTGAATTATATGTTCTAAATTAGAATTTTTATATGTTTTAAATTAGAATTTTTAAAAATTAGTAACATCTCACTAATTTTTTGGGTCACTGGAATTGGTCGGCCAAGAGGTGGGGTGGTGGTCGGCCAGAGGTTGGGTGGTGATTTTTCTAATTTTATGTTCGAAATTAGAATTTTTAAAAATTAGTGACATCTCACTAATTTTTTTGGTCGCCGAAAGTGGTCGGCCGGAGGTGGGATGGTGGTCGGCCGGAGATTGGGTTGTGATTTTTTTAATTTTATGTTCGAAATTAGAACTTTTAAAAATTAGTAACATCTTACTAATTTTTTTTGTCTTTATGTTCGATTGCAAAAGTTCATTGTCCTTCCATTTAAAAATGTCAAATGTTTTTTGTTTTTATGTTCGATTTCAAAAGTTCATTGTCCTTCCCTTTAAAAATGTCAAATATTTTGGATTTTTGGCTAAGTGGCCCATAAATTTACCCTAAAAATAGTTTGGCATCTTGAAATTTTATCATTTACAAAATTTATTGTATCATAATGGGTAGCAAGACTAATGTCGAAATTTATCATGTTTTCTAAACTTATCATTCTTTAAAATTTATCAACAAGTTCGTTATGATAAATTTATTGCTTTATCGATACCTACAAACAAACAAAAATTGGCCAAATGTTCGATTTTAGGAAGATTAAAGCTTTTGGAAAGTATCAAACCTTTTAAACACCATAATGTTAGCATCAAAGCTTTTGGAAGGTATGTCCTTCATCTATTGACCAAGACTGCTACATGTACAATCATTTCAGCTCCAACCAATTACAACCCCGTCACATATACGTGGGGTCCATACACAATTATGGGTATAAGCCTCATGTGTATGTGAGGGGGTTGTAAATGGTTGAAATCGAAATGGTTGTACAAGTAGCATTTTTTATCTACAAATTCCTCATTCAATTACATGCCGATTTTAGTTTTAATTGGGCTCCGCCTAACGTATTAATACTCCCTTTGCCCCTTTGCATTTTTTGTAAAAAGAAAATTACTTCGGTGCATTTTTTTTAAAATTTCTTTGCACTAAATTAAAAATCTAATTGATTTATTATTTTGCCCAAAGAAATTGACAAAACTTTCCGCGATTTACTTTAATTTTTGTATCTAAAAATTGCACTTCCTTTTATAGGAGACACTTAAAAAAGACCTGAGAAAGTACCCATTACCTTCTCAATTTTTTCTCCCCACTTTGAAATTTTATATTGTGGTTATTCCTAATAAATGTAACATCTTTATTTCAAACAAACACGCGCAAAATACATGTGGAGCTATAAAAAATTTCACACAAATTAAGATATACTTACATGGGCACGGAGGCTACATTAAACGAGCATTGAATACAACAGCGGTGACTCCTTTTTTACATCATAATACAAGCACTAAAGGATAAAAAAGACAGTAAGGAAACGATAATGAATTTATACAATCGTTTTATCCTTTTTTTTTTTTATTTGAACAGCACAGCCATTTTATCTAGGGTAGTGATTTTTATATCCACCTTTTCTATAAGCACAATTCCTTTTTTTTCATTCTGGTGATGTGAATTTACAATGTTGTCCTTCAGAGTGTGAAATAATATGCATGTGAAAGATTAATTTCATAAATTCACATCATAAGAAGACAAAAAATGAAGTGTAGTTATAAAAACGAGGAGAGTGAAAATAATGCTAGAGACACAACACTTCACCACAACACCAACCACAACAGCCTGCATGACACTGCATAATTGGTAATTGGAGAACAAACACTCTGAAACTAGTTTGCAACCACCAATCATGCGTGTCACGCACGCTGTTATGATTGGCGTTGTGGGGGACAGTCGTGTCGTGTCCTAGCATAATTGGAAAATAAATTACTCCCTCCGTCCCTTAATTTTGGGTCCACTCTAGTATTTTTGCGAACATGAAAAATTGAATTTTCATAATTAAGTTGGTAAATACATTTTATTTGAATTTGAAAATACACATTGTCCCATAGTGGACCAAAATTAAGGAACGGAGTGAGTACCATTTTCTAACTTATTATCAGAGTAAGTCAACTTCCCCATCCATGGGGGTGGCACCATCCCTGTCTGCTCCTGAATTGTCTGAAACAATGGCGGTAACATCTTATACACCCCAGCAACTTCATTCATCGCACCACCATCCGCCGCCTCACTACTGCCATTCCCATTCGTCCAGACACTTATTTTCGGCTGCAACCCTCTCACAGCCTCTGCATTAATCTTTGCAATCTCTTGAAACATCCCACCATTAATCATTAAGTAATCCCTGAAAGTGCCATAGTTTCCACCCAGAGCATCGAGTAGGGTACGGACGTAAGTTCCTTGGGCTTGCGCAAGGGCCACCAGTCCCTCGGCTTCTTTCTGCTTGGCGTAGAGTTCCCCATCGGCGACTTGCTTGCGAGCATAAAAAGTAGCCTCAGCTATGGCTTTTTGGGCTTGGGCTTCTTTCTGTTTCTCGTATAGAAGTGCTTCTGCGGCTTTCTGCTTGCTGTACAACTCCCAGTTTGCCTCTTGGACCTTTTTTTTGTGAGATGAAAATTAGTGTTTTGATATAGTTTAGCATATCATGTAGTTTCGTATTGTGTCTCGCGTCATAATCATCAACATATTTATACATAGAAAATACAAAGAAAATAATGTGGCAGGTGCCTCTTTTTGTTTTATGAACGGGAGCAATTACCAGTAGTGTTAGTTGTAATTAGTAATGTTTGAATTTCAGTCGCATGGGAGTATACTATATATGGTGCCTACCACTCCACTTGCATAGATTTTGTGAAAAATTGCCATATACCGTTCTGTTAATTTTGTAGGTGTTGTTTCTAAAACAAGACTCATTTGAATAAAATTATTTTGTATTTACTTAATTTTTTGCTAGAATTCAAATTTGCCAATACAAATTTTATTGCATTGAAGAAATTTAAAATATTGCATACCTTGGTTTCATATTCAACACTAGCCTTACTCAGAAACTCAGCCTTAAGCTTCTCCGTCCGAGTCAACGCATTCATCCTTTCAACCTCCCTCTGCAACTCTGCGTCTCGAAGTGCAACCGCCTTGTTCGCCTCCACCTCTGCCACTTGCGCCTCTCTAGTCCACCCGGCCTTCTTCTTTGCCAGCACAGCATTCGCCTCAGCCATCTCAGCCTCTCTGTGGTTCTCAAAAACCTTTACCTCAGTCTTAATCCTAATCTCCTCCTTCTTCCCATCTCCTTGGCTCTGCGTTGATATAATCTTTGTCTCGGCATCTATCTTGGCTGCATTTTGAAGCGTTTGTCCCTCTCTCTGCTTGGACCCTACCTCGCCTTTCATCCGTGCCTCTGCTACATCAACTTTAGCTTGATTCGCTGCTTCCATTTGGGTTTTTTGACCCAAGTAGGAAAAGTACTCGTGCCCCGGCACATCAACAAGTTGTTTGACGTTGGCATTGTAGATCAAAAGGCCAAATTGGTTTAGTTCAAGTTGGACTTTCTCGAAAACCTCTTGTTTGAACTCTTTGGTTCCTTTGAAAACCTCTTCCATGGTCATTGAGGCTGATAGAACGCGCGTTTCACCTATCATATCAATTATGCACGACTATGAGTTGTGAATGAATGCTAGAACCAAATTTTGAGTGTTAGAAAAATATTAGGATAATAATATGTTATCATGTTTTTTAATATTCGTGGTCCTGGTATTGTCCAAAACATTTTCGGGCCCTTCCTCGGTCTGTGTTGATGACCGGGACTGTTGATATCTTAGACCTCATCAAGATCATTAGACACACCAAGTTACCTGAATATGGTTTAATGTGTTCTCAAAACACATTTATCTCAAGAGGAAAGGGGTTAGAAAATATTGTAAATTGGATAAAAACCATTTTTTTTTTGTAGAGATAAATGCATTTCAAGAACACATTAAACCATATTCGATTAACATGAATTCCGACATGCTTAATGTTCTCGACCAATTCTAAAATATTCTCCTTAAAGGGACTAGAGTATCATGATCTTTAGTTTAGTATTCATGATTCCTTGTTCGTCTAGGTTTGTTTATCATGTATGTTTCCTAGTTTGTTCAAGTTTCTTGTCTTTTCACTTTCTTAACCTAGTATCAAAACATAAGATTTAGGCTTTAGGGGATCTGTACTCTCCAAAGGTCGGCCTTACCCACGTCACCATCTGCCTAGCATTAATGGTATACTCTGTCAAACTTCTTGTTGCTTTCACTTGCCTAGTTAGCCTCTCAATCTACTCTTTGTTCCATGATCTTCTTTACATGGTCGCCCTGCCCATCATGCTCTAGCTTTCAACCCATAATATACTCCCTCACGACCGTTCTCTGTCCACCCCCTCTTCATCGCCAGCAGCTGTACGCTTTCACATCCTGCTTCCGTGGTTCTTTCCATTGCAAGATCTCAAAGTTCGACAATAATGTATGTGATGTGTTTGAGGTATGGAGATTATAAGGAAAATGATCAATCCCTCCAGAATTATGGATTGGCCTAAACATGATATTGGCCTCCACTAATCAGATGAGATGGTTCTGAAATGGAATATCTAAGGGTTATACTACTCATAACAAAAGATTGATCTAAAATTTTAAAATTTTGAGTGTCGGGAAACTATTGGTTTGTGAGTTTAATTCGCTGCACGAAAGAAAACTCAAAGGTCGTTGTATCTTGGGGAAGGAGTACATGGGGAATGTAAGGGGCCTGTTCATAGGGAATGTAAGGGGCGTGCTAACTCTCTCTCCCCAAAGCCGGCTACACCAAACTTGATAATTTCCAAGGAAGGCCTTCAAGTATTGGATAAGGAGTTAGATCTGGACTCTCAAGTTTTTGACTCAGTGGACCTTGTTTCACAGAATAACAACTTGTCCCATTCGGAAACTTATTGGACCTAAAAGAATTTCTTATGGTCGGCCTACTCTAATTGAGGTGGACTCAAATCTCTCAGAATCTTCTTACTCACCACAGGGGGATACCAACGGTTTGATATATGAAGGGGAGGATACCGATTTAGTTGATACCAACAAGGAAAAGGAGGTTGCAGAATTTGATCAAGGTTTTTGGAATCTTTCTGAAGTGGGTTTTCTTAATGAAAATCATGTTGAGGGTATCCAATTATTTGTGGACCTTAATCCAACTAACATTGTGAAGGTTGCTGGGAAAGCTAAATGGAAACATAAAACGAATTTAGAAAGGTTGGGTTTTCCTAAATCTAGAAAGAAGGGTGGTCGAAAGAAAAAAAAAAGTGTTGTGTTCAGGTCTGCGATTGCAGCTGCTGCTTTATCTGTTTCTTCTGAAGGCATCAACAAGTTTCACCTTGATTCGACTCAGGTTACTCGGTCAATACACAAAATCTTGGTCGAAGATTATTTGGGGGATGATGAAGTCATAAAAAGCTTCTCTGATGAAAGCTAATGATGTCATGTTTTCAGTTGTGGTGGTTCTTTGGGCATGAGTTTTTTTGTTTTGGGCGTTTGGTTGTTCTTATTTTTGGGGCCTTTTTTTCGGTTGGGGTTTTTATTTGGAGGGGTTTTGGTTGGTCTTTTGGGGGTTTTGGTTGGTTCTTGCCAGCCTCAGGTTGTTATTTTCCCTTCGGTACTTAGCGGGTGGTGTCTTCGGAGTGAGAGGTCTTCTTTGTGGCAGGCTCTTTCTCTTCCGTGATGCCCCGTGCCTAGGATCCTTTTAATCTATGTAATTTGTTTCCAAAGATTAATAAAATCTTTTTGCTGCTAAAAAAAAGAGTAACATTCAACCTTATGCAGGGGTATATCATTCCTAAGGACTAAGGAGAGCGCAGATTTGCATACCTCGACCACCCCAGAGACTTTTCTATTCCTTTCTCTATCTATTTAATTTCCTAAATTTGTTTGATAAATATCATTTTAAAATTATTATTCTATAAGAAATTCCTATTTCATAGTAAATTTTTCCCAACATATACTGCTCTTAATATAAGACTGATCTAAAATCTTGAGATGAGATGATGGTTTCAGTAATTAAATCCTGAACCGTATTTAGGTATGACAATTTCACCCAAAACCAATAGATACCCGAACCAAACTGACCCTATCGGAGCATTTTTTTTTAATATTTTTCCTACCCATGAGACGGGTTTAGTTTTCAAAGCATGATACCCAGCGGGTTTGGATTTGGGTTTGGACTTAGCAAGTATTCGGCCAAATCCAAACCCAAACCGATGCATATAATATTACTTATAGGATATATATATGGGGGAGCTTCTCCTCCGGGATCCGGGACTCTGGACCCCCCCGTGATCCGATCATTTTTTTGACGATCCGAGCCGTCCAATGTGTTCAGAAGGTGTTTTCAAGGGTCCACGCGGAAAATCTTCAAAAAAAAATACCGGGAAGGGCTTGATCCAAGCAGTTTTCGCAAAACTGTAAAATATACAGGATTTTTTGCGAAAAGCGCTTGGATCAAGCCCTTCAAAAAAACACGGTAGTGGATAAGAAAATTTTTTTTGAAGATTTAGCCCAATCTTCTAGACCTCCCAAGAATGAAAAACACCTTCGACAACACATTGACGTGTTTTCAAAGGGATTTTCCAAAACAATTTGCAACACAAAAAAACACAAATTTTCTTAAATCCAGGGAGGAGTGGATAAGAAAATTTCCGATATATATATATATATATATATATATATATATAGCCCAATCTTCTAGTCCAAACCTCCCAAGAATAAGAAAAAATTGTTTTTTTTTTGTGTTGCAAATTATTTTTGGACAATCAAGAGCCGTCAATGTGTTGAAGGTGTTTTCAAGGGTCCACGCGGAAATCTTAAAAAAAAAAAAAAAAAAAACCGGGACGGGCTTGATCAAGCGCTTCAAAATGTACAAAGCAAGCATTTTTCGCAAAAATGTACATTTAGCAAAATCGTAAATATTTTTGCAAAAATCAATGTGTTCAAAAAAAGCTCAAAAGATCAAGCCCTTCCCGGTATTTTTTTTTAAGATTTCCCGATTTTTTTGAAGATTTTGAACATTTGGAAAATACCTTTGAAGACATTGGACGGCTCTGGAAATTTCCCAAAACAATTTTTAAAAGCATCAAAACACCAAAAAACCCTTCAATCCCAAAAACAATTTTTAAAAGCATCAAAAATCCGGGATCCTTGACAGGATCGGATCCTTGATGGATGTATATATATATATAGGGGAGCTTCTCCCTCTCGGGATCCGGGACTCGGACCCCGTGATCCGATCATTTTTTGACGATCCGAGCCGTCCAATGTGTTCGAAGGTGTTTTCAAGGGTCCACGGAAAATCTTCAAAAAAATACCGGGAAGGGCTTGATCCAAGCAATTTCGCAAAACTGTAAAATATACAGTTTTTGCGTAAAACTGCTTGGATCAAGCCCTTCCCGGTATTTTTTTTTGAAGATTTCCCGCGTAGACCTTGGAAAACACCTTCTGAACACATTGGACGGTTCGGATTTTCCAAAAACAATTTGCAACACAAAAAAAACACAAATTTTCTTAAATCCGGGAGGAGTGGATAAGAAAATTTCCGTATATATATATATATATATGAAGATGTTCTATTGAGGACTCCCTCAAAGATCTCCTCCGTGAGGACCACCCTTTTTTTTTATTTTGCGGACCAAATTTCGACGATCCGAACCGCTCAATGTGTTTAAAACATATTTTACATGGCCAACGCGAGGAATCACAAAAAAAAATACCCGAAAGGGCTTCATCCGAGCGGTTTTTCATAATAACCGTACATATATAATTTATCGAAAAATGCTCGAATGAAGCCTTTCCGAGTATTGTTTTTGGACGAATACTCGCGGTGACCCTTAAAATCACGTTTTAAACACATTGTGCGGTTCGGATCGTCAAGATTTGACCCCGGTCCATGAGGTCCGCAAATTACGAGTTTGAGGGAGTCTTTAGTAGAACGGGATCCTATATATATATATATATATATATATATATATATATATATATATATATATATATATAGAAAGAGCTTCTAATGAGGACCCTTATATGAGGACAAAAGTGAGGACCTCATGCTTCCCGACCAAATTTCGACGATCCGAGCCGTTAGATGTGTTTAAAATGTGTTTTTAAGGTCCACCGCGAGGATTCGTCCAAAAAAAAATACCCAGAAGGGCATCATCCGATCAGTTTTTTTTTAAAAACGATATATATAGCGTTTTTAAAAACTGATCGGATGAAGCCCTTCTGGGTATTTTTTTTGGACGAATCCTCGCGGTGGACCTTAAAGACACATTTTAAACACATCTAACGATTCGGATAGTCGAAATTTAGTTCGTAAAATGGAAAAATTGCTTGGTCCTCATGAAATTTAAAATGAGGGACCCCTCATTGGAAGTTAGGTAAAACTTCTAGTCTAAACCTCCTGAAAATAAGGAAAAAATGATTTTTTTTTGTTTTGCAATTATTTTTGGAAAATCCGAGCCGTCCAATGTGTTTAGAAGGTGTTTTCAAGGGTCCACGCGGGAAATCTTCAAAAAATAAATACCGGGAAGGGCTTGATACAAGCAGTTTTCGTAAAACACATGATCGGATCGTAAAAAAATGCTCGGATCATGGAGGTCTGGAAGTCTGGAGTCCGAACTAGAAGTGCTCCCTATATATATATACACAGAAATTTTCTTATCCGGACCTCCCGGATTTAAGAAAAAATGTATTTTTTTTTTTTGTTTTGCAAATTGTTTTTGGAAAATCCGAGCCGTCCAATGTGTTCAGAAGGTGTTTTCAAAAGTTCACGCGGGAAATCTTCAAAAAAAAAAATACTATTTACAGTTTTGCGAAAAACTTCTAGGATCAAGTCCTTCCCGGTATTTTTTTTTTGAAGATTTCCCGCGTGGACCCTTGAAAACAATTTCTAAAACACATTAGACGGCTCGGATCGTCAAAAAAAAAAATGCTCAGATCATGGAGGACCGGAGGTCCGGAGTTATGAATTGATATATCTCAGTAAAAACTCAGCCTAACTCATATGTCAACGTTAATGTAAACTATGTAATGATGATATATTTTTAATACGTTGGATTTTCGAAGTAACACACTTAAAAAGGAGGAGTATTATTTTTTTGGAAAAAGTCTAAACAAGAATGCACCTTCGATGATGCCCTGGACGAGCTCTTTGACATGATGGGAGAGCTTATCATGGGGAGAGATGAGTTTGGCGTATTTGAGGAGGCTGTCCTTGTCGTCAAGGCGTGGCCCGATGGTGAACACCGCCGGCAATACAAAAGGGAGCTTCTCGGCGCTCATGGCCTGAACTTCGAAGGTGTAGTTGACAGGGGAGATGTCGAATTTGGTGCAGGATTGGCCGGGAAGAACCCATGCCTTTTTTGCTATTTTTATGTCGGTGATGCCACAGCCAGTGATTACCAGGTATTCCGATGCACTTGCGACTCTGTACATCTTGATAGAAAGAGAAAGAGTGTATTTCAATAGCTATGAGGTCAATCCACTGGGAATCTTTTAAGTGGGATTGTTACATACGCACGTATATATAGGGAATTCAAGTGAACCACTCAACTATAAAAAATTCCAAAGAGGTATAGCATATTTGGTACCCCTGAATCAGTGACGACGACTTCGGAACCCCCCAAGTTTTCTCTCATGAACCCACAAATCATTTGGGCGAAGAAATAAGGGCAGTTAAATCGTCACTTCCACGGAGTATTCGACTTACTAACGGGAAACTTCCATTGTACCAAAAAAAAAAGAAGAAGACTTGTGAAAGGGAATATAATTAGGTGAGGTAGGGTCTTCACAAACTGGTGGGCTTTAAATGTTGGGACACCTATTGTTTTTGCTGGGAATGGCAATTCCGGCCGATCCGATCCGATCTATCTCCGCCTCGTTCAAGTTGGAGTTTCGGGAATTTTTTCAGAGATCGGATCAGATTTGGGGGGAAAAATAAAAAAATAATCGGGAATCAGGTTGGAGGCGATTCTATATAGCCCCGATCCGTTCCTCTACCCGTTCCTATATCCGATTTTTATTACACATCTAATATTGTTATTAACATTTAGAACCCTTGAATTATTATGAATTGCTAAGGTGTCCCAATATATATATATATATATATATATACACCGGCGATCCTGTCAAGGATCCCGGATTTCCCGGATTGAAGGATTTTTGGTGTTTTGATGCTTTTAAAAATTGTTTTTGGGAAATCCGAGCCGTCCAATGTCTTCAAAAGGTGTTTTCCAAGGTCCACGAGGGAAATCTTCAAAAATAAATACCGGGAAGGGCTTGATCCAAGTAGTTTTTTGCAAAAACTGTAAATATAAAGTTTTTGCTAAAACTGCTTGGATCAAGCCCTTCCCGGTATTGTTTTTTGAAGATTTTCCGCGTGGACCTTGGAAAACACCTTCTGAACACATTGGACGGATCGGATCGTCAAAAAAATACCGGGAAGTGGAGTCCCGGATCCGGGACTCCCGGACTAGAACCGGACTCTATATATATATATATATATAATAGTTTATACATAGTAATACACCTCATTCTTTACATTCTCAAACATTATCAAACATAATTTAGTTGGTAATTCTAGACTTCAAGGTTGGAATCCTTGACTATTATGTAATTTTATTTGGTTGGTTGGGATTTTTGGTGAAAAATTGTAAATTGTCGCCAACTTTTTTATTATTTGGTGGTAATTAAGATATCGAATATATGTTGATAAAGTCAAAGGGGTATTTTTCTAATTTTTTTATTAGTTTTGGTAACTTTCGAATCGAGCGGGAACCGCGATCCCCAAGCCTCGTTTGGAGTGAGGATGGATGGTGGAAATGATTCCTCGTTCGAGGATCGGGACAGGGATGGAGGCAGATATGAACTTCGGGGATTGGAGGCGGAGATGGTCAAATCCGTCCCCGATCCACCCCATTGCCATTGCTACTTTTTGCTAACATCTCACGCAGAAGAACTAAAATTTTACCTTTCATCAAAATTTTATGGAAAATGTTGCAAAACGCATCATTATTTGGGTGTACATCATATGCACCTCCAAAATGTTACGAGTTTATAGTGATAAAAGCTACGTACCAATATGTTATGATTTTCAGTGAAAATGTTATGCATTTTATTGTTGAAATTAAAAGTTACAAAAAACAAATATTATGATTTCTAGTGAAAATCTATGAATTATATTGCTAAAAAGTTACGATTTATTAATATAAAAGTTAGGGGACGTACTAAAATATTACGAATATTTATGAGTTATCACAATTTAGACTACACATTAGGTGCATATGGTAGACATCTTTAGGAGATTTTTGTATTACTTTTTGAGTAGCCTAAACATAAATATGTTGTTTTTTTTTTTTGGGTGATATTCCTAATCTATTACATAGGGGAAGGGGAAAATGAGTCTCGATCCTCGGATGTAGTGTAGGACATCTAAAAGCTCTATCACAAGAGCTAACTACCACCTACCGTGTTATCTGTTACTACTAGGGTAGGTTCCATTTTTTTTTTTTCAAAAACAAAGTTGGCAGTTTTGAGAATTTTTTTTGAGATAGTGTATGGTTTGGATTTTAGAAATGATTTTTTGGGTAATAATGGAAGAGTGAAATATGAGTAATAATTAGAGAGATGAATAATAAGTAGAGAGATAACGAGAGTAATGAGAGTAATGATTAGAGAGATGGGTAATGAGTGGAAGAAAAATGTGAGAAATGATTAGAGAGAACAATAATGAGTGAAGAGAAAAAAATTATTCCAAAATTACTTTTTGAAAAATTTCTCAAAAATAGCAACGAAACTCCGTATTTTGGAACTCGACTTCTCCCTCTTTCATAAGCGTTCATTAGCAGTCTCAGGAAAAACACATAAAAAATAAAAATAAAAAAAATTACAAAAACAAAAAAGAATTAGCATGACCTGACTATAAACGAAAAAACTAAGGCCTCGTTTGATTCGGGTATTAGGTACCTGAGATTGGACTATTTGTACCTAATCCCGCATAGTCCCTCGTTTGGTTCCTGAAAAATAGCATGGGATTAACAATCCCATGACAGTTTTAGTCCAATACGTATGGTACTGTGTAATACCTGGGGGGGTGTGGGACTAATTAGTCCAGGATAAAAAACACACGGAGGGAAGGCTGAGATATTACAAAATTGTCATCCTCTCTTTCACTCATACCCAGATCTAACGCAAGTACTTCTCTCTCTCTTCTCTCTCTCCTCTCTCTCTCCCCGCCGTCGATTTTTGATTTTTTTTTTTTAGTAAATCAAAATGAGATGCCCATTTATTTCTGATTTTTATGCATGCAAATTGAATTGTATTAGCCAATAACGTTTTTTTTTTTTTTTTTTGAGAGAAGTCTTGAAATTAATCCCGAAATGTAGTTTAGGGAACCAAACATGGGATTGACCAAAACATGGGATATCCCAATGTTAATCCTGCATGAATCAAGCACATGGGATTGTGTAAGATTGATCTTAAATTAGTTCATAAGCGTTGACAAATAGTCAGGAAAAACTATCAAAAACAAAACAAAAAAATTAATCCCACCTATTTTAATCCGCGAATCAAACGAGGCCTAAAGGTACTGATGAAATGTGTACAAGTCATGTATAGACTAGTTTGGGGAGTCACTTTTGGGTCTCATACGAACGATCCAACTCGTTCATTGATCTTAGAACATTTTTTCGACGGGTTGCAAAAGAAATTAGCTCAATCGGACATGTGTAAGTGCTTGATCCAAAATTTTCCATTTTCATTCAAATTTTTTTGAATGAAACGGGGAGATTTTCGATCATGTGTTTACGCACATCCGATTGAGCTGATTTCTTGTTGGTCCCCTCGAAAAATCATTCTAAGATCAATGAACGATTCGGATCATTTGTGTAGAACCCAAAAATGGGTCTCCAAGCCGGTCTATACATATAGATCTGTACATATAAAAAGGTTTCGTTGGTGAAGAGGACAATTCGTTGCCGTACAAAAGTAAAATACGCGTTAAGAAGAGGAAAAGTCGCTTTCTTTTTGTTTATTGGCAAAGTCTATAATCATGAGCTGACTATAAACTGGGTCCCCTAGGCTATGACTTTTCTATATAATCTTGCAGGAGGTGGTAGGTAAATGATGTTCCATTCGAACTACACATATTCCATTCGAACCTAACTTTGAAGGATTTGATGGATATAAGAGTCTCAAAAAATGATACCTATGGTTTTGATTAGTATAATTTTACTCCAATAAACCATGTTCAGGATAGGACTAATTTAAAAAAGGCCTGTACCACCAGAAACTAGAATTCCTAGGTATCCAGGGGTACCAGAAATGGGAAGGGTACATTCGAACCATCTTTGGGGACGGGGAACTTCCTTGTTATTGAGTTGCAATTGCATTCTATTTGCCAGTGTTGATGAACTATCTATTTATCCAATGCTCTCGTATCATTGACAGATAGTGCTCAGGACCAGTCCAACACTATATATTCTTGTAAGATTCACAATTAAGTGTATGGATCTCATACAATTGTGAGGTTACAAAAAAAAAACGCTATTGGATGCCCGATATTTTTGTTCGGCTCGC
Organism: Vaccinium myrtillus; assembly: GCA_016920895.1. NCBI lineage: Eukaryota > Viridiplantae > Streptophyta > Magnoliopsida > Ericales > Ericaceae > Vaccinium > Vaccinium myrtillus. The sequence goes on from CM029274.1 coordinate 14,808,158, forward strand.
ACAAAGTTGGTTTTGAAATCAACTCAATCTGTATGATATTAAGAACAAATATACTCCAAGATTCTCCCTCCGTCCCATTTTAAATGCTCCCTACGTATATCCGTGCCATTTTCAAACGTCTATATCTTTTTATTGGTAAGGTTTCGAAAATTTTTAAAAATTGTCTAATAGAACTAATTGAGATCTTTCCATATTATATATAAAATACATTATAGAATGAAAACTATAAGAGTTTTAAAAAAACACGCATAACCGTAGGGAACATTTTGGAATATGTGTAGTTGTTTTTTTGGAATATGTGTACTTTCATTGAGCTTATATTGGAAGGGGAAAAAAAACAACTAAGTGGGTTTTTTTTATTGGCTTTTTAAAGTGACAAAGGCTCATTTCAAACAAGGAGCAACACTAGCTTTACCACGAGTTGAATTGTATTTTGTTTTCAAATAAATTTTACCGCTTATCTTAACTCCATCGCATTACGAGGTGTTGATTCTAGTAGTTCTTTTCGAATAACTGAGCAAATCTTCTGGTTGTTTTTAACAAGGGTAGAAGTTTTTCCTATTTCGATAATTTTTTGGACAGTTAAAGAATGGACACTTTATACCTGGTGAGAACTCCATCCACATCCAGAAAGCCGAGCTCCTTTGTGTTGGCAATTTCATTGACAAAACACACAATTTCTCATATCCCGCTTATCGAGTTGTATTTTATTTTACTCATCTTTTTAGAGAGTCTGTTTAGGGATTATGTGAAATGGAATTATTTTGAACATTTATTGAGCGTTTGAGTGCGGTAAGTATAGTTGTATTATTATTCGGGACATCAAGAAAATTTAAGCAGAGTTGGTCGTGAAGAGCCAAGCATTGCATTTTGTGCATAATTCAATTTTGCAGAAGTTGCTCAAGCAATTCATCAATCAACTCGACTGATCAAAAGTTGATCGAGCAATTTTTTTAATCTTCAACAGCCATAAATATATCGTCAGTTAGGGGTTGGAGGGGACCAAGCATATGAGAGCAGCCCCAAACATGTTCTTGAAGGTGAGAAACATTCAAGGGGTCTTTGCTTTAATTAAATCTTGGAGAAAACAAGCGGTCTATGGTTCATTGTGCGTTAAAGACATCTCTAAGAGGTTTCAATATCGTTTTTAATCTATTTGAGTAAAATCCTTAAGGAGGATTCCTAGGCAATACAAAGTCCTTCGGTGGATTTCCAGGAGGCAAATGGAAGGCTTGTGGATTCAAGGTAGCGGTGATCAAACCACTGGGTGTGGTGAACGTACGTGGATTCGGCAAGTACATCTTAGACTCGATTGTGAGGATTCTAAGCGTATGGTAAGATTGCTTTTAACTACACATTGAGTATACTGTTTTTTATTCCTTCCCGTGGCTTTTTCCCCATTTATGGGTTTTCCACATATATCTTGGTGTTCTTCGATTAATTCTTTGCTTTCGTTTGGTTAATTGATTGATATTATTGATTGTCAGATATTCAATTAGGGTTTCATGAATAGAAAATCTGTAAGCCTAGGCAGGTTAGGGTTTTTCAAAATTAATCCAATCGAAGTCAATACAGATTATTTATGGGCCGTGATCCCAAAATGATTTTCATGGAAACTTCTTGGAAAAGTTTATGAAAGTGCAGCACTAACCGCACAAGATTCTACAAGTTAGGAAGATCAATCATAATCCGTTAATAAGTCTATTCGGACATTACGTAGCATATGTGTTTATAAGAAATGAGCAGTAAGGATAGGAACCCGATCCAAATATATAATCTTTACTTATTTTCTACACAAGTGCTCCTAATTAAGTTGGCTCGAATATCTGAATTATCAAAAAGAAAAAACCTTCTTATACAGAATTGTTAGTACTGTTAACTAACTTATGCATTACTGCTATTGCTAGTAGGATGGCAGCGAGAATGGCAATGGCCAATGGGCAAGGATTGGCTTATTCTATCATTGTATCCAAATACGTAATCTTTTTTCATACCTATCCTCATCTCCAATAGGAAGTAGTTTTAGGCCTCCATTCCCATACCAGAATGGGAAGACGGTCTTAGGGATGTGACTATGATTTGAAGGTATTCTTACTGCAAACTTTTCAAAAATGTACTTTTATGAGCATAAAAATGCTTTTGAGTTTTGACCAACCATCACGGGCAACTCCACCATGTAATACACTGGAAATAAAATACTCCCTTCGTCCCTTTTTAAGTATTTAACTATCTATTTTGGGCTGTCCCTAAATAAATGTGTAGTTTGAAAAGTTAATGGGTAAAAGTTTGTACAATTATCATTTTTTAAAATCCCTTTATGAGTTATAAAATCCTGATGTCCCTAAATAAGTGTGTACAATTCATCCAAATCCTTCAGTGTTAAATCCCTTTATGAGTTATAAAATCCTGATGTCTCTGATGCAAACACAGCTTTTGATCTCATCTGGAGATGTTCTGCCCCATACAGAATTCAGTGCTTTGTATGGCTTCTTCATCCGGGTAGAATTAAAACCTTTGATTTTCTTATGAGAATTGGCATCATCACAAATATGGAAGAAGCTCAATGCAAATTCTGCTATCTTCATATTGAATCTCCAGACCATCTTCTCATGTTGTGCAATCCAGTTTGGCAAGTGTGGTCAAGCATTCTAGCTTGGTGGGGTGTTCAATGGGTCTCTCCAAACACGGTGGTCAACCTTCTCCTTTGGTGGAAATGCAATAAATTGAACAAGGATAAAAAGCTTATTTGGGAGGTGATTCCATTAGCTATTCTGTGGACAATTTGGAATGCCAGGAACGCATTAGTTTTTGAAAGCACAGCTCCTCAATGGGACAATATCACAGATCTCATCAAAGTCAGAGTGGCGTTATGGGTGAAATCCAAGATGGGTGGTAACAACTTCTCTATTGAGGACTTTCTCTATTGAGGACTTTCTCTTCAGGCTAAATAGTATCTTGCAATCTCTGTGATTTGCTTGTTTTCTGGATGTATTTTGAGCTTTGTAATAGCTGAGTTTTTTTTTTTTTTTTTGGTTGGCTTCTTGCCAACCTCCATTCCAGGGTCTGTAGCGGCTATGATCTTCTTGTGGGAGATTGTTCCCCAAGTTGGGATGCCATTGTTGCTACTTCCCTTTTTAATCTTTGTTCTCTCGAAGATTAATAAAGTTCTCTTCTTTCAAAAAAAGAAATAGAAACTGAGTATTTGCTTGTATGGACACAATGGTTTATTTAAGGGATGCGAAATTACACTTCAATTGGCGCCATAGTTGAAAGCAATCTGTGAATTATTTGCTACTATTTGTGCTTCTGGATTGGCAGAGATAGCCGTTATGGGGGATGACTTGAACTTGCTGTCAAATTGGCCACCTCTTCATTTTTTATGTCTTTCTTGGATCCTGGACATACAGAAACAGTGGTGCTTTGACACAAGAGGGTACAGATAGGCGTGTACAATTCTCTGAGCAAATAGGTGTACACTAGCAAATGCCACAGACATTATAGATCTGGGATTTCATATTTCAAATCCCTAGTGCACTACCTAAAAAATGTTTGCTAAAGTGTACATCTAAACACATGCGGGACCCTATTTTATGTGCTAAGAACTTAGTTAGCTAGCTGAGGAGGAATGCACTTTAATGAGCTACCTACCTATATATATATATATATATATATGTTCACTATCATTTAGTATTTCCTCTCTCTCTCTCTCTCTCTCTCTCTCTCTCTCTCCCTCTCTCTCTCCCTCCCTCCCTCCCTCCCTTTAAGTCTTTCCCCAAATTTAGGTAGTGACTTAGGGCATTTTAGGGAGTAAGGGGTGCCACCTCGGTTTTAGGGAGTCAATTTTTGTGCACTAAAGAGCATTTTTTGCGTTTTTCTTAGTTAGCTTGGTAATGCACTTTGAGGTACTCTTTTAGATAGTGCACTCGAGACTTCCAGTGCTATGTTTGTTGTTCTCTCTTTCTGCGCATTATGGGGTTTCCTTTGTCATCACCATCTGTAAACTGCGAATCTGAATCGAAAAATCATTGTAGCTCTTGCACTCTGGTTTAGTATTAAGTAGTTTTACTCTTCAAAAATTTCTAATTCACTACGCCAAAATGGGGCATTCCCGACATTTTAATTTATTCCTATCATTTTTATTAATGCCGGAAAAAGCCACTATTACTGGCATTTCAAGAAATGTAGGAAAAAAGTACTCTCTTCGTTTCTTTTTAAGTGTGTAGCTTCGTAGTTCCAATTTATTAAGAAAGCATCATCATTACATCTTTCACATCAATTTTTACATTCACTTTCCACTATTGCCCTTGATGGAGACATCATCATTAAACTTTATCCACTAATTTTCCAAAAATGAATCTACTTTTAAAGCAAAATAGGAAATGTACTAACTTTCTAACATTACACTTATTTAGGAACAATCCAAAATAGAATACAATACTCTCTTTATGAAGCAGAGAGAGTAACTTTTACCTGCATTTCTTTAAAATAATGCCGGCAAAAGTCGAATTTCCCGCCAAAATATTACCAGCATTTTTTTAATGCCGGCAAAAGAACTTTTTCCGACGTTTTTATAAAAATGTCGGTAAAAGTCTAATTTCTTTTAGAAAAATTTCTACAGTATAATATAAATATTTTTTTATTGCGCATTGTGAAACGAAATTGGGGCTAGCCTAGTTAGTATGCTCGCGCGGTGCAAAGTTCACGAGTTCGAATCTTGGGGTAAACATTTCTCCACAATATTGCTTACCACACGCATGCGACACGTGAGTGCCATGCATGCGCCACATGGTCTTTTGTTTATAAGGCAATAGGCTTTCCCGGGCATTTGTGAAAATGCTGCAAATAGTGTCGACTATTACCGGCGTTTGTGACGGCTTTTCCAGCATTTGTAGCATTTACGAAACTCGTATAGACTGCACATATAACAAATGCCGGTAATGCCCTTTCCCAGCATTTTTGGTGGCTTTTCGGCAATTTTCATATGCGGCAAAAAGCTTAATTTGGCATTAACTTTTTTAGCCTTGAACCCCAGAACATCAAGAAACCTAAAAATCACATTATGTTGTTTTGTAAAATGATCAGACTGACATTTGAATGTAAAGAAATAGTATAGCAGATGTTGTTAGGAGGAATAATGCTCAATTTTGATGCTGCTAGCTAGCTTGAAGTCCAGAATGGGTCCGTTTTTTTATTTTTTATTTTTAGAAATATAAAGAAATATCATTAGATCACAACCAAGCATACAACACCTTAGAAGTACCCGAAACATCTTGACTAAAACAACAACAACAACAAAAATTAAACAACATTAATTAGCCTAGAAGGCTGAATAGAAAATCCATCACCGGTGTCCGGTTGAGGAATAAAAGAGTCCAAAGCATGCTTAGCGAGAAAATGAGCTCGCTAGACATGGTTGCACGCAACTTTCGAGATTTGACAAAAAGACAACTTTGAGACCTTCGCTGCCACGTTGCGCAACAAAAATGTGTCGTGATGATGATAGTCAGCCTTCCTTGTTATCTGCATTATCGCATTAAAACAATCAGAAAACACATAAACCATATGATAGTTATGAATTAAAGCCCATCTAATGGCTTCATAACAAGCTTGAATTTCCATTTGGATAGGTGTCGAAGTGTATGTAAATAAGCCGTGCTTTGCAACAAGAATTCCATTGGGTTGACTAGCTATGAAACAAATTCCACTCCAATCCCGGCCCTCTTTCCAAGCGCCATCCACCTGAAGGCGACAAACACGTTGGATGCTTTCAAATCTAGGACAGTGCTTAATGATAAAAGTAGCATTCCTTATAGAAGGAGAAATATGTGGCGGAGCTAGAGCTTTGGAAATGGTTAGCCAAATAGAAGCACGCAGAAACCGCTGAGCACAGTTGTCATGCCCTCAATTTCAATAAGCCAAAATACAAATAAAATCCACGTAGGATCGATCAAAGTCAAACAATTTCCCATAGAAAGTCAAAGTCAAAGTACAATAAGTTTCTGCTCAAGGGTACCCGTACCCATGCAAAAATCACAAAGGTTTTAAAGTTATTACATAAATTGAAATAGTCAAAAGCTTGAAGAAATTGAAGTTACAGGATCATCTTCCAAAAAATGTACTTAGTATGAAGATGAGAAAATAACTTCATGATCATAAAATCTTCATGGCATGCATTCACACTCCAAGCATCCAATCTCATGCTCCATGCCGTGTACCTGGGAAAGATAGGGTGAGCTCACTAGCTCGTAGGAAACTTTTCTACCAACACTAAGGGTATAGAGAATGAAAGATGCACATGAAGGTATGATACACATGAATGAGTAAGCTAAGATGGACCAAGATAAACCAACTCGATGACAAGGTGTCTAGGAGATGCCTCAAAGATCTAATGAAACCAGAATATCCATAAGTTTCCTCATAACCATTACATTTCGTGTCATGGGTTCATTCCCTTCAAAACACATTCATTTACACAAACATTTCATTTCACACTACTTCACAAATACCCAAATTATCTAAAATAACCCAAGTATCCGTCACATTATTCATATACATCTTATTCCTTTTTAATCATTCGTTTATTCTCCGGGCATGCCATATAGGCCCCGTGTCACTCCGGGCATACCATTAAAGGCACCGTGTCACTCCGGGCACACCCTTTCGGGCCCCGTGTCACTCCGGGCATACCCTTTCGGGCCCCGTGTCACATATTTCACATTTACATTTCCACTTATCAATTCATAAGTTCAACTTAGTGCCCAAAGTCAATTCACGTATCATAATACCCTTTCACAAGTGTCCAAAACATTCACACAATCATCTTTGTTCAAAAACTCAAAGTGTGCCGGTGATGGTCAAGTTAACACGTGTCCATGTGCGTGAGAAACCAAGACAACCAATACATAGCATAAAATGCACCATGATAGGTTACCGAAGCTTAGAGGTCAATTCGAGAAGTTTTGAAAGGACCAATGACGGCCCGGAGCGTTGGAACATGAAAATGGAGTTATGAATCTCAAGAAAATACGACACACTGATAGTAAAAAGCACATTTCTCTCAAAATACAAAGGCTATGAATATGATATCAATTGGGTTTGAAAGTAGACTCATAGAGCTTTCCAACGGTTCAAGAATCACCTCAATCGGAGTTCGGACGAAGCCGGGGCGTGCCCGCGAAGTTGGTTCAATAATCTGCCTGAACAAGAGGAGTCTGGATCGATCCAAAAGGGGTTTGGATCGATCCAAGAAAGGTGTGGATCGATCCGAAATGTGCCGAGTGCAAAACAGAAGGTTTTGGATTGATCCGAACAACTTTGGATCGATCCATAATGTTTCAAAATACCATCAGACTGTTTCCGATCGATCCAACTTACATTTGGATCGATCCAAACGGGTTTCGAGTGAAATTTTGACAGCTTTGTTCCAAATGAATGGGGCTTCAATCCAAGGTAAAAATTGAGGTTCCAAAGCACAACAAAGCATCATTGTAGCATGTCTAAACACTTAATCAAAGACCAATCCAACAAAGTATGGAGAATCAAGATTACACAAGCTCAAACCCAATTTCCATGGAGGTGTAAAAATTAGACAAGAAATCAAAGGAAGGGATGAACACAAAGCAATAATTCAAACCATATACACTTAGTGAAGGTAGAAATAAGTCCCCTACCTCAAGCAAACCAAGAACAAGATGAGACCCTAGCTCTTGCTTCCAGCCCCAACCGAAATATGCTAGCTCCAAGCAAAACCACGGAGTCTCGGACTCCAAAACACGCGTAGATGACGAATCTTTGGTTTGGATGGTGAAGGATTTAAGTGTGGAGGGTGAATTTGGGGTGGGGTTTGTAGAGAACTTGAGAGGAGAAGAAGAGGGAGAGAGGGCCGGTCGTTTTTAGAGAGAGAGAGATGATTGATTTTTTTTTGTCCAAAAATCAGCCACACACACATATCTATACACACCACCAATTGCACTTGCACCCCTTGTGTTTCTAGTGTGTTCTAAAGACACCCCAATGCACATACTCCCTTCACATTAACCCCAGTTCACTGTATTTTCATTTCCTCACATTTTCCCAACATTATTTATGGAAATTCATTTAAAAAATACGGGTCCTTACAACAGTCATTAGCCACGACAAGAGTAGAGTCCACATTGAATGGTATATCTGAGAAGACTACTCGATTTCTACTTTTCCATATGGCCCAAAGAACGGAGATAAAAAAAGAGAATTTCCGTTTGTCTTTGTGAAGCTAAATTATCTCGTTTAGTAGTCAATTAGTAAAAGACCACTCCTGAAAGATACCCAAAGTAGGACTTTGGAATTCAATATTCTCCTAAACTGAAATAGATTGTGGGCAATAGCAGAATAAATGTTCAATTGACTCATTCCCCGCTTCACAAAGAGGACAAGTTGGAGAAACATGGTGAAGACGCGAAGCCACATTTTCCCTGACTGGCAAAATTCCCTTGAGGCATTTCCATAGGAAGATCTTAATTCGTTCAGGGAGATCCAGATTCCAAATCAAATTCAAAATATTATAACCATTATGAATCCAAACAGAGTTATTAGAAGAAGGCTGAGATGACCTTTGCATATTGTATAGAGATCTATATCCTGATTTAGTGCTATAGATGCCTGAATTGGTAAAAGGTCAAATGAGTTGATTTGAGTAGCTATTGACAGGGAGGGAATAGCTGGAACTTCTTGGACAAGAAAATTTGGAATCATCTCTCTAACCCTATCCACATTCCAGACTTTCCCATTAGTTCTCTCACCCAGAAGAAAAGAAACCTTAAGGTTATCCGAGCCACTGAAAGGAATAAGATGATTAAGAGGCTTATCTAGCTTAGGGATTCATCTGTCATGGAAAAGATTAATTGAAGTCCCATCACCAACTTTCCAAGAGATATGTTTGGCAATTAAATCTCGACCAAAGGGAATGCTTTTCCAAGCCCATGAGGAATTAGAGTGAACTTTCACGTTAATTAAATTTTCCTTGGAGCAATATTTTGGAAGAAGAATACGTGAAATGAGCAAGTCTAGGTTAGTGAGAAGACGCCAACACTGTTTAGCTAGCAAAGTCGCCTGATTGAAGAGTTTTGCATCATGGATCCCAAGCCACCCTATCGTTTGTAAGCTACAATTTTCTTCCAAGCTAGCCAATGAATGGGCTTCCTGTCTTTAATCTTCCACCAATAGTTAGCAGCTATGCTATTCAGCTTATCACAATTAGAGATTGGAACCTTATAAGAAGAACATAGATACAGCGGCTGCCCTGCCAAGACCGATTTTATCAAGGATAGTTTTCCTGGCTGAGAAATTTCAGCTTTGCATCCTCCAAGAGCTTTCTTTGCCCGATCAATAATAAATCTAAAGAATTCCTGATTATTGGCAGTGATCTCCAAAGGAAGCCCCAGGTAAGGAACCGGCTCCAAACTGATGGGGATATGGAAAAAAAATCCTTAAATCTCCTGGAGAAAGTCGACGGCGTATTAGGACTAAAAGTGATATGGGATTTTTGCCGGTTAATACTTTGACCAGAGAAATGGCTGAAATTCTCCAGAGCTCTCTTAAGATACCCACAACTATCCAGTGTCGGCTCGAAAAAGATAAGACAATCATCAACAAAGAACAAATGCGAGAGGAAGATGTCAGTCCTTGATAACTTAAGACCCTTGCACTGACCAGAGGCATCCATGTGATTAAGAACACAAGAAAACATTTCCATATAAATAATAAACAAGTAAGGAGCTAATGGGTCTCCTTGACGTAAGCTGCGCTGCAGATGGAATTTCTCAATTGGAGCTCTGTTGATGAGAAGGGAGAATGAGACAGTGGAATAACATTGATATAACAAGTTGATCCATTTTTCCGAAAAACCGATTTTCCTTAAAGTGGATACTAAAAATTCCAATTCACTCTATCGGAGGCTTTGCTCATATCCAACTTAAGAACAACTTTGAACTTATTTCCTGATTTAGAGTGAGCAATTAAGTTTGAGAATTCACATGCCAAAAGAGAGCTGTCAGAGATTAGTCTACCTGAAACAAAAGCATTTTGTGATTGCGAACTGTAGGACGGGAGGATAGACTTGATTCTATTGGCCAATGTCTTAGAGATGATTTTATAAAGGACATTGCATAAACTGATTGGCCTGAAGTTGGATGGGGAGTCAAGAGAAGGGATCTTTGGGATAAGGGCAATATGGGTGTAGTAGACCTGCTTAAGCATACGACCATAATTAAAAAATGAAAGAACAACAGAGGTGATAGATGAGCCCACAACATCCCAATATTCCTGGAAGAAGCACCCCGAAAAACCATCCGACCCTGGTGCTTTTGAATCTCCTATCTGAAAAGCTGCTTTGCGCACTTCGTAAGCTCTGAAGGGTCGATTCAACCAATCTTGGTGATCATCATATAATCGTTTATCGAAGACCTCCCAACCATCCCAGTCTGCCGTTGATTGTAGGATTCGGCTCTTTATAGGCCGAGGAGAAATGAGCCGTACAAACACGGTGAATTTCATCCTCCTTGTCAACCGACAAGCCTTCATCATTGTAAACACCTTTAATACATGATTCCTGCCTTTTCACTTTTGAAATTCTATGAAAAAAAGAAATATATTTGTCCCCAAAGCTAAGAATTTAGTTTCGCCCTTTAGGCCCAATAAATTTCCTCCTACTTCAACAGGTTTTCTAGTTGGTTGCGAACTGCCACTTCCTGAGCAAAATCTCTATCCAGGACAAGAGCCGTCTGAATATCATTTAGTAGAGATCGAGCTGTTAAGATACGGCTAGCAGGATTACCAATACCTTCTCTCGACCAATGCAACAACTTATGCCTTGTTGAACAAAGCTTATTAGCAACAACAAATAACGGGGACCCCTGGAAATCTTCTTGCCAAGCGGATTGGATCACAGATTTACAACTATCATGGTGAGTCCAAAATTTTTCAAATCTAAAAAGGCGCTTGCGGACAATCCGAGCCTGCCTGGTGTAGAGGAGGATAGGGGCATGATCTGACCCATAAATTGGTAGGTTGGTAACTGAGGCATTGAAGTTTAGCGATGACCATTCGCCATTACAGAAAGCTCTATCCAGTCGCTCAAAAGTTCATTCACTACCAAATTGATTATTGGTCCAGGTAAAGTGCCCCCCCGGAATGAAGCTTTGTGAGACTAAGATTAAAAAGAAATTTCTGGAAAGAGCTAAGACCCGGGATATGACTAATCAGTAATCCCAATCTATCTGAAAGTGAAAGAATCTAGTTAAAATCCCCAACACAAAGCAATGGACCATTAATATCCCCCAAAATTGCATAGATGGATTCCTAAACTACTTCTCTTTCCGCCAAGTATGGTGAACCATAAATGAGCGCCAAATGCCAATGCAGATTGAAATCATCCGTAATTGAAAGGAGAACTAAGTTCTTTGAACGAATGAGAATAGAAACTACGAGGTTCTATTTCCATCCAACCCAGAAACCCCCTCTAAGATCGTCAACATTCCCTTGGAATTAACAAAACCTTTATCATGGAGTAAGTGGCTAACATGATCTACAGTTGATTTAGTTTCCATTAGGAAGACAATATTAGGCCGTCGATCTTGGAGCAAGCGTCCAAGGGTGTGAACCGACAGGGGTGGCCAAGTCCCCTATAGTTCTAGCTTAAAAGTTTCATGGCTGCTGTCGTGGCTAAACTCGAGCAGCCATGGAGTTTAAATTTCCAGAATAGCAACCATAAAAACAAATTCTCTTGACCATTGAGCGAGGGAAAGCATGGTCCAAATCATTCAAACGTCTTTTACCAAGCAGCGAACTCAAAGAAACAAAGGAACCAGGTAATAAATTCCTCCTAAAACAGATTAATTTTGAAGGACGTTCCAAGGTGAGACATCACGGTTTCTTTTACCCTGACGTTCCGAGGCCGTTGAATATGTCTTGTATTTTGCAAGCCCATAAACATAATACCTTGATTTGTGTCTAGTTGTGCGTTGAGAATTCACTAAAACAATGGTCTATTTATTTAATGCTTTTGGAGCATGGTCACGTAGTCATCTAAGACACTCCACAAAATTTTCTTGTGGGGTCCATGATTAAGTACATGGTCGCCCAAATTGCCAAAATGATTTCAACCTTGGTTTTGCCTCTTCTTCATCGAACTCCATGGATGAGAACTCTATCAATCTTTTTTTCTTGGTATCATTAATCACACACTCGCAAGAACTTCTTGTAATTGTACAAGGCCTAGAATGAAAATATGACTAATTTGGAGTGACACTTTTTTTTTTGTGAGTATTGATTTATTAATTGAGTGTTTTATTTTTATTGTACTTGAGAGGATAACTGGATAAGGACTTAATGTGGTAACTTTTGTTTGTATTCTTAGAGAATTTATTGTATAGTTTTTGGTAAATTTACCATTTGAATGGTTGAAATTTATCCTATCTTGCTACGAATTTATCAATAATTTCTATGATATGCAAATGAATGCATACAATTCATTTTTTGTAACTGTGATAAATTTATCATGATAAGTTTATACAATATGAAAAATTTAACACAATCGATTATGATTGAGTAGATAAAATATCGTATACAATAAATTTACCCTAAAAATAGTTTGGCATCTTGAAATTTTATCATTTACAAAATTTATCGTATCATAATGGGTAGCAAGACTAATGTCAAAATTTATCATGTTTTCTAAACTTATCATTCTTTAAAATTTATCAAAAGTTCGTTATGATAAATTTATTGCTGATAAATTTATTGCTTTATCGATACCTACAAACAAACAAAAATTGGCCAAATGTTCGATTTTAGGAAGATTAAAGCTTTTGGAAAGTATCAAACCTTTTAAACACCATAATGTTAGCATCAAAGCTTTTGGAAGGTATGTCCTTCATCTATTGATCAAGACTGCTACATGTACAATCATTTCAGCTCCAACCATTTACAACCCCGTCACATCTACGTGGGGTCCATACACAATTATGGGTATAGGCCCCATGTGTATGTGAGGGGGTTGTAAATGGTTGGAGTTGAAATTGTTGTACAAGTAGCATTTTTTATCTACAAATTCCTAATTCAATTACATGCCGATTTTAGTTTTAATTGGGCTCCGCCTAAAGTATTAATATTCCCTTTGCCCCTTTGCATTTTTTGTAAAAAGAAAATTACTTCGGTGCATTTTTTTTTTAAATTTCTTTGCACTAAATTAAAAATCTAATTGATTTTTTATTTTGCCCAAAGAAATTGAAAAAACTTTCCGCGATTTACTTTAATTTTTGTATCTAAAAATTGCACTTCCTTTTATAGGAGACACTTAAAAAAGACCTGAGGAAGTACCCATTACCTTCTCAATTTTTTCTCCCCACTTTGAAATTTTATATTGTGGCTGTTCCTAATAAATGTAACATCTTTATTTCAAACAAACACGTGCAAAATACATGTGGAGCTATAAAAAATTTCACACAAATTAAGATATACTTACATTAAAACAAGCATTGAATACAACAGCGGTGACTCCTTTTTTACATCATAATACAAGCACTAAAGGATAAAAAAGCCAGTAAGGAAACGATAATGAATTTATACAATCGTTTTATCCTTTTTTTTTATTTGAACAGCACAGCCATTTTATCTAGGGTAGTGATTTTTATATCCACCTTTTCTATAAGCACAATTCCTTTTTTTTCATTCTTGTGATGTAAATTTACAATGTTGTCCTTCAGAGTGTGAAATAATATGCACGTGAAAGATTAATTTCATAAATTCACATCATAAGAAGACAAAAAATGAAGTGTAGTTATAAAAACGAGGAAAGAGAAAATAATGCTAGAGACATAACACTTCACCACAACACCACCCACAACAGCCTGCATGACACTGCATAATTGGTAATTGGAGAACAAACACTCTGAAACTAGTTTGCAACCACCAATCATGCGTGTCACGCACGCTGTTATGATTGGCGTTGTGGTGGAGAGTCGTGTCGTGTCCTAGCATTATCGGAAAATAAATTACTTCCTCCGTCCCTTAATTTTGGTCCACTCTAGTATTTTTGCGAACATGAAAAATTGAATTTTCATAATTAAGTTGGTAAATTTTTTTGCACCAAATTTTGGTGCAAAAAAATTTACCAACTTAATTATGAAAATACATTTTATTTGAATTTGAAAATACACGTTGTCCCGTAGTGGACCAAAATTAAGGGACGGAGTGAGTACCATTTTCTAACTTATTATCAGAGTAAGTCAACTTCCCCATCCATGGGGGTGGCACCATCCCTGTCTGCTCCTGAATTGTCTGAAACAATGGCGGTAACATCTTATACACCCCAGCAACTTCATTCATCGCACCACCATCCGCCGCCTCACTACTGCCATTCCCATTCGTCCAGACACTTATTTTCGGTTGCAACCCTCTCACAGCCTCTGCATTAATCTTTGCAATCTCTTGAAACATCCCACCGTTAATCATTAAGTAATCCCTCAAAGCACCGTAATTTCCACCCAGAGCACTGAGTAGCGTACGGACGTAAGTTCCTTGGGCTTGGGCAAGAGCCACCAGTCCCTCGGCTTCTTTCTGCTTGGCGTAGAGTTCCCCATCTGCGACTTGCTTGCGAGCATAAAAAGCAGCCTCGGCTATGGCTTTTTGGGCTTGGGCTTCTTTTTGTTTCTCATATAGAAGTGCTTCTGCAGCTTTCTGCTTGCTGTACAACTCCCAGTTTGCCTCTTGTACCTTTTTTGTGAGATTAAAATTAGTGTTTTGAGATAGTTTAACATATCATGTAGTTTGATGTTGTGTCTCGCCTCATAATTATCAACATATTTATTCGAAGAAAATCCGAAGAAAATAATTTGATAGGTGCTTCTTTTTCTTTTCTGAACGAGAGTAGCCACATCGATGTTCTATTTTCTAAAGTCAAAAAGGCATTTTTTGGTTTTTTTTTCCTCGACAAAAGTCAGTAGTATTAGTTGTAGTTAGTGATGTTTGAATTTCATTCGAATTTATGGGGTATACTGTATATAATGCCTACCACTCCAGTTGGATATCTTTTTAGAAAATTGTACTTGCTGAGTTTTTCAAATGTATACTGTCCTCTTAATTTTCTTTGTTGTTTCTAAAAAAAGACTCACTTAAATAAAATATTTTGTATTTACTTGATTTTTGGCAAGCATCCAATTTGCCAATACGAATATTATTGCATTGAAGAAATGTAAAATATTGCATACCTTGGTTTCATACTCAACACTGGCCTTACTCAAAAACTCAGCCTTAAGCTTCTCTGTTCGAGTCAACGCATTCATCCTCTCCACCTCCCTCTGCAACTCCGCATCTCGAAGTGCCACCGCCTTGTTCGCCTCCACCTCCGCCACTTGCGCCTCTTTAGTCCACCCGGCCTTCCTCTTTGCCAGCACAGCATTCGCCTCTGCCATCTCAGCCTCTCTATGGTTCTGAAAAACCTTTACGTCGGTCGTAATCCTAATCTCCTCCTTCTTCCCCTCTCCTTGCCTCTGCGTTGATATAATCTTTGTCTCGGCATCTATCTTGGCCGCGTTTTGAAGCGTTTGTCCCTCTCTCAGCTTGGACCCTATCTCGCCTTTCATCCGCGCCTCTGCGACATCGACTTTCGCTTGGTTCGCTGCTTCCATTTGAGTTTTTTGACCTAAGTAGGAAAAGTACTCGTGACCTGGCACATCAACAAGTTGTTTGACGTTGGCATTGTAGATCAAAAGGCCAAATTGGTTTAGTTCAAGTTGGACTTTCTCGAAAACCTCTTGTTTGAACTCTTTGGTTCCTCTGAAAACCTCTTCCATGGTCATTGATGCGGATAGAACGCGTGTTTCACCTGTCAGATGAATCATGCACCACTATGAGTTCTCAATGAATACTAGAACAAGTTTTTGAGAATTGCAAAACATATAGAATTCAACATTAGATATGCAACATCAAAAAGATTATTGTAATAGTAACAGAAAGTTTATGGCTTTGAAAAGAAATGATCATTTGAGTTTTTTGAAGACCGGTAATTTTCTGGTTATGTAAGAAGCCCAATCATGGAGAGGAACATCTATCAGAAAAGAGGGGATGGAGAGCAAAGGGGTGTTTATATCTCTGGTTCTAAGGGGAGATATGCTGATTCTTCAAAGGAGTTAACTTGGTTTCAGTTTTTATTGATAACCTACCAAAAACAATGGATGAAACATGGTTGGAGCAGATTTTCTCAAGTTATGGTCCAGTTCTTGATGTGATCATTCCGAAAAAGAGGAGTTCAAAATCAAATTCAAAGTTTGGTTTTGTTAGATTTGGACATAAATATGAAACGTTGAAGGCCATCAATGATTTACATGGCGAGTTCATAAGAGAGTGCAAACTCTTTGTTAAACTCGCTTTATTTACGAAACCATATTATAGTGACCACCCAAAGCTGCAAATCTGTGCGGTCTCCAGAAAGCGAATTTTTCTCGAAAGTATCATGCTGATTCTTTTATTTCTTATGCAGCTACGGTCATTGGAAATCTGGAACGGCCTTCTATTTTGTCTATTTTGGTTGGAGAAAGTGGATTCCAATGGTTGAGTAATAGCTTTAGTGCAAGACTTCCGACAGCAAGATCCATTGAGTCCATCAAGGACGTGGTGATTAGTGAGAGGGTGTTCGATATCTAGATTAGAGATTTAAGAGGTAATCAGGTTGTCCTCACCTTTCCATCTAAAGGTGATATGAACTCTCCATGTTGGATGGGAGAGGTTTATGCTGGTTGAACAATATATTCGAAACTATTCAACCATGGAGTCATGACGTTCATATTGAGTCTTCGCGGTCCATTAATTTGGTTAAACAGTTACAGTGTTCCACTTCATCTTTAGAATGCGAGTAATTTTTTTGATATTGGTCATGTTTGGGGAGAAATATAACCTTAGATGAGGCTAAGTCGAAAGGGTTGGTTTTTGGTTGTGGGAGAGTTAAGATCTTAATTTCTTCCATGGAGGTGATCAACACCACAATCAATTTAAACTAGAATGGGAAAGTGTATCTTGTTCTTGTTGTCGAGGAACAAGTTGTTGTTAATGGTATTCCATCAGCGATTTGCTCTTGTCGGGTATGTCCCGATGGTAAACATTGCAGCGTTGGCAAAGAGGATAAGGCTGAAGTCGATGAATCGGATGACATCGAAGATCCTTCGACGTCTATGTTCAACCCCCATATAAATACACTATAGATCCTTCGTCTATACCACATATATTGGCTATTGGAGCTTGGACTTCGCAAGGGGAAGCTCAGGAGGACGGATTTGGTGGGTTTCAAAATTGGAAGGTTAAGGTTTGGTTCAAGATCTTGATTTGGAGCTTAACCACTTGAGGTAGGGGTTTCTTGCATCTTTTGTGTATGGCTGTGGTGTATACATTATAAAAATGCTTGATTTTGATCTTAGTTCTTTGATTTGTTTGAAAAAACCCATAACTTTCTAGGAGAGGGCATATGGAGTAAGCAATCGCCGATGCCATCTGCGACTAAATTATAGGTAGTGGGCCGGCAGCATCAGTCTGCATAAGCTAACTGTAAGATTTACTTGCTTGGGCTTGAGATCTCATCTGGGGTGGAAGAGGCTTTGATGCAGCAATGAAGATTCTGCTGGGAGGGTTCATCAACAATAACCACTTTGTTTTAGCTAGGGTTAGATATTTTGTTGTTTATCTTGTGAACTTAGGCTCTTTTGGACCAACGGTTGGTAATCTTGCCAACCATGTTATTTTCCGTTTTGGTAGATGGCGGCATATGATTGTCGGAGGTTTAGGTGCCAAGCCAAGGCAAGGGTAGTGGTAGCGGACTCCATAGTGGTAGCGGTAGTATCAAATGATACGTAGTGGGAATCGGATGTAGCGAACGTGAATTTTCCGAAAATATTTTTGGCGCTGGGAGAGCACCTGAAATCGGATTAAAAGAGATATGTAGTGAGTATAGAACGATACGAGTTTGAATTTTTTCTAGCTTCGCTATAACGGGGTGTAGCGGTAGTGCGGTACTGGACAATCCAAAGACCGCTACATAGCGCCCGATACACTACTTAGTGGTCGATATTTTAATTCCTGTAGTAGGTGCTAATATTGTTGGGATATATTTTCCTTATTGTGATGTCATCGTGTTTTAGCCCTTTTTATCTTTGTAAATTATAATCATTCAAGAATTAATAAAGTTTCGTTTGCCGGTAAAAAAAAAAAAGATTTACTAGTCTGGCATAAATCATTAATCGATTGAGTCAGTTTTAAAAATCAGTTGGCATAAATCGATAATCGATTGAGTCAGTTTTAAATATGTACACATTTGTCATTTAAGATAATGAAAAATGAAAAGCCCATTAAACTTTACCTCATTTTCAGCTTATGATATTAATTAAAAACAAAAAAGTTTCAAACAAAAATGCACCTTCGATGATGCCCTGGACGAGCTCTTTGACATGATGGGAGAGCTTATCATGGGGAGAGATAAGTTTGGCGTATTTGAGGAGGCATTCCTTGTCGTCGAGTCGTGGCCCGATGGTGAACACCGCCGGCAATACAAAAGGGAGTTTCTCGGCGCTCATGGCCTGAACTTCGAAGGTGTAGTTGACAGGGGAGACGTCGAATTTGGTGCTGGATTGGCCGGGAAATATCCATGCCTTTTTTGCTATTTTTATGTCGGGGATGCCACGGCCAGTGATTACCAGGTATTCCGATGCACTTGCCACTTTGTACATCATCTTGATAGACACAGAAAGACTATTCCAATAGTTATGAGGTCAATGCAGGGGAAAAGAAATCATTTGAGAGAAGAACATCGAAAACTTTATTATGTGTTTGGGTTTGCATTGCTACTACACACATTACTATATATACTACCCGGATACCACCCAACGTCTCAATTCTAAGCATAATTTTTTACTTTTTAGAATCTTTCCGTTGACACACAACAATAATTCACATAAAAAATTAACGAAAACTAACAAATGCGCTAAACGTTGAATAGAGACCAAAAATAATAATAATAATAATGCAAACGTATTATTTAGCCAAAGACCAGCGACTTAGATGATTGATATAGCTTTAAATATTTAAACGAGTATAGTTTCGTTCAAAAGGGGTACTGCGACGAACTATGGAACTTGAATGTTATTGCTAGGATAGTTGCTGAAAATTTACGATACAAGATACGTATCGTCATACGATTTGTATCGTATCCTTTGTGTATAGAAATTCTGCGACACAATACGTAAAATATGCGTATTGCGATTCGGCCGAATCTTAATTTAAGAAGCAGAATCATGAACGTATTAATCTAAATCGTTTGATCAAATTATGCTGACATTCAAATCATTTGAAAGAAATCCAACCTCAATTAGAGCTTCTTCAATAAAAGAAAAAGCTATACTTTGATTAAGCACAAAGCCTCAATATGATATAGAAGAATGGAAAATATTCTGCAAAAATTTGTCATCGCCATTACTGAACTTCTCCAATCATGAAGCTATTTACCAGAGCATGCGAAATGAGAGAGTTGAAGCAGTGCGGTAATGGCCGGCGGCGGAAATGAAGATGAAAAGTGGTTGCCGTTCACAGAAAAAAAAAAAAAAACTAAAGAAGAGGAAAATTCGATCGTTCGCTTTCTTTTTCTTTACATATTTAATTTCTGTTTCGAGATAGTAACCAGGAAAAGTGAGGGTAGTCCAAACGCAACATTTTCTTATCACGCGTGATATAATTATTCATATGTTCATATACTACTTGTTGATATCTTAAAAGATCGATGGGATGGGAGGGGAAGGCTATGGTACTATTTTCATTCCCTTGTTTTTTAATATGCAAGAGTTTTGTCTCTCCTTTGCGAGAGTTTTGAGTTTTTATCTACATATCATATTCTTTGTTGCTTCACAATGATATCTATGCCACATGTGCTTCAACTCTACATGATGTCTTTGGTGAGGGAACACGGTGGCTTGTCAGATCTGTAGCTCTGGGAGTTCGTTGGTGCGTTGTTACTTGGTTGGAGTCTATCTAATCATCTAGCTAGTAATTGTCTTTTGTCTTTGGTTTGCAGTTTATCTCTTTTGAGACTAGTTATTCTAGATTAGAATTTTTGGCAGATTGCGAGTGCCGCTCTATGTGTCCGGCTCATGGTCGAGGTTGGGATGAATGACATCGACCACCTTGGGTCTTTTCATGCTTTTGATTAGATGATTAGTTTTGCTTTTTACAAGATTTTTGTAATGATTCCCGTTATATAACCATGGGCAATTAATATAATCTTCTCACATTTTGTCAAAAAAAGATCGATGTGATGTTATAGAGGTTTCATTTTGAGTATACCATGTATAAGTTCTTTATTTTGTGATTGGCTAATTCCGTGACGTTTTCATGTAATTGAAATCCTTGATAATTGCTAGTTAATTATTTTCACGGTGGAGTTGAAGTCTAGTTCGCAATCAGCTCCTTGGTTAATTGGTTTAGTGAATATATTCTACTATAGTAGTAAATCAAGACGCGATCTGATTTTAGTTTTATACCATGCAAATGTCAACATTGTATTGGAGGAATATACTTCACTACAAGACAAATAAAATATATTTTAAAAATTCATCAGTTACACATCCTACAATAGTATCTAAAATGTGGTCACCGAATATAGTCGTCAAAGTTTTTATTGATTGCAATTGCAAGCAGCACTTGGCCGGAAATCTTCTGCCGCCGAAATTACATCTGTGACTTTCACTCCTTCCCCAAAACTAGTGATCACTTAATATAATGTGGGGTATATTCACTCATTGTTACTTAGTTTTGAGTTGCATATAAGTTTCTACACGGTCTAAAAGCGGGACCCATTTCATCCCAAATTTTAAAAAATTCACAACCTACTCCCTACGACGACAAACAAGCAAAAAAGGCTATAAAAAAAAAAAGCTATTATTCTTTTTGTCATTTCTGTTAGGTCTTTACCTTCAAATGCCGCTTAACATGAGAGAGAATGTTAATATAATGGTTGAACCTCTCAACTGATTGTCAATTACTCCCTCCGTCTCATATTGTTGGCATTTTTACCTTTTTGAACGTCTCAAATAATTGTTTATATTTCAAATCTATGATGTTTTTTTTCATTTGATTTTTAATTGGATATAATATTTCCACAAATGTCAACCGATCGCATCGGCCCATACAAGTGAAACAAGAGCACCGGTTCATCCTGGCCCAGGATTCCTGGGACAGTGGGTATGGAATGATTTTTAATTGTAAACAAGTCACTTCGATTCAGTTGACAATTCCTGATTAAACGCAAAAATAATTGACATCTTGTTGCGATAAATTACATGTGATGAAGCAGTTTTCGGTGCTACTCGATGAATGACCTGCAAAATAGGGAAAGACTAGGGACACTGGTGTGTTGTTAACCAACCAACCTCCAATGTCTAAGTTAGTCGATTTGTCGTGTGAAAATAAGTATTGCTCAAGTAATTAAAATACAACAACGTACCATACTTCTATATTTCTAATTACGCTGGCGATTATATAGGCATTTGTGGTGTTTGAGTCCCTTTAGGACTACGAGCCTTAGCTCCTAACTAATCGTGTTTATGGAAGAAATTGATAATGCCTGAAAACGCAGCGGAAACTTGAAATCGTATTTTCCACAATTATTGTTCAAGTTATCGAACAAAGTAGAGAGATCTTCTAACCTATGACCCACTTAATGAACTCCGTTGATGGAAATACATACTTGTTTTTATTCTCTAGTCTTTGAGTCTCTTTGGGACTCAAAGACCTGCTCAGGACGATCATTGTACCGTTCTCGACGTTCTAATGTACATGCCCGACCTGTCTTATGAGGTCGAGCTGGCTTGTCCTTATCGAGCTGACCTTAGGAGGTCGGCTCATCCTTATCAACATGTATGAAATGTATTAAGCCCAAGGTATTTGGCTAAATGGGCAATGAGAAAGTAGTAAGTGTTTATCCTTCATAAGGTCACATGTTTGAATACCACGAAGGTCAAACATTCAAAACTCCGAGTCACTGGAAGTTTTGATTGTTTACTAAATTTAGGAGCGCCGCCCCAGAATATATTAGCCGATGTGCGCAGAAGCTTGTCCGAACATCCGATTATACAAAAACAAATTAAATGTATTTGTACTAAATCAATGGTAGCGTGTTATGGATGGAACGATCGTGTGGTTAATTGTCGTACAAGCAAGTTAGTTGGCTTGTTCTTATGCTCTTTAGCCACACGTTAACTTTGTAATCAATTATGTGTTTATTGTTGACCTTGTGCAGAACATATGCCCGTTCTTTACATATACTCCTAGTGGGAAGAGAGAAAATGTTGAAATGGACATTTCGAGGGAGCTTCCTTGTGTTGCAATTTCCCTGTTATTGAGTTGCAATTGCATGATCTATCCGTCAGTGTTGACGAACTGTCTATGTATCCAGTGTCCCGGATCACCGACATGTGATGCTTATTGCTTGTAATCACTTCAACCACACATTTTTGTGGGATCCACAATTAAATGTATGGATACCACTTAAATGTGTAGTTATAAAGCACGCTATTAGAGGTCCAATTGGTTTTCAAATCAACTCTGGAGGATATTAACATCTATAGGTTTAAACTATTTTTTTCTTTACTCGAATCGAAATTGGTTGATTGAGCTTATATTGGAAGGGCAAAACAAAAAACAACTCAAGCTACTTGAAGTGACAAAAGCTCATTTCAAACGACGAGCAACACTAGCTTTATGAAGAGTTTCTGTTTTCAAATAAAATTTGAAAATTTACCGCTTATCTCGATTCATCTCCTTCACATTGTAAGGTGTTGATTCTAGTAATTATTTTTTAGTAACTGAGCTCATCATATTCTTTGAAGAATAACTGACCTCATCTTATGGTGTTTTTTAACAAGAGCATCTCAACTAGAAGTTTTTACAATTTTGATAATTTTTTTCGGAGTTGCCTCCTAGCCGAGTTAGCCAATCAAGCAATGGGCACTTTACCTGGTGAGAACTCCACCCACATTCGGGTCGAGCTCACTGATTTTTTTATAAAGTGTGTACATCCAACTGATTACAAAACCAATTTTCATCGATAGTCAAATAACTTGATTTCGTAACACTTGCATATGTGAAAGAGATCGATATCACGCCCAACGACGAAGATAAGGTATGTTGGAAACTCGGTTTCAAATAATCTGTAAATAAACACGAAAACAAAATTAAGAATAATCAGACAACGTACCGGGCCAATTTCAGTACACCAGAAATTGGCGAGAGACGATTCGAGTCGAGAGTATTAAAATACCCTGTCCTTAAGGCAATTTCGCCCTCCACTACGGTGCTGATGGAGAACTTGGGCGTTTGCCTCCCAGGAATACCCGACTTTCACCGGTCGGAAGCAGCACTGCAATCTGATCGGTAGGATGACTGTTCATGAACAGACGCACTGGAAAGGGAAAAACATTTCGGTTGGACGCACTGTTTCGGCAGGAGAGGAAACAAATTTAACTGATACGGACCCGGCCCAGTCCGTATGTAAATTTTCAGTAAAAAGTAAGAAGCTCTTTCGGCCATACCCATTGAATGACCCAACCCAACCCGGTCGGCGGCGCGCGTGTTATATGGACCAAAGCCCACTTTGTCCATGACTTTTCCCCAACAAAAGTTGTAATGACCCAAAGGGCCAACCCTTATTGTCCAACTTGGGATACATATACCCAATGAAATAGTTGTGTCTCACCAATGTGGGACAACATATTTTCCCCCTTCTACCAATGTTCATGTAGGCACTTTCAATGTCAATTTCTCATTCACCTTAACTTGTTTTTATCCAACCAAGGATTCGATCTTAATCTCCTAACTAAGATGAACACAACGGTATGTGGGTCCGGCCACGTGGACGTGTGGAACCCACTTCAATAATTAATTAAAAATGGATAAAACCAAGTTTTTCCAACAAGGTATTCTAAGCATTGGGGGAGACTAAAGTCCTTGTTGAACTTTTTGTCCCAAGGACTTCGCTATTCTCAAATTTCATTCTATGCAATTGTACCCAAAAAAAAATAATGCAGTAATGACAATTAATTAGATACGGAGGCTCCCGGGTTTCCAGTGACTATATACCTTTCGTTAAGGCATAAATTGTGGTCATGTTACTTATGACACAATTTCTATGAAATTAATCCAATCGAAGTCAATACAGATTAATGGGCAGTGCCTTATTTTTTTTCTCCGGGAGATCCCAAAACGATTTTGGAGGAAATTTCTTGAAAAAGTTTCTGAAAGTGTAGCACCAGCTGCACAAGATTCTATAAGTTAGGAAGACCATTCAGATAAGAATGAGCAGTGAGTGAGGATAGCAACCCCATCCGGATATGTAATCTTTACTCAGACTTTCTACACGTGTCCCAAAGTTGGCTCGAATACCTGAATTATAAAAAATAATAAAATAATAAAAACAAACCTTCTTATGCAGATTTGTTAGTGTTAACTTCTGCATTATTGCTATTGCTAGTAGAAATGGCAATGAGCGGGGTTTGGCTTATTCTATCCCTGTATCTAAATACGGAATCTTGCTTCATACTCGTCCATTCCCATAGCAGAATGGAAGTGTCACATTTCATTATGATTCATGATTGAGGTAATGCATCGAGATAATTTTGATTTTTCACTTTCTACTTGCTTTTGATTTATTAAGAGCACTTAGATATTGTGTTTTGCATTGGGTATACTATTAAGACCATTAATTGTTTTAGACTCTTGAACCTTGAATTTTTAAAAATCTTATTGTTTATATTGTGGCCCCCTTAAATATGAAATCCTGGCTCCGTCCCTGAGGAGAAGCATGCATTATACAGATATTGGTCGAATCATAATGTGTAAGGTTGCAACTAGGACATAACAGCCTGGGTTAGGGTTGAAAATTTTCAACTCCAATGAAGATTAGGATTGACTTTTTTTTCTATGGGCTTTTGGGATTTATTTGGGCATATGATTTGAGCAACTGTCATCCGATGAATCAAGTTGCTCAAATCATATGTCTAAGTAAACGGGAAATGCCAAGTCAGCCCCACTTTTTGTGAGGGTTTTCCTCCAAACCCTATTTTCTCTTCCCCTCCGAAATAAACCCTGTGTGCGCGCGTGGAAGAGTTTCCATTCCCCAAAGGCATGCCTCGTGTGCCACAAATTCCTGACAAATTAATTTCTCTTTCTCCCATCATTTTCACTCATAATAAAAGTCTCTCTCTCTCTCTCTCTCTACACGAAAATTTTTGACAGTAAAACTCTCTCTCTCTCTCTCTCTCACACACACACACACACACACACACACACAATAAAAGTCTCATTTTCTCTCTCTTTTTTTTTATTTTAGATTTAAAATAAAATAATTTTTATTACACACATTTATTTTTTATAAAAATTATATATTTGAAATCTACTCTATGACATCTTTCTAACAAGATGCATTGTGAATATGAAATTTTATACATGTAAAAAAAGTTTTTTTTTATATGCGTTTATTAAGAATTCATACCCCTTCTAAATAATTCACATCCCCAAAAATAAAAGAACTCACATCTTTCAAATGCAGAATTCACGTATCATAACTAACTCTGCAAAAAAAAAAAACAATTCACACAAAAAAAAATTAAAAAATCACATACCTGAATTGCAGAATTTACACATCATAAGTCACTCTCCAATAGACAAAATTCACACCCAAAAAGAAAGTGTGCTATTAATGGTGTGAATTGTTGCAGGGGTGTTAATTGTGTGTTATTGGGGGTGTGAATTGTTACAAGGGGTGTGAATTGTGAGCTATTATGGTCGTGTGAATTGTTGCACGGGTGTCAATCGTGTGCATTTGCGGGTTGTGAATTATTTAGGAGTGGTGTGAATTCTGCATTAAGAGGTGTGAATGCTTTTTTTGGGGTGTGTGAATTGTGTATTTTGGAGACTGAGTTGTGATGCATGTGAATTCTACATTGAAATTCTGTGAATTCTTTCATTTTGGAGGGTGTTAATTGTTTAGAAATGGTGTAAATTAGTATTAATTAATGGGTATAAAACAACTTTTTTACATGTACAAAATTTCATATGCAAATGGGATCTTATTTGAAAGATTTCATCAAGTAGATTCCAAATATATAATTTTTATAAAAAATAATTGTTTATAATAAAAATTATTTTATTTTAAAATATAATATGAAGAGAGAGAGAGAGAGAGAGAGAGAGGAGTCAGTATTTACTTTCTCATTTATTAAGTCAAGTGGAGAGAGTGACAACACATCTGACCTACACGCCTACACGCCCGCCTCCTGGATTGATGTGACAACAGCTACTCATTTATTATTTCGGAAAAGCTGTGCTTATTGACTTCCGCTCGTGGGGAGAGCTGGGATGGAAAGTGTTTGACATGGGGTGGGTTTTGAAGGAAAACTCTGGAAAAAATAGGACCGGCCAGTAAGAAGCCCCTAAGTAAATCCCAAAAGCCCAAAGGAAAAAAAAAAAAGTCAATCCTAATCTTCATTGGAGTTGAAATATTTTCGAACCTAACCCAAGCTGATATGTCCAAGTTAGAACCTAACACATTATAATTCGGCCATATCTGTATCATGCTTTTCCTTAGACACAGCTCATGCCTCTATTCTGGTCTCTAAATTTCTAAAAGGATGGCAGTCCCTCCAATTTTCTTTCGTAGAGTATAGAAAGTAAAAGGGAAAAGGAGACAAATTAAACCCTAAAGGGTTGACAAAATTGTCTTGCCTTGGGATTTAGGGGTTTGCTCTCACCTCGGGTCTCAAGTTCGATTCCTCACAACAAACTCGAGGGACACTACGGGTTTGTCTTGGTCTTAGTTCTCTAGGCCCCGAAATTAGTCGAGTCATGTTCATTTTGACAGACATCCGGTTATCACAAAAAAAGGAGACAAATTACGTAATCTCCCCTCATTATGTCACATCCAAGTGGCGGAGGGAGTATAGGGCTGGGGTGGGCCTTGGCCACCCCTACTTTTTAAAAATATATATATAGATATATATAGATGATTTCTAAGATTTGAGAACACATTGGGTTGCATTTTGATCGATTGTTAAGCTGCTTTTGTTCTATTTTGATGGATGATTAATCTTGAAAAATGTATTTTAACTTTTTCTTTGACTATGGAATGCAAGGATGTTGATAGTTGTTTTTTTTTACTTCTTTGTTGAGTAAGGAACATAAAGATATTTGATGTGAAATTTTTTTCCGCTATAACTCGGCCCCCGGGATTCTTAGTCCTAGTTTCGCCACTGTCGCATCCGGTCTTAAAATGGAGATATAAAGATTGATAGGATATGTTCTTTAAGTGGGTGTTTGGGAGCATACTTTTCTCATTTTTCAATTTTGTTTGTTTGGTTATCCCCTCCCAAAATGAATTTTTGGTTTTTGATGAAGGCAAAAGACAAAAACAGGGAGAGATGAGCATTTTGACTTCTCAATTTTTACTTTTCCTATTTTGATTAACAAAATGACATGCAAAATGTATTCTGCACGTAATACTACTCCAATTGCAAAATACATTCTGCACATTTCTCTCAAACATCTTATTAGATTGAAAATACATTCTAACAATAATTCAAAAGGCCAAAAAGTCAAAATTTATTATAAAAATATTTAAAAAGTTCACTAAAGATTAAAAAAACAATCTAAATTTTTGTGAATTATTAGATTAGTTTTTTCTTTATTCACAAGAATTTAGTTTAGCTAATAATTTTTTACTCTTTAGATTCCTCTCATCGAGATGAACCTATAATCCACAAAAAATCGACGCAAAACTAACAAATACTCCCTACAAAAAAATTTTTGAATAAAGAAAAAAAAAACCATTTGATATTTTTTGCCAAAGCACATTAAATTAACCCAAAACAGCAGCAGCTCAGTCAAAAAGCCAAAAATGTAATTACCCCTAAATTATTGTGCGTCGTCATTCCAAAAACCTACTCGGTAGACTTCAAGCTAGTCGATGTTAAAAAAAAAAAAAAAAAAAAGAGTTGAAGCGAAGTAGGAGATAGAATCAAAGGCTGATGGTAATCTGGAGATAGAATCAAACCTAAGGGTTGACCGAATTCCTGATTTGCTGATGGTAAATTCGTGCGACTTAAGGATCTTTGGCAAAAATAAATCAATTTTTATGTTTATACAAAAAAAAAAATTGCATGAATAAGGTTCAATAGGTAACAATGAAGCTAAATGGTGACTAGGAGCTAGGAACACTAAAATATAATAGGGGAATCCCTAGTCCTATTCCTATGGTGATAGTGCTCATGCTATGTGCATGTTATGTGACGATAGGAAGAGCTTAGCTCTGAATGTGTCCAAGGTAGGATTTCTACGGTGTGTTAGTCACAAACAACCCTTGGAGAACACACATATTTGAGTGTGGCAATGGGGTCGCTACTATGGGAAATTGGGCTATTCTCTAAAGATACTCATAGAAACGAGATACGTGCGCATGACCGTCTAACGCGCAAAACTGTTCAAGGACCATAATGTTTCCCGTACTGTGTGTGTGGTAGGCGTAAGTTTGAAATCAAGGGTCTAGTTCAAGACTTGTTCACTACGGTCCTTCAAACTGAAACTTGCTAACACTAAGTGTAAGTTCAAGTCCGGAATTTTCTCCAACAAATGGGACCATAATTTGATACTTTAATTTGATAATCCACTCGTCTAAGGAACTTTGAATTCTCATTCTGCATTCGCCAATTACATTCAACTAAAAAAATATACATTCAACTAATTTGATAAAAAGAATATACCCCACTACCCGTTGTACATATACATTTAAAAGGCCAACATGAAAAAAAGTTTATCATAATCTATTCTTCAGATTCTACTCCAAACACTGTCATAGATTCATACTCCCTCCATCCTAAAAAAAAAAGTTCAGTTCTGAGGGCTTCAAACAAAATATATTTTTATCAAATTGTCAAAATTTTATTCACAAATAAGAAGAAGTCATCAATATCAACTAATTTGTGTGGGGAAAAAAAAGCATTGATTATGTTATCAATGGTGGTGTTTGATTTGGGGTCGTTTCTATCAAGCATGCATGAGTACCTTGAGCCAATTACAATGCCCCACTACTAGCCTTGTCATGGTCCTAGGAGTTAGGCATGGTGGAAAGGAGCTTATGGAGTAGGATTATTGTGGATGGGAAGCGATGCCGGATATATTGGTTGTGACATTGTTGAATACATGGTTTGCTGATCAGTCCTACGCCAATCGTAGTATTTTCCGATGTAGCTTTGTTGTGTGATCGGGTACCTAAGGTGTACTGTGGGTGGGAGCCGATGATGATTATGTTGCCTATTGTGAAAAGGAAAGTATTAACTAAAAGATGATAAGTGATATCGTAATGTGGAACAGTGGGATTGAGAAGGTAACCGAGAACATGAACGTTAAATTCATTAACATGTTGACCATCTACTGTTTATTTTATTAAATCTCCTTGTTATGTGTTATAGATGTTGTTGAATGTTGCATGAGCATATTTCAATAATGGGGGCAACTTTGGGTGCTCTACTGTGTGATTTTCAATCACGGTGTTGCTTCGTGGCCCTGGCATATATATTAATCCAATTACGGAAGATAGTGAGGGATACCAAGAGCCTTCCCTGGATTACGAAGCGACGGAGTGGATGGATGAAGATGAGCTGCTAGAGTCTTGGGCTCTTGGCTCCACCAATAATTTATTATTATTATTAGATGGTTTTGTTTGCTTCTTCATCTAACCATTATTTAAGTTTTGAAGTTTTTTTGTTTGTAATTTAGTTTAGTTATCTCTAAAACTTTTTACCGGTTCGTCATCTGTATTTTTTTGTCTTTAATGTTTTTATCAAATTATTTTTTTATTTTTTATTTTTTACTTTTTAGATGTATCTCTATTCAAAAAGTAAAAAAGTTTGTTAAAAAAATTGACTAAAAACGAAAAATTAGGCAATCCTATACAACACAATTATCCCCAATACTTATCTAAAACTACCAACCAGAACCGTTATGTTTTGAAAGTTTTCGTGTTATAACAAGTTAGAGAATTACTTCTCTTTCCTAATCTATTACATGGGTGGAGGGAATGAGACTCGATCCCGAAATACCATGTGGAAAGATCTAAAATTTCTATTATAAATAGGTGCGACCGTTATTAAGTTGAAACGATAATTTTTTTGAATAAAGTTGACATTTTTAATAAAATGATCTTATCATAGTATTTATTAATTAACATATCCAGTTTCCGGGGCATTATATATTTATTATAGCTAGAAGTTTTTCTTTTAGTTGTAATCTTTCAACTATGTTAACCATTTCAAATTTTCAATGCAAGGAACCTCTCGTCTTCCAGATTAATAGAAAAAGCTGGGAAATGGGGAGTTGAATTGAATTGGCCCATTAGTTATTGCAAAGGAAAATCTTTGTACGACTTCTTATTATTGAAGTTATCTTTAGCTGCAGTAGTTTATTTTATCTGGCTTGAAAGAAATTCAAGGTGTTTGGTGGGCCTCCATAGAGTCCTAGTGAGATTTTAGCCTGTATAAAATATGACATTAGATTTGTACGTGGTCGCATTTCTCCTGTTGAGAACCAAAGCTCTGTTGAGAACAAAGTCTGTGTGGAATCTTTGGAACTTTGATCTCAGCAGTTGGTCGCATTTCCTTGGAGATGTTTTCGTTAACCAAAGTTGCTTTGATTTCTTTGGAACATCTCAGCTAGGGTCCTTGGAGTTAAGTTGTTTTGATTTGTTGCAGTTTGTTATAGAGTTTCTTTGTACAGTATGGATCTTTAACTCTTTGAAATTTACGCTACTAAAAATTATACTTTAGAAACGTGGTGCGGAGGTGTTCTCCTTAATTTAGAAGCCATTTGATCAAGGCAATCGGAACCAGTTTGTAATAAAGTATGAGTGAAATTTGCCACTCCTAATAATTATACTTTAGAAATGTGGTGTAGACACGTGTTCAAACTCTTAATTGAATCATGGGAAGGATGAGCCACCAGATTTCCATGTGAATGTGTCTGGGCCACCTGGTAGGGACACTTGGAAAACTACAAAGTTGGCTCACATGCCCCGCTAATTATTATAGTACCTCGTCTCTAATAAGAAGGGTTCAAACGAATGACTCACCGTTAGTGGTTCGCACTGGTGCATCGTGTCACACTTGGAATCCAAATGGCAGTAGGGATCCAATTAAATATCAGAAGGAATCGAGCAGCTATTAGCATTTAGAGGTGTTTCACTAAAGGCAGTGTCCGCTAAGGATATTTTATAAAAAAAATTAGTTTTTCACGGTTTTTTATGTGATGTATTATGAAAAAATGATTTGTTTTGGTTTTTGGAAAAAACTGTTTTTTGTAAGTGAAACACCCTCTAAGAATGTTTTTTTGGTTTTTTTTGGCTTTTTATGTAATGAATTGTGAGAAAATGACATGCCTCAAAAACCGCAATAAACTGACTTTTTGAGTTAGTGAAATGGGGCCGAAAAGTGCCACAACCTGATGCTTACAACTGGGAATCACTACAACTTGTACCCAACCAAAATACCAGATGGAGAATTCAGATTTTGAAAGAAGTTGAAGAAGAGATCGCATTGGAAACATGGTCTCACGCTATTACACCCTCAACAAACTCACAATTAAAGTAGTAATTTATTTTCACTCACAAATTGAAACAATTCCATAATTAGTTAGAGAAAAACACGTAGTATGAACAGTACTTTGTTATGCTTGGCTTATTTTTTTTCTAATTGTCTAAAGAATTTAGAAGTTTATTTTAGTTAAATTACAAAATTAAAATACCATGTTTAATTTTACCCTATATAGCGAACTTTTTTACAAAAACATAGGGCCCATATTTTTATTTCGATTTTAGCCTCCAAAATTTCAAGATCCGCCATGCGTCTCCTGTTACATAAAGCTTCCCAAACTAGTTCTCTTTCTACGAAAACACTGTTGGTTATAGATGTAACCAATAACGTAAACAAAACTTGAGACACATTGACAAAGCAAAAAAATACTAAGTGTTTATTAAGGAAGAGGATCCTTTCCTATCTATGCAAATGAATTGGCCCGTCCAATCGACCCATTTGTGGACCCTTTATTGGCCCACATTGATGCCCAGTCCATGCAGTGTTTGAGCTTGAGTTTTTGAAAAAATTAGTTTTTGCGGTTTTATGTGATATGAGAGAATGTATGATTTGAAAAAAACTTTTTTTTTGTTAGTGGAAGTCCCCTTAAATCCATTAGTTACCTATGTGTGCATGTGTAGAGTCTCCATAGATGAAGAGCGAAAGAGGAGGAGCATATTGGGGATGAGGAGATTGAGAATTGCAAGAATCGAGCAACACAACATCAGCAAAATGTCTATGTTACATACGTATTTGCGGACATATATTAAATAAGATCCATATTGCATATACAAATTATTATAAATAAAAATTTATATAATTTTATGATAGGTATGAATAATGTTTTTGGACATCATTTTTTGGACGGAGGGAGTTCATATGAATGGTGAAATCAATTAAATTTACAATTAGAAAATTAAATCTTAGATCAGGATGGTAGACAAGATGATTTCATTTACGTGGAAGCTCCATGTGAAATTATTATTTATTTTGCAATCTGCAAAGATATGATTATTAATCAAATCATATATAGAAATCTATTCGAAGGAAAGTTTTATTTTCACTGGAATGAAAATAATTTAAACTCTTGTATATCTACCCCAATATTGTAAAATAACAGCTCGGGGGATGGTGCAGTGCACCAAATACACTGCACCCTAAAATTACTAGGCATCTACCCCAATATTGTAAAATAACAGCTCGGGGGATGGTGCAATGCACCAAATACACTGCACCCTAAAATTACTAGGCATCTACCCCAATATTGTAAAATTACTGCTCGGGGGATGGTGCAGTGCACCAAATGCATTGCACCCTAAGGCTTAGTTTTCCAAAAAAAATTAGCAATCCAGTTGCTGAAATCATGGTGATTTTAACAAATGAGTTCATCAGGTACTAAAATCATGGTATTTCAAATCAAAAAATTAAGTTTTTCCGCGTATTATTTTTTGAATTCTTCAAACCGAATTAAAGTACACGAGGAGTACTTTAATCTGGGCGAAAAAAATCAGAAAACGATGCACGGAACCACTTTATTTTTTTATTTCAAAATCATGATTTTAACACCTGGTGAACTCATTTGTAACGCCCCGGAATTTTGGAAACGTTATTAAAACATTTTTCAAATAATTTATCTGATAAAAACTCATAAATTAAACAACAACCGAAATTTTGTCTTATTACATCTAATTGAAAATTTGAATAAAGAGTTTTAACATAGAGTTACAACTTCGAATTAAAGTTTTTGAAAATAAACAGAGCATCTACGAAAAGAAAATCCAGGCTTCGTTTGATTCACTTTACAGAACAACTTCCTCTTTGACTTGATACGGCTCCTCTGCTCCGTCTTCTATACCTGGCGTACGAATACCAGGGTACGTAGTACCGTGAGCTTAAAACGCTCAGTAGATATATCCTACTCCTACTTAACCCACACGTATCTAGCACATAAGCATGGATAATGAACAAGATAGATGTAACAATAATATTCATTTTATGCACATAAGCATGAATAATCAACAAGTTAAAAGTAATCAAAATCTTCACTTTATTACTATCCACCGACCTATGTGATAACTAAGATTTCATCCTCAGAAATCTTTCTTACCCTGTACCCTCCAGCGTAAGCCAACTGGTGTGATTCGACTCCCCCTTGTAGATTAAGGCCCGGATGAGAGCAAAGTTATCTACTTGGGTCTCCCACCCGCACCCACACAAGGAATGAACAAGACTTCACCGGGTTGTGACACAAGCACGCTGCCCCGGGTTGTGACGCAAGCACAATGCCACCCTTATAACCAAACCGTTCAGGAGCCAATCACCACCGTGTCTTACCTAGGGTTTCGTAATCTCAATATCCAGAATTCAAACCAATCATTTCTCCTTCAGGGCCCACAAAGGTCACCCTCACAACAGGGTCCAACCCGGTCACCCTTTTTCTCATCATCGTTTCTCATAACTGTTTTTCCATCATTACCTAATCATCGTCTACAATGAATTTCTCACGTTTCGTAACCACCCAAGTGATCCTACTATCCAATCAAATTCCCAGGTTCAATTTTGATAGAAATTCCAATAACATTGATAACTAGCCATTCATTCATGTAACAAATAAAATATGAAGAGCAAGACATAACGTAAACGATTAGCAAATCAGAAGTAATGTAAATGGCCTACCAAAAGAATTAACAATTTAAATTCATTATCATCTTACAAGTTGTAGCTTAATCTATCAAGTCAGTATAGGATGAAATTCAAACACAATCAAATGAGGAACCATGTAAAAATTTAAAAATATATCTAATCGCAATAATCGTAATTAGGAGACCCAGGATGTCTAATATCAAAATTGATGTACAATAGACAAGCCCTTACCCAAATTAACTACTGTGTATTTGCCGAAGAGATTATTAGTAAAATTGCACTTGTCAAAAGACTTCCAAAAGAAAATTTATTCATGGTTAAAGGCCAAGCCTTCTTGGCTGTTTATATTTATAAAATACATACTAAATAAGGTTTGTGTTTTAGCAACTAGGAGTCCTATGTGTCATCAAAATAAGAAACAAATTTAATAAGGGCTAGTGTCGGTGAAACCAAAGGCGGAACTGATTGTCCGATTTAACTATTTTTGGCAGTCATGGGTTTGTTCCCCGTTTTGAAGTTTCGAGCTACGGAGTTTCGTTCGTTACCCAACTAAACATTAAATTAACACATAAAAGGGTTCGGTAGGATAAACCTACCTTAAGTCCTGCAGATTTAGCTAAAATCGGAGTTGTTCGAGTGGGACACGGTGGCGTCGAGCAGTGGTGGAATTTCTTCTTCTCCGGAACTTCTTCTCCTTTAACTTTCTCTGTTCACCTATTTCTTTTCTATCTCCCATTCTCTTGTTTGCAAGTGTGTACAAAAAAGAAAGAAAGAGAAGATGCATGAGTTATAGGTGAAATGGGAGACAAGGGACTGTACAATGGAGTAATTTAGGCATGGGTAGTGTTTAAGACATTACAGGATAGGTCTAGGGAAATGGATTTCAAGGATAACGTAGTTGAATGGAAAAATAATACATTTTTGGATTATATAAAAAAATGTGTATACACCTGTATATAGATATCTTGTATACATATCCATATAATCGGGAATAGCTCATATAGACTCTCAAACGGGCACATATTGAACACAGACAAAATTCGTAAATATGCAAATTACTTAAAATGAACTAATATTTTTATAAATCACAATTTATATATACATATATATTTTTATTGATACCACGTGGTCTGAAACTCGGATCTTTATCACGATACTTAATTTGAATTAATTTATTTGACTATACAAAAGATAGGGCCGAAAATAGAGTCGTTACATCATTTGCTAAAATCATGGTTGATTTTAGCAACTGGATTGCTAAATTGTTTTGGAAAACTAGGTCTAAAATTACTAGGCGTCTACCCCAACAAAGGGAGGCCGTGGGCTCATTTTTCAAAAAGCAATGTTTGAAACTTTTACTGGAAAGAGCATGCTGACACGTTTAATGGGACCCGCCCGTGAGATCTTTGCTTCCTCTTGGGTCCCACTGCTTTTGTTTGCTCTACTTTTGACTTACATGCCCCGACACCACAATTTGAATTAGGAGTATTCCAAATAGAAAAAAAAAAAAAAAACATCAATGGTTTGGATAGTACTCCTATATCCAAGTGAATTTCAACCCCTAATTTTATTTTTCGTGGTAATTTTCTGAGTATTTTTTTTTTTTTTATGAGAATAAAAACGGTTACAACTTAAGGTTTATCTCTAACCAAAATCGCATCTAACTCGGGCGGAATACAACCCGTATAAAGAACGACTTTTCTGCTCAAGCAATTTGCGGCTACCCAATGGGCTGCCCTATTCATCTCTCGACAGCACCACGTAAAGGACCAATTTCTCGTGCTTGCCCATTTCTTGATATCCTCTACAAGTACTGAAATTTCCCAATCACAGTGATGGTCTTCTCGATTCAAGCTTTCGATAAGCTCTTTACAATCAGACTCGAATTTTCTGAGTATTTAGAATTGCTTGTTTCGGTAACATTTTAATAATTCAAATTAATTGTCTATGTTGTAGCAAATAATTTGCAGATCATTCTCGCAAAAAATCAAGTTAGTTGGATATCGGTAAGTCTTTGATTTGTCTTTTAAAAAAAAATAACTGTTAAAAACTTTAACAATTCCTTCTTTTCAAAAAAAAAATCAGGAAATTACCAATACATGAACAACTTGATTTTTTACAAACATGATTTATACATTATTATTTACAAAATAGACAGATTGGGTGATTAAAACAGCCCCATCATTTCTAAACTCATGGACATAAGATGAATCGCGATCATTTTTACTAACTATTTGAGACGAATAAAATGAATGGTTCGGATCAAACAACTTAATTTTTACGTGATATACGTACTCGACAAGACGAATAAAATAAACGATTCGAATCAAACAACGGGACCCGGAGTGACCCCATACTGCTGCACAACACACTCGTAACCCCATTTTTCCACTCCCATTATACCCAATGAAAGAGAAAATGAGCAATGTGTTGGACAAGGACGAAATTGTCTAGATTTGGACATAGAACACAAAGAGCCAGTTCAAGTTTCGGTACGCTAATTTTACCAAACTGTCCTCGATGTATTGCTACTTTTACCTCGCGCATAATTTTTAGTTTTTTTTAACCAAATTAAACTACTATTAGAGATCTTTAATTCAATGCGAAAAAATTTGAAAAATTCAACATTACCAAATTACCCTACACCACAGTTATCCTACCTATATATAAAGAGAGAGTATGTTTTTGTACGTCAATTTTATGAAATTTCCCTCCCTTCATTCTGATATTAATATTTTAAGCCATTTGCAATTTCTTCGGATAAAAAAATAAAGTACTTCCGCACAAAAAAAAATTTGCAACAAAATAAACTACTAATAGAATTCTTTAATTTGATGCCAATAAATTGAAAAAATTGTGTACAAAAGTATTTTACATTGCTGACTTGTTGGGTTTGTCATTTTCGGGCAAAAAATAAAGTACAGTCGCATATAATTTTTTTGCATCAAATTATGTAAGAAAGTATTTATAATCTTTTGGTCCGAATAATGCAGGTTTTTTCGCGTCTCGCGTGCAATCAATACACTAGTGCTAAATCAAAACCAGGTCAAATCAAAACCTACTCCACTAAAGTGATTATCGCTCAAGTGGATGTAGAATCTAGTTGGAGGAGTTCCTAAGAGTAATTAAACCTCCAATAAAAGATACTCCCTCAGTCCCTTTTTAAGTGAGTACTTTGGGAACGTGTATTTTTGTGGACATTAAAAAATGTACTTTCGTATAATATTTCTAAAATTTTTTTGCACCAAATTAAAGTACTCAATGAGCACTTTAATTTGGTGTAAAGAAAATTAAAAAATTATATAGGAAAATATATTTTTTTGGGGTTTGAAATTGCACGTATTCCAAAGGTACTCACTTAAAAAGGGACGGAGGGAGTACAATACATAACCACAGCCAGGTAGGTTGTGTTTGGTTTGGATTTTGGGAGGTTGTGTTTGGTTTGAGTTTTGGGTTTTGGTTTTTAGTTTTTGTAATTATTAGAGGGAGAAATAGGGATAATAATTAAAAATAGGGGTTAATGATTAGAGAGAGATAGATAGAAAAATGTGAATAATATTTTAAACTAGGAATAATGATTGGATTTAACGAACAACAGTATTTTCCATATGAAGGGCAATTTGGTACTTTCAAGTGAATAAAGACAAAACATGGAGTGTTTGAGGATAATAGGAGATCGTGAAAATCATTTCCTTATATGAAACAATGAATTAAATTTTTTACAATCTCATGTTGACTCAGACATATCATGGGTCCCACTAATGAAGTACAATTTTTAATGACATTGTCCAACAAAATTAGTCAATAAAAAAAGGGAACAATATAATTATTTGACAAAAATAAAAGGGGGCAAAGATGTTTTTATTAGCCATTGCGATGCCATATGTTAAACTGATTTTATTCATAATAAAATGCTCTTTTCCTTTTTTATTATTGTCGTCGAGTATTTGACTTCGTTTTTTTTCTTCAAAGTTTTTAAACATTAATTCAAAACTGCTGCTGGAAATAGGAAGTACTCAATTAAATATAAAATACAAAGCTTTTAAAATCATCTAAAACATTATAGATTATAAGATAACTAAGCCTCTAAAAAGGATTGCCCCAATTTTTAGTGTTTTGTTGGATATATTTGAATCCCCATGTTTATTTGAAAGATAAAAGGCCGAACCTTTAAGATTGCCTACGTATCCCCATTTCGAATGAATCAGGTTGGTCGTAGTTTGGGACTACAAATTTTGGCTATTTTTCTCGAATTTTCTTGAAAACAAAAGGATATTTCAAATTTAAAAGTTTAACATAAAGGAAAGTACAGACTAACATAAAGGAAAGTACAAACTGATTCGATAAAGAAAAGTATAGGCTGACTCGAGCTACAAAAGATCAATTGAGTTGACTAAAAAAGCCTAGCAGGTTTGACTTGCTGATGATTGGCTTGTTGCACAATTTTTATTGATTCCTCATTTGCCTCAGAGGCATGACCCAGTGGAGGAGCATTCTGGAGCTGATTGACTTGGTTTGCCTGACTTTTCTTCCTTGTCTGGTTCAGGTTGCTTTGACGGGTTCTCCATGGCATACAATTCCTTGAGCTCTTGAAGAGACATACCATCATTCTGAAGCAGGCAATCTGATAACACATTTCACAATCACATTCATCCCAATACTTGTGCCCAGTCACTGGATCTTGGAAGTGGTACACCGGTTGACCATTTGGCTGGAAATATTTGACTGGTGGATTAGACACAAATTCTGAGTCTTCCTCCTCACTTTCTTGTTCTATCATGACGGTGATCTTGTCAGGGATGTTCTCTGACTCGTCATCTTTGGGAAAGTGGAATCCCCAACCTTGGTCGTTCACGGTGCTTTTAGAATCATGCCATTGTAGAGTTAGGCCCCGTTGATCTGGCATGGCTAGCTGGCGAAGCAATTTTTCTAGCTTCTCCTTCTCGTGAACTTCATTCTCGATTCCTCCTGGCCCAACTTCTTTTATTATCCATACGGGCGCGCTGCGATGGATTGCAAAGGTAGACCTGAATTTCTTATTCCTGGAGTGATCACCCATTTTCAACTGCAGACCCTGACAAAAAGGAATAAAATGTTTTTGTTTGGAGGAAAAGAGCCATTTGCAATATTCGTTATTTTTTTGAAAAAAGGAATTTCGTATGTCCAACATAACACATTATCATTAGGATAGTCCTCCTTAACACAGTGGATGGGAGGTTATACCCTAGATCAAGCTACCCTATATATGCATGCAACATGAAAACAATATATAGAAAGCAGTAACATTTAACAGGATATATCACATAGTTCTAACCTGCAGGCCCTATCGTAGGTTGAAAGGTTCTACAGTTTACTATATGCAAAGGCTGGTTTTGGTTTAAGGGGTTCCCCAGACTAGAGACAAGTGTACTGCATGGCAAAGGTCAACGGAAGGCTGACTCATCCCAGTCCAGGGTTGCTGAGCATTTTGGGATGTCCTAATAGCAGCAAGTTGGGTAGGTAACCAAAACGCAACAACGAGGCTTATCCAACATCGATGCACGTGCAATGCAAAAGTTTAGCAATAAAATTGTTTTCAAAATCCCATAAGTATTTTTCAAGTTTGGCTCTCATACTAATCCATATTTTGAAAGAATTGCACAAATGAAATAACCAGAAAAGCCCCAGGTCGGATGGCCGGGCGAGGCCCAGTTAGAATCACCATTCTTTCCTTAGACAGCGCGGAATATGTCCTTTTGACACACTTTTGAGAAAGGTTATTTTCATAAGCGTAATAAATCCAAAGTATAGATTAATATATCCCCAACAAGGCCGCCATTTTGTGGACGGTGCCACCAGAAAATTGTTTGGAAAAGGGTTCTAGAGTCGCCACCCGGTTTTTATTTTGGATAAGGTTTTAACTCCTGAGAAACCATTTTAAAATAATTTAGATGGAGCTAGGTTACGAACAGGGAAGGTTTTTAAGGCACCCCGTTGGCCCGATTGAAAATTGGTCTTTATTAAATACTTGTGGGATTTTTAGAAAACTTTTTATTGCTAAACTTTAACCATATAAATAATAAATAAACACAATTAATAATACTTACCCAATAATTAACAAAGAAATTGATTGCGTAAACACGGTCTCTGAGAAAATTATTTTTGAAATTTGATTTTGGGGAACAGTGTCGTGCAACGCTTATAAGAGTATTGTGCGGTACAGTATAAGTGTTGCGCGGCATAGTTTTGACAGTGTAGATAAATTTTGACAAGTTTTGGGTGTAAACAGGGGGCAAGAATATTTTTCAACGTAAAATTTGTTAGAAAAACTTTCCTTTTTGAAGATATAGATAAACCAAAAGAAGTGAGTTAGAAAAATGTATATCCCAAAGGTGATGATACGACAATCGTAGATCGTTATACCGTACTTGCCCAAGAGATTTGAACGATTATTTCATGGTATCATTTTATTGAAACATTTGGTTTACCGAGTTCAAGGGAGGTATATATTAAGAACCTCCTTGAACTTGGGAACACCCCTCAGAACGCCAAGGTGGAGAGTTATTTGGTGACGAAACGAAATCTTACCTCTGGAATGGATGTCTTGATACAAACACCCTTCGTAAGCTTTGCACCTGACTTGAAGGAAATCAACAAGCTCCCAGTAGTGACGTGCTACTGGTTTTGAAGATGAACCGGAGAAAGGTTTGTATGATACTTGGTTTTTGAGATTTCGATAACTAAC
Source organism: Vaccinium myrtillus (assembly GCA_016920895.1). Lineage (NCBI taxonomy): Eukaryota > Viridiplantae > Streptophyta > Magnoliopsida > Ericales > Ericaceae > Vaccinium > Vaccinium myrtillus. The sequence continues at coordinate 14,849,204 of CM029274.1, forward strand.
GGGATTATTGGATTGCTTCTGGGTTTTTTGGATGAGATAACAGAAGGGTATGAGGAATGGGAAATAGTAATAGAGTGTTGAGAGAGAGTTTGTGATAGGGTTTCAAGAGGTTTCTTTCTGTTGGGATGAAACCTGTTCCATCAGAAAAATCAAAAGAGAGATTTCTGAAGTTTTGGTCCGGACGGGATCCCGGGCGGTCCGGACGGAAAGTGCAGAAAGCTGTCTGCAGGTTTTTGGTACAATTCTGAAGTTGTTGAATTTTTGGTCTGGACGGTGGTCAAGGGAAAAATGTGCGATTTTGCGTTTTTTAGGGTTTCTGATGTATTGTGTCGCCTTACACTATAAAAGGGACATTTAGGGCAGCCCCCATTGGAACTTTGATTATTATTCATCATAGTGAAACACCCCAGCACCCCGTGGAGTACAATTAAACAATCAGCTTAAGTCGGAACCACGTAAAATCTCTGTGTCTTGTTCTTTCTTGTTTCTCATTGTTTTCTGTTCTTGGTTTGTTCTTCGATTGTGTGTGTTTGTCTGTGGGTTTAAAGCGCGCGAATACATAATAACTGGTATCAGAGCTCCGGGTTAGGAGGTCAAGGGTTTACACAATGGCTGAAGACAAAGTCAAGATCGAGAAGTTCAATGGTACGAACTACGCGTTCTGAAAGATGTAGATGGAGGATATTCTGTATCAGAAGGATCTGTATCTCCCTGTCGATGGCAAGAAGCCAGACGAGATGAAGCAAGCGGATTGGGATGTTCTGGATCGCAAAGCCCTAGGGACTGTGCGATTAAGCCTCGCGCCGTCAGTTGCGTCGAACATCGCCAAGGAAAAGACTACAGCAGATTTGTTCAAAGCTCTAGAAAAGATGTACGAAAAGCCTTCTGCGGTGAATAAGGTATGTCTTATGAAAAAGTTGTTTAATTTAAAGATGTCTGAAAACTCTATTGTTGCTGAACATTTAAACGAATTCAATACAGTCACGAATCAATTAGAATCTGTGGGTATTGATTTTGATGATGAGATCAGGGCTCTTGTTCTATTACCTAGTCTGCCAGAAAGTTGGAATGGACTTGTTGTGGCAGTGAGCAATTCCTCCGGGTCTGCAAAGATAAAATTGGAGGATGTTGCAGGGTTGATATTAGGAGAAGAGGCTCGGAGAAGAGCATCGGGTGAGGATGTTGCTTCAGGTTCAGCATTGAGTACAGAGGAAAGAGGTAGGTCTATGAATAGGGGTGGCAACAAAAAGGGCAAGGGAAGATCGGCGTCCAGGAATAGGGGCCGAAGTAAATCTCGTGGATGAGATGAGGGTTGTTGGAACTGTGGTCAGAAGGGGCACTGGAAGCGAGACTGCAAGGCACCGAGAAAGCAACAACAAAACGGGAACAATCAAGGAGGCAAAAATACTGTTAATATTTCTGACGAGTCTGATAATGATGCTTTGATTTGTTCGTTGGATTCTCGCAGTGAGTCTTGGATTGTAGACTCTGGAGCTTCATTCCATGCTACTCCACGCATGGATGTGTTACATAACTATGTGCAGGGAAATTTCGGCAAAGTGTATTTGGGCGATGATGAAGCCTGCAATATAGTTGGGAAAGGAGATGTGCAGATTACTCAGACAGATGGGACGGTTTTGAAATTGAAGGATGTTAGATATGTGCCTAGTCTAACACGGAATCTTATTTCAGTGGATCAGTTGTCAGAGGGTGGAGTTGTCACATCGTTTACATAAGACGCTTGGAAGATGAGCAAGGGGGCCTTGATTCTTGCTCGTGGTAAAAAGGAAGTTGAAGTTGTCACAAGAGGAGTATGTTAAGAAGGTGTTGAAAAGGTTCAACATGGAGAGTGCTAAGCCAGTTAGCACACCCTTGGCAAGTCACTTCAAGTTTTCGAATGAAAAGTGTGCAGTAACCGATGAAGAGAAGAACTATATGGCAAAGGTTCCGTATGCCTCGGCGGTAGGCAGTCTGATGTATGCCATGGTTAACACAAGGCCAGACATTGCTCATGCAGTGGGAGTTGTCAGCAGGTTCATGGCAAATCCGGGCAAAGAGCATTGGGAAGCAGTCAAGTGGATTCTGCGTTATCTGAGAGGTACTTCAGATTCGGCTTTGTGTTTTGGGGGTTCTGATATTTGTCTGCAAGGTTTTGTGGATTCAGATTTAGCGGGGGACATTGACAGCAAGAAGAGCACTACAGGGTATGTGTTTACATTGGGCAGTGGGACAGTCAGTTGGGTTTCACGGCTACAGAAGATAGTGACTATTTCCACGACAGAGGCGGAGTATGTTGTAGCCACGGAGGCATGCAAGGAGATGGTATGGTTGAGGAGCTTCATGAAAGAGTTGGGTAAGGAGCAAGACAATTCCAAATTGTTCAGCGATAGTCAGAGTGCTATACATCTGGCGAAGAACGCAGCCTTTCATTCGAGGACCAAACATATCGATATAAAGTATCATTTTATTTGCTCTTTGTTGGAGGATGGGCAGTTCACTTTGGAGAAGATTCACACAAGGGATAATCCGACAGACATGTTCACGAAGGTGGTTACTGTGGAGAAGCTGAAGTCTTGTTTAGCTTCTGTGGGTCTCTCAGCTTGAGTGGGAGACTGGGTGCTGGTGGTGTTGATGAATGATGGTGATGGGTGATCACTATTGACATTTGGCGGGAGTGTCAAGGAACAGTTTTCAAGTGGGAGAATTGTTGGGATGAAACCTGTTCCGTCAGAAAAACCAAAAGAGAGATTTCTGAAGTTTTGGTCCGGACGAGATCCCGGGCGGTCCGGACGGAAAGTGCAGAAAGCTGTTTGCAGGTTTTTGGTACAATTCTGAAGTTGCTGAATTTTTTGTCCGGACGGTGGTCAAGTCCGTCTGGACGGTCCGCACGGGAAAAAATGTGCAGTTTTGCGTTTTTTAGGGTTTCTGATGTATTGTGTCACCTTACACTATAAAAGGGACACTTAGGGCAGCCCCCATTGGAACTTTGATTATTATTCATCATAGTGAAACACCCCAGCACCCCATGGAGTACGATTAAGCAATCAGCTTAAGTCGGAACCACGTAAAATCTCTATGTCTTGTTCTTTCTTGTTTCTCATTGTTTTCTGTTCTTGGTTTGTTCTTCGATTGTGTGTGTTTGTCTGTGGGTTTAAAGCGCGCGAATACATATCACTTTCATGGAGTTCAATCTGCCTCAACCTTCAAAATACCTTGGGTATTAATAGCCGAGAATCCGAGATCCTCTTCAAGTAAACTTGTTGGCCACACAAAGCCATTGTGACCTAGAAGTAAAGCCTTTTCCATCCTCAAGAAATCATGATAGCATCGGGCCTCAATCGTCAACAAAGGGAGCTGTTGGAGCTTCTGAAAAAGTCTGATCTGATGTCCTATGGTGCCGCGCGGCACTCCAACTGCACCGTGCGGTACAGTTGACTCTACCGTGTAGTAGAGTTTTGTCACCAATTTGACTTTTCGGTGAAAAAAGTGTTGCACGCGACAATGGGAGCACTGTGCGGTGTAGTTGACTATTTTTTACTTCTTTGACTTGAAGGATGTCGTTCCAAGATGTCTCCCGGGCATTCTTTTCATCATCGGGGATTTAAAACGTGCACACAGGCTTAAAGTTGGGGTATCTACACAAACCAACAGATAATTTAATCTTTTTATTTTCTCATTTATCTAATTAATTTTCTCATTTAGCTAATTAATTTTCTCATTTATCTAATTAATTTTCACTGTCCAAAATGCGATCATGACTAGCGTTCAAGTTACCCTCGAAAACGAAAACTATGAGATTTTATTTGATTTTACTTAACAACGTATAGTGTATTGCAGGCTAAACAATAAACATAAATACATAAATAAATAAAATAACATTTTCATTGTTTTTTTATTTCTTGAACGATAAATATCCCATTTTTGTCACGATTAATGTATTATTTTTTAATTGTAGTTGGGACACCTGATGATTTATACATAAAACAAGCAGTTTTAACTTGAATATTTTTGTTATTTTTGTTTTACTTCTTATTTTTTGGTACGTTCACGCAAATATATTGACTACATCATACTGTTATGCCATACGAGATTTTGTTTAAAACCTACAATATTTAAGCCGATAATGAACCAAATCTAATTTTCTTTTGGGACATGCAATATTTAGGTATTGTTCCACATCTGTCTTTTTTACTAAGTGTCTTTTATTTAGGTATTGTTCCACATCTGTCTTTTTTACTAAGTGTCTTTTACTGTCTTTTTTTTTTTTTTGGCTTTTTGAGTGATGGGTTGTGAAAGAATGATCTGCTCGTAGAACAGGAAAAGACAATGAACGACACGTAGCAAAAAAATACAATTTTCTGGAACAACTCCAATTAATATTGAGTGACCCACACAATACTAGTTCCATAATCAGCAACAAAAAAATTAACTTTGTACTTGTGAGACCCACAACATAATGCATTTGTTTCAGATATTCATCTACTTACACGTAGACGTTTGAATTTATTTCCTTTTTCTTTTTTACCTGTCTTTCTTCTATAACACGCTATATTTAGTGTTGAGAGACCCACAATACTAATTCGATAATCGACAAAAAAAATATAACTTTGTAAGTGTGAGACCCACAAAGTAATACCATTGTTTCAAAGATTCATCTACTTACAGGTAGAAGTTTGAATTTATTTCCGTTATTTTTTTTACTTGTCTTTCTTCTAGGACCTGCTATAATTAGTGTTGAGAGACCCACGATATAAATTTGATACTCGACCAAAAAAATTAACTTCATACGTGTGAGACTCACACCATAATACAGTTGTTTCAATGATTCATCTACTTACATGTAGACGTTTTAATTTATTTCCTTTATTTCTTCTTTACCTTTCTTTTTTTTAGGACATGCTATATTTAATGTTGAGAAACCCACAACATTAATTCGATAATCGACAAGAAAATTACCTTCGTACGTGTGAGACCCACAACATATACAGCTGTTTCAAAGATTCATCTACGTGTTTAAAGTTATTTTCCATTATTTCTTTTTTACCTGTCTTTCTTCTAGGACGCGCTATATTTAATATTGAGAGACCCACACTATTAATTCAATAATCGACAAAAAAATTAACTTTGTACGTGTGAGACCCACAACGTAATACAATTGTTTGAAAATTATATCCTTTGAAATTAGATTTCTTTCCCTTGTTTATTTACTCTTAGACGCGTTATATTTAGTACAATATCCAATATTAATTTTGTTATCAATTTTCTTTTATGGAATCAAAATTATTGTTAAAAGATAGGTCCACAACATTTACGATAGGACGTAAATGACTTCGGTTTATCTTTCGTGAAGGTTGGGGTCCCGCAGACCGCTTGTCCATTTTTTGTACCATTTGGATCGGTACCCCTAGAACCGTCTTTAAGAAGATTGCAAGTTTGAATTCCATAAAAGCCCATTTTTAACCTTGAGGCCACTTGAGGTTTGCCCAATCATTAACTTTTGAGTTTGAATTAATTGAAAGTCTCCAAAATAATGTTCAAATTCATTTGTTAGGAGACTACACAAAAATTCAACTTAATCGGATATTTGTAAGCATCTCATCTACAAGTTCAAATTTTCAGTCAAGAATTTTAAAGAAAATAAATAAATTTCTAGATGGAACAGTTATTGATATTCGATTGAGCTTAATTAATTTTGTGAGCATCCCTCGCCAAGGGTGAGCAAAGTGAAGGTGAACAAAATTGTATTCTATTTTCTGTGATGTTTGTCTAGTTTTTCCTCAGAGAAGTTCACCTGCCTCTCTCTGATGGTGTTTGGCCGCCAAATTATTGCCTTGTCCCATTCTCCTTTTCACATTATGGATGTTTGAATGCCTTTCCCAGAACTCATTTCCTCAGAACAGTTTCTCTGTTTTCAACAATCCATGCTAGAACTCAAAAAGAGCTCGAATGCTACTTTTCCATTTCTCATTCACCATTTTCATTTTCATCTCAATTTCTCTTTCTCATCATTATTTTCCCAAACACTACTCCTATTACAAAATGCATTTCCACATTTTCTCTCAAACACTCCTCCCAAATTCAGAACACATTCTAACCATTCTGTTTGCAAGTCCCTATAAAAGAAATTTAGAGTTTTATTAATCATCTAGTACATTTCTTGACACAGACAAACAATTGTGCCCACCTTAATTTGGTCTTTCAAGAGCTTAATTTCAAAAAAATTGACCAAAAAGAAAAGAGTAAAAAAATCACAAAATAGTAATGGTAAATTCTAAAATCAGTCCACTATGATGTGGTTAATAATTAAAAAATTTATTGAAAAATGTAAAAAGTGAATAAAAGCGTGTGAAAGTGTATTAAAATGTAAAAAAAAAAAAGTACACTTGTGCGTGTGTGTTTTTGTTGGTGTTGTTTAAAAAAATGAAGAACCCGATAGTAATAATAGTATAATACTCAAGGTGTTGTAAAAAAAATTAAGTTAACCAAACTCAGCCTTAATTTGGTCTTGACTTTGAATGATATTTGGTTAACATATTCTCTTGACAAAGTTGGGCGAGTGAGAAGGAGAAAGCAACTGAAGAAGATTGCAAGTTTGAATTCCATACAAGCCAATCATTTTTAACCTTGGGGCTCCTTGATTCTTGTCCAATTATCAACTTCAAAGAGCTCAGGAATTAATTAAGGTGTGTGCAGGCGGGCCCAGGAGGCCTAGCAATCCTCTGGGCGACAATATTTTTTTATTTATTTTTTGTGATCCCAACAAAAAACTATTTCCAAATACACTTATTTAACCTGAACTATAAACTTAAGTAAAGACCACATTCTTTTTACTTTCTTTACTTTAATTTATTTAATGAAAATAAGAAGGTATCATCTAGGGATGCAAACGAATCGAACTGCTAGCAAACAGCTCTTGGCTCGGCTCGACACGTTTAGTAATCGAGCAAAGCTTGAGCTTGAGTTCTGGGCTCGTTTGATAAACCATCTCGCAAAAACTTAGCTCATCTATATAGGCTCGGCTCGTTTAAGGAGGCTCGTTAAGTAAATTACCCTGCCTTAGCTGGTTTATGAACGAGCCGAGCCCGAGCTCAAGTTTTTGGCTCCTTTACTAAACGAGCCGAGTTTGAACACTACATAGCTCGGCTTGGCTCGGCTCGGCTCATTTGCACCCTTAATTAGTACCACCCTTTTGAATCCAAAGGCAATGCCTGCAAATCAAAATTTAAATCTTATCAAAATCTAAATTTTTCAGTTTCGGTACAAAATACAAAGCTGCATATTTTTCTCCACAAGTAATGGTTTGAAACAAAATGCAAAGGTGCAGTTGCTTTTGGCAAAATCCAAGGATCAATTACCGATGTTGTTCATTCTGTAAATAAATACTTTCAAAAAAGTCATTTTTATATACTTGGCCAAATTTTTGATCCAAGAATGTGAAACACTCCTTCGTCCCACCGTACTTGGGCAGAACCGATTATGAAGAGAAATGGATTCAAAACTTTCTCGCAATGTGATTTTTTTTTGTTTTTTTCTAGTATGTTTTATTTTTGTCTTTCTATGACTTAATAGTAAATGGACAACTAAGCTTGGAATTGGATTTTGGCAATTCAAACATCAGAAATTATGGTTGATTACACTGAGATTATAGATATAGAGAGATTAAGGAGTATCTGCTTTCAGAAAATCAAAGAAATGATGTAAACCATTGCCGACATCAAGAATTCAATTTTCCTTTCCTAATCATGTGGGTTGGGCACAATTAAAACCTGGGCACAATTGACCAAGGTTACTTTCGTCATAAACAAACTAGGCCTCCCCAAAAACCCCACCTCCCCCCTCTCTCTGTTACAGTTAAAACCCACTCCTCCCTCTCTCTCTCTCCCTCTCCCTCTCCCTCTCTTCAGGTTAACTTATTGCAAGTCCCTACAAAAAAGTTGAGATCTTTATAAACCATCCTGTACTGCTGTACATCTCTTGAGACAGACAACCCATTTGATGAGACCCAACTAGAAGCGGTGGATACAGGAGTTTTACAATGTTCAGTTACAGATCACTTCTGTTTGCTCTTCTCACCACCTCTCTCACTCTCAGCACTTCATCCTCGCATGGAGAATCTCACTTTCCCACCTCCCTCACACCACCATTTTCAGGTACTTCCCTCTCTCCCCTACAAATTTACCCCTTATTTTACAGTAATCAAATTGGGTTTTTTTTCTCACCCGTTTAAATTCTCTTTTTTTTTTTTTGTGTATAAATTTCAGAGGAAATTATTGAGGGGAGATATGATGGGGTGGTTCATTTTGGTACAAAAAGGTTTCTTGCTGAGGGACCTAGTGGAGGTGAAGCGCCTATAAACTCATCTAATCTTGTGTTGGCTGCAAAGAGGACGTACAGGAGAGACCCTCTTAATGGGTTCAAGAAATATACAGGAGGCTATAACATCAGTGAGCAACATTACTGGGCTGTAAGTTCTCCCCTTTAATTTTGTTTCTCTGTTTTAGGAATCAGTTTCTGCCGAGAAGGGCAGACATGTAGGTAACGGGTTCGTTTCTCGAAAACAGTCTCTTTGTTAGTTAAGGGTAAGACTGCGTACATCAACCTTGCCCAGATCCCGCTTCGTGCACGGTGTACGCCCTCTTTGTTTTAGGAATCCGTTTTTGCAGAAAACACGATCCAGATGAGAAAACTCATAGAACCCTGTTTTGTGGCGAGTATATGTTTTTTTGAAAACAGTTTTCAGAAGATTTTATTTGGTTGACGGATTTTGAAACTTGTTGTCTAGGTGTTAGCAGTAGTAAAAAAATATAGTACTAGTACATTTGTCCTGTAACGACCCATCCTTCTCACTACACCCACTACACGCGTCATAGCAGGTGACAGGGAATAAATTTTCAAAACATTCAACCAACCAGGAGATACCAGCTATGCCCGTCAGTGGGCCTTTTCCGGTCACACGAATGCAATGGTCTGAACCGTTCACTTTTTAAAGTTCGTGGATAATATTTATTAGGCTGAGAATCACGTTGATTGGATATTGCTCAGTATAATTTGGAAGCAGATTTATCTTGAGATAAATAGGTTCAGACCCGGTGTCGTAAATTTCTTTTAATATAGGTGTTTCCTGAAATCCTATGAAATGGTAGCCAATTTATGAAATTTGTGCCGCGGTTAATGCTCTCGTCAAATTTTAAAAAGTGAACGGTTCCTATCATTGAAGTGAGTTGCAAAGTTCCAAATAAAACTTCTTGCTTTGTGGGTACTGCTGATTTTTGTACGAGTGGTGTTTTCCTATTAATAAAAAGAATCTTTTGTTGACCATTGTTTGGGGCATGAAAGAGGGATTTATGTGCACTAAAGCAAATCTTTTCACATGGAGCAGCTGTATAACAATCGTAAATCGCGGACAGCTTTTTTAAATTCAAACCATTTTCCTAGTGGATTTGACTTTTTTTATGACCCTGTAAAATATGACTGTATTCCCTTAAATTGTGTACCAGGTCATTCAGTTCTAGAGCAGAATACAAGCTTAGATATCATTCCATGTACTACGAAATTAGACAATTTTTTTAAAATGCAACTTATGCTTACAGTAGTCCACTTTTTTTGCTTACATGTTGCAAGGCTGCTAGTTATATTTAAAATACGAAATGTACCGAACCTGATTCAGAGAAAGGTTTTCTGATGGTGATGCTAAGGTGTAATAATGTACATATGCTATTGCAAATTCGTTTGCTAGTTCTAATGAATTATCTTAACAAAACAAATATTGACGCAATTACAAATATGCTAGTATCAGCTTCTTTTTATTTTTCATCCAAATAAGACAACATTGAATGGCTCACTAAGAATGATCAAACTTCATTTGTAAGCAACAATGATATAATGGTATTGATTCATGAGTGGATGTTGGTTACTGTGTTATTTAGCTGCAAATGGTACATTCATATTTTATGCTTTATATGGTCCAAATCCTTGGCTTCAAATTGGACTCTCTCTACCCCAGTTGGATAACATGTTGAGAATCAAGTTAGGATCCTTGCCAAATACCCAGTCTGCTAGAATTATATGTTTCGCACGAATCCATTTCTGCTAATCTGGGAAAGGAGAAAGGGACATATGGCAAATGGGGCATAGGGTCTTTCTCTCCTTCTCAAATGAGACGAGTTGTTCAAGCTTTGAACCTCAACCTCAGTGAGATGATTTGTGACAGATAAAATAATTACACTATAATCATGACTACATTGATGGTTTTTTGGTGCTTGGAGTAAGGCCAACTTTCCCAAATGATAAAATCTGCATTTAATAAAATCTAAAACTTGATTTTATCAAATGTTAGATTTTATCAAATGTAGATTTTATCATTTCGGAAACTTGGCCTAACACCGTTCGTAAAGATAGTGAATACCTCTTGGCTCTTACTTTCATTATGAACATTATTCATACTGTAGCTCTTGTTTGATTAACAAAAAATCTTGCCATACTGTGGCTCTTGTTTGATTAACTAATTCATAGTCCACATGGAAATGACTTGTTCAACATTCAAATTTCTACGGATCCTCTCACTAGAGTTTAAACAGTTTAACTAAGTTTTACAAAGTAATGTCATGTACATCATTTACTAGTTTCAGCCTTCGGGGACCATCTAATATAAATATAGGCCGTTTGTATCGCATCGGGCATTACGTAACAGGATATTGGACCTTTGATACTGTTATCTACCTTTGTATTGGCCAGTACTATCCGATATTGGGAGATACATGGCCGTGTCACCGATACCGTTTCGTATCTAGATACAGAGATTTAAAACACAGCTGATACAAGAGTCAGTTTCTTGACTAATTATTTCTCCCAACTTCTTTTCTCTTTACATGCAGTCTGTGGGGTTTACTGCTGCTCCCTTCTTCATCGTTGCGGCTATCTGGTTTGTCATCTTTGGACTCTGCTTATCTCTCATCTGTCTCTGCTATTGCTGTTGTAGAAGGGAGCAATACGGCTACTCCAAAACAGCCTACGCCCTCTCTCTTATTTTCCTCATACTCTTCACTGTTGCAGCAATGTATAGACTACTCTCTCTCTCTCTCTCTCTCTCTCTCTCTCTCTCTCTCTCTCTCTCTCTCTCTCTTATTTATGTTTTCTTTATCCCTTCTTACCGCGCTGTCATTTTACTTTGTTGAATCAGAGTTGGATGCGTTGTTTTGTACATTGGCCAAGGAAAGTTTCATGATAGTACGACCACCACCTTGGACTATGTGGTGAATCAAGCTGATACCACTGTGGAGAAACTTAAGAGTGTTTCCGAGTATCTTTCAGCAGCTAAGCAAGTTGGAGTGGATCGAGTTTTTCTACCTTCTCAGGTCTTAACTGACATCGATGAGATTGAAAGCAAGATTAACTCTTCCGCTACCACCCTCGAAGTTCGGACATCGGATAACTCAGGAAAAATACATGATCTCTTGGATTCAGTGTAAATAGAAAATTCTTAATCCTTCTATTGTCCTATTCTAGTGCTTTGAGTTTAGCCTTTTTTATAGTCCAATTTGAACTCTTTTCTTTTGCAGTAGACGGGCTCTTATAGTAATTGCTGCTGTTATGCTTGTCTTGACATTTCTTGGATTCTGTATGCCCCATCTGCCCTTAACCAGATGCAAAAGCTTCTCTCTTTATCTATTTTTTTCAAAATTGATTTAGTAATACTTGAATTGTTGTTTTGTCCATTTTGTTGTCCAGTATTCTCAATATTCGGGATGCAATTTATCGTGTACATGTGAGTGAGACAGTGAACTCAATTTCCTTGGTGTTCTCTGCTTTACACTTTCTGGTCCATAACATGTCTAGTGTCATTCTAATGCTTTTATGGTTACTTGTTGCAGTTTGGTGATCATGGGATGGATATTTGTTGCCGGAACCTTCATTTTGTGTGGTGTATTCCTTCTTCTACACAAGTAATTACATTCTTCAAATTATCCTTTTTCTGACATTGGGTATTCTTTCCTTTCAAACACATCATCTCTTTCCTCTTTCCCCACCACCATTGAGCGCGTACACAATAACAACAAAAACAATCACTTGGATATGTGAAATTACATGCGAAGTAATTACCTGTTAAGAGAGTCTATTCTTTATCATATAATCCAGTAGCTATCAAGAGGGGAGTGGAGAACCAATACAAGTAGACTCTTATGAATAAGTGATGTTTTGTGTCCAGTTATTTACAGTACTTGTTAACTACTTACACAATTGATGTCTGGTCTGAAGGTCTTATTAGGCCTCCAAACACATGCGCACACAAATTGATTACCTTCAAGGTAAAAATTGGTGGAGCCACAGTATAAGGGGGAATGGGATCATATGTGCTAATATCTCAAATCATAGGGCTTCAGCAGTATGAAGTACTGTAGTTATTTAGAAGTTCGGGGTGGCCGCGACCCCCTTGTCATACATGAGCCCAGGCACAACCTTGTAAAAGCCAGAGGTATCTACAAATGCAGAACAATCACCACTGAGATTCCAGCACGTACAAAGGAAACAGCTCTTTTTTCCCTTGTATTCTCTCACTTTCTGCTTGGATCTCATTTTCTGGATATGCATATGATGAGCATTGCTCACCAGTCACCACACCCTGTTTGTGTTGCATCTGAATGCATGCTTTTGACCTTGTCTCAGTCATGCCCTTCCATTTTCAATTTTCTTCTTTTGTTTTAGAAAAGGCCCTTCCTGTATTTCTTTTTCAATATATGCCGATTTCATGTCCTGTAGCTCCATGTGCAGTATATCTAACCGATTAATCAGCAATCTAACTGTTTGCTTGTCATCTATAGTGTGGCTGAAGATACTTGCGTCTCAATGGATCAGTGGGTCCAAAACCCAACCGCGCACACAGCTTTAGACGATATACTGCCTTGTATGGACAATGCCACAGCTCAGGAAACCTTGTTGCGAAGCAAGGAAGTCACTTCCCAACTCGTCGGCGTTGTTAACCAGGTCATCACCAATGTCTCCAATATCAACTTCGCCCCCAACTTCACCCCGCTATTCTACAATCAGTCCGGCCCACTGATGCCAACCCTCTGCAACCCATTCAATCCCGATTTGACTGATCGAGTTTGTAGATCTGGTGAAGTGGACTTGAACAATGCTACAGAGGTAAAGTTAAATGATTTAAATTCATTCAACATTGGAATATTTATTCAACATACTACTGCAGAATTCGTTGTGACCCCATGTGATGTTTAAAAAATTATGCCCAGCATACGGACATTTATCAGATAATACTTTTCTGTTTTCTCCCTTCGTCTAGTATCTTTTGATTTTCTGTTTGTCTTTTGGAGAGCATGAAAAAATTGTTTGGGGAACTGTTTCAAGAAATTTTTATGCAAATGAAAAATGATAGACCGGACCTGGTTTTAAACAATGTTCCACGCAGTCTTCCCCAGTGGCCTAAACACACTACCCTAATGTTGAATGTTTTCAAAGTTTCACTGTTGTGCCCAAAACACGAACAGAGGGAACCTTAAATGAAAGCAATACTAAACAACCTGGTTTTAACCTAAAAATCCAATGATGGGTTTGTCAAACTGCCAAAAGCTCATGTAAAGCTTAAACTGTATCCCTCATTTCTTGCAGGTATGGAGAAACTATGTCTGTCAGGTTTCAGCCAGTGACATTTGCATAACACCGGGGCGTTTGACCCCCACAATCTATAACCAAATGACAGCCGGAGTGAACGTGAGCTATGGATTATACCACTATGGTCCATTCCTGGTTGATCTACAAGACTGCACATTTGCCCGACAAACCTTCACCGACATTTATACATATAATTGTCCCGGACTGCAGCGGTACAGTGAGTGGATCTATGTAGGATTGGTGATGGTTTCTGTTGCTGTTATGCTCTCTCTTGTTTTCTGGGTTATCTACGGGAGGGAGAGACGCCACCGTGTTTTCACCAAGCAATTGGATGGACCGGATCGAGGTCTTGAAGGGGACAAACATACATAGAAATCTCCAAATCCGTGGCTTTTTTAAGTTACTGATGTGTATTCGACTTCAGACCTTTGTATCAGGTTTGGTGATCAGGTTTGTTCTATGTGAAATGGAACTTTGTAGAGGCTAGTGTTCAATTTTTTTTGATTTTCTAGACAAGAGCTTGTTTTCTGCCAAAAAGAAGTTAATGTTGTCTGGGTATACTTTAGGCATTTTGATATTTGGGATGTCTAGGGTGTTGAGAGCTAGAAATGCTGGATACCATTTTTCTTGTTTGGGCTATCTTTTGACTTTTTAGGATAAAAAAGGCTAAACAAAAGACAAGTGGGGATTTTTAACAAAGTAAAGAAGCAAAAGGGACTATTTTAGATGCCTCAAAGGAGGGGCCTAAGCAGGGTGAAGCTAGGATTTTTTTATTTGGGCGCTCACTGAATGTGAAATAATCGAGAAGGATATTTTGTTAGCCACTCTTATTTACTAAATTGTACAAGATTCCTCAATGGATTGGGCCAAACTAAGTACCATATTTGAGAAGTAAAAGCCGAGGGGGTCAGCTAACCCCGTTGTACTTGTATCTATGTGGCTCCGCCGCTGGGCTTAAGCATATGGACAAAATTGGGACATCTTATGTGGGACATCTTATGTATAGTTTAGGCCACCCTTCAAGCAAATTTAAATTTTCAAAGTATTACTTTGTGTTAGCAGTTAGGTCAACTTATTGAAGGGTGGAGATAAGGGTTTTGTAAGTATAGTTTTTAGTTTGACATTCATTAGGAATTTAGTTTTCAGACCACATGCATTTTAGTTTGAATTGCATTTTATAGATTATTACATCGAACATTTAAATAAACGAATCAAATGATTAAAATGAGAATATGGTGGGTTGCCATATTCCTCCTAGTGAGAACCACATGCAAGGATTCTAATTCTAGTTCTGTAATTTCAGTTAATTTATATAGGGAGTGAACAAATTTGGATTAATTCTTTGTTTGGAGTCTTTGGATTGTCTTCATGAAAACTTTCTACAATTGATAAAGTTTTGATGTTGGTGACTTTTTGGGTCTAATTTTTTTTAACTTTTGCTCAAAATATTAAACCTTCTAATTCATGTGGATTGGAGAAATTTAAAAAAAGAAAAAAATCTAGGGAACTTGAAGATTTACTTTTTAAAAAAAAATACAATTAGTAAAAATTTTTTTTGCTTTATCTTATTTTTTGTTAAGTGAACTTTTCTTTTCTTGTTTTTGCTTGTTTAAGTGCTTTCCGATTGCTTTGTCAAGACCAAACGAAAAGGATAAATAATTAATTCAAAACTAATAAAATTTAAAAAATTAAAAAAAAAAAAAAGGAAATAAGTATTAAAAAAGCTGTACATTTTAAATTTAGACTATATATTTATTAGAATTTGCTCCAGTTTTAGTTAGATTTTCTCCATTTTGCCCAAATTTAGAATTTAGAATCTGCCAAACTATTCTAAAAAAATGTACATTTAATTTTGGATTAAAAATGGAAAAAAGTAAAACTTATCAAATAACAAAAATGTTTATTCCTGAATAAATCTAAAAATGTTTCTAGGCCCAAAAATCTAAAAATTAAACCTTCTAAATCATTCGATTGGAGAAATCAAAAAAGACAAAAAAAAAACGAGGGAACATTTAAATCAAAAATACAATTAGTTATTTCACATTCTCTTTATCTTATTTTTGAAATGAACTTTTCTTTTCTTGTTTTTGGCCCTAAGTACTTTCCGATTGCTTCAAGACCAAATGAAAAGGATAAATAATTAAACTCAAAATTAATAAAATTTAAAAAGAAAAAAATGGTAAAAATAATACATGCCCAAAGTCGGTGACTTTTCCTCCACTTTAGGATTTACATTTACCGGGACTTTCCAAAAGTTTCAAATAACAAAAAATGTTCTATTCCTGAATAAATCTAAATAAAAGAGTAACTACCAATAACCTTACTTTCCATACTCAAAGACAAAACAAAAACACATTTAAAGTGGCTGTGGTTATTCACATTCTCAAGAAATACCAAACAAAGCTCCCATTGTGACAGTTTTATTAGAGATTTTTCGTCGAAATTATTTACTATATATAAAAAAAAAAAAAAAAGGAAATTGGGGGCGGCCATAGCCCCCACCCAGCCCCTTATTACTTCCGCCACGGCCCAAAGTCCACTTGTTAACAACAAGTATAAGTTGGGGGTTTCGGTTGGCTTCTTGCCAACATCGGGCTGTGTTTTTCCTTTCGGTTCCTAGCGGCAAGTGTCTTGATACTTTGTAGCTTGGATCCTTTTAATCTTTGTAATTCGTTTTCAAAGGTTAATAAAAAAAATTGTCGTTAAAAAAAAACAAGTGTAAGTTTATAACGTATCCATGTGATAGCCATCCGATTTGTAGGTGCCAATTACTGTTACTCTATTACGCTACACGATATGCAGTGGCGAAGTCAAGATTTCGTTCGGGTGTCAAAGAAATAAATTACTACCACTAGTTGACATAATTTTTAGTAGTAATTTATTTCTTTTCAAAGTGGAGATGCCGGTGCCGCCATCTAACCCGATGATATTTAGGGGACATGTAATATTATTGTGTTCAAATATACTCCAAATAATTATGGAGAGAGAGAGAGTCTTGTAGTTGGCAACATTACTATTAATTAAATCCATGAAGAAAATGTTTAAAAATAATAAGCGTCATTTACGATTTGATCATGGCTTGTTGACCTTTTCATATGTACTAGAGGCCGGATATGCGTGATTCATGTGCAAGTCAAGTTTATTAGCACAATTAGAGTTGATTGGGCTTACGTAATGCGTGTCCAAGTCAAATACCTGTCAGTCGTACGCACTACACCGTCATAAAATAACACCTACAAACGATTGATGCAAAAAGTTGGTTGGGCTCATGTAATGCGTGTCCAAGTCAAATACCTGCCAGTCGTACGCACTACACCGTCATAAAATAACACCTACAAACGACTGATGCAAAAATCATAGTAGTTGATTTATAGTAAAAACTGAATTTCTATAATGAGAATTACAAAGATCCAAAATCACATATTTCGTTCTTGCACTAAGGGCATCCACAATGAGCTCCCTAAAAATAGTTCATAAGTTGACTCCAATGGTGTACACAAGAGCCTAATTGGGGTCCATTTTTCACTCCTAGAGCTTACTAAATTTAGAGACCATATGTGTACTCAATGAGTTAGCAAGAACATTCTCTATTTTCAAATAAAATCATTTATCTTTTGAAAATATCATTTTAAAAAGGGATTATAAGGGCTTGGGTCCCATTTGAAACTAGCTACAAAGCTACCTAAATTTAACTAATGGTTTAGGAGCCATGCTTAGGAGCCACCTTTAGGAGCTTGTATTAGGAGTCCATTGAAGACCATAATTGATCAAATGACTTGTTAAATTTTAGGAGTCTCACTTAGGAGCTATTTTAAGAGCCCAAAGAGCATGTACAACAGACTCCCCAAACCCCTCTCTATCCCTATTTTAGGTAGGCAAACATGGAATATGGGCTACAACAGACTCCCTAAATAGGTTAACAAAATACATATGTGAATAGTTGCTCTCCATATATCCTCCCTTCTAGGGAGCCACTATTCACTCACAACCCCTTTTTTTTAATCCTTTTTTTTATTTTTCTCTCTCTTCTTATCTGTCTGTGTATATATATTATATGTATTAGTTTATATTATTTAATTGGTATAGAGAGAGTAATAGAGGGGATTATTGGAGAGTTGAAAGAGATATAAGTAGATAAAACACTATTCACCAATCTTTTTAGGGAGGATTTGTGTTCTCATTATTGGGATGCTCAGATAAAGCCCAAAAACTGAAGAAATAAATCAACCATCAAAGAATTGCATGGCCTCAGTCCCTTGATAGATATAAAGACCAACACTTCCTCCAAGGCTCTAACGCCATGTTTGGCTGGGGGATTAGCCCCCGGATTTGCCACTCCCCGGATATACAATTCCGGTCCCACCTCCAAATCCGATTTTTGGAAGCAAAAATTCTCAAGGTTGATTTGCAAAGCCATGGCACTGTTGGTATTGGAAATCCACCCCCAGGTGGATTTCCTAAGCCGGGATTTACCCATGTCGTTAGCAAATCCGGGGGCAGCCGGATTTGCTTTGGCCAAAAATACCCCTCATTTGTACGTGTTAGGCCGTTAAAAAAACACTCCCATTGATACCCGATTGAGCTGATTTTTTAAATAGACGTTCAAAATATTAAATAAACACAATCGAATAAAAATTAACTCAATCGAATACCGAAAACCGGTACGAGTATTTTGTGAGTTTGTTAAAAGTACCCACACTTGTAAGTGTCAGGGCATTAAAAAACATTCCTATTGATACCCAATTGAGCTGATTTTTTTACATTGACGTTCAAAATATTAAATAAACACAGTTGAATAAAAATCAACTCAATCGGATACCGAATACCGGTACAAGTATTTTGTGAGTTTGTTTGTCTTATATGGGTGTATTCTTGAAAAAATAAAAACATTATATAACTTTTGAAATAAATTGAAAAATATTACTAGCTTACTGTTTTTTCTTATTTTTATCTTTGTTGAACTTTTTTTGGTTTTGTGCCCGACTATACCTTTAAACTTTTTTTATTAAAATTTCTTCGAATAATGCTCAATTTCATCCATAACCGCTCCCACTTCCCTCCAAATGACTCACTAATTTAACCCATCCTTCACAATCTTCACAGCCTCCTCATCCAAACTCCACCCACCAACACTCTCACAAAACCCCCCTGCGCTTATCACAGACCCTGTATCCACACCCATTCTCTTTTCCCCCTCCTTACCCATTCTCTTTTTCCCCTCCTTGCGCAAACCTAAACTACCTCTCTAACATCTCTTCCACACACTTTCATTTCCCAACCCATTACCACCATCATTATTCTACCATATCTTTTTAAACAACTCAAACAATTTCCCCTCATGGGGCTTTGCAAACACCACAGGGTTCTCTTCCCTCGCATTTTTCTCGTACTTTCCCTTAACCTGCTCATCTTCTCATACAACTGTGTCTGCGTGGTTCCAGCGAAGGATATGGATTCCTTCACAAATTCGTGAAACCCCTTCATGTGAGACCTGGGTTCGAACGCTGTCTTCGAAGCGTACTCTATCATACTCTCAAAAATCACAATTTCGTCCCCTTGGCTAAACAACAAGCGCTTCTTGCTAGCTTTCCTCTCTGCCCGCTGCGACCCGTGCTTAGTAACGGACTTTGATGGTAGGTCTTTTGCTACTAGCTTGGAGGAAATGGGTTTGATTTTAGGGATTTGTGGTTGGTTTTGAGGAGAGAGTTTTTTTGGTAAAGGAGTGGAAATTTGGTGATCTTTTGATACCTGAGTTTGGTCTTCGGATGATGATGACAATGCGTCTTCTTCTTCAGATGAAGTTGACGATGAGGGGTCCCTTCGTTGTGATTGTGGTTGTTGTTGAAGATTGGGTGTCATTTCTTGAGATGTAAAACTGGAGCAGATCAAGAGTCTCGTGTTGTGTTGTGTAAAGAGGATGGAGTGATGAGATGGAGCGGGAAAATTGATCGTCACTTTTGATTGAAGCCTCGAAGGATGGGGAGGAATTTATTGCTTCGTATTTTTCTATCCTGTAAAGAATGAATACCCAATTGCTAAAATCAAACAAAAAACTCAGCCCACTTTCTCTTCATCCTTCATTATGTTTTTTTGTTCCCAACTCCCCAGTAAACAATGCTTGGGTTCCCAAAGTCAGATGCTTTCATCCTTCATCACGTTTTTTTGTTCCCAACTCCCAAGTAAACAATGCTTGAGTTGCCAAAGTCAGATGTCGCTAAGCTGTTTTGACCTTTGGGTGCCCAAAGTGAAGCGTGACTTTTGCCACAGGGTTTTGGATGGGCTACAATGGATCTCGACCATAGATTAAAGCCATCTCCTTGATTTAGATCCAATGGAGATGAGTGGTGAGCCCGTAACATTTTCTTTTGTCCTGACCCACCAATGATCATCGGATAGTTGTTGCATACGGGATTCATTCATTACAAGATAGAAGAATACGGAGCAATAAGTCCATCCCCATCCTTCGAGACTACGATCAAAAGTGACGATCAAGTTTCTCGCTCGATCACATCACTCCATCCTCTTAATACAACACAACACAAGACCCTAGCTCAGCTCCAGTTTTGCATCTCAACAAATGGCACCCAATCATCAACCACGACCAAAACCACAACCACAACGAAGGGACCCCTCATTGTCAGCTTCTTTTGAAGATGAAGACGCATTGTCATCATCGTTCTAAAAACAACCTCGGGTATCAAAAGATCACCAGATTTCCTCTCTCATACCCAAAAAACCCTCCACTAAAAACCAACCACAAATCCCCAAAATCAAACCCATTTATTCCAAGCCAGTGGCAAAAGACCGACCATCAAAGTCCGCTACTAAGCACGGGTCGCAGGGGGAAAGAGGAAAGCAAGAAAGAAGCGCTTTTTGTTTAAGGGATGAAATTGTCATTTTGGAAAGTATGATAGAGTACGTTTCGAAGATAGGGTTCGAACCCCGGTCTAACATGAACTGGTTTCACGAATTTGTGAAGGAATCACTGTCCTTCGTTGGCGCCACGCAGACGTAGTTGTATGAGAAGGTGAGAAGGTTAAAGGAGAAGTACGAGAAAAATAAGACGGAAGAGAACCCTGTGGTGATTGCAAAGACCCATGAGGGGAAAGTATTTGAGTTGTCCAAAAAGATATGGGAGAATAATGATGGTGGTCATGGGTTGGGAAATAAAAGTTTGTGGAAAAGGAGTCAGAGAAGTAGTGTGGATTTGCGCAAGGAGGGGGAAAAGAGAATGGGTGTGAGGGGGAAAAGACAATGAGTGTGTATACGGGGTATGTGATAAGCGTAGGGGGGTTTTGTGGGAGTGTTGGTGGGTGTAGTTTTGATGAGAAGGCTGTGAAGGATGGGTTGGAGAGGATTAGTGAGTCTAAGAAGGTGGAGTTGGAGGGGAAGTGGGAGCAGTTGAGGGTGGATGAAATTAAACATTATTTGAATAAGATGGATTTTATTCGTGAGCAAATGATGCTGATGCTAGAACCAAATGATGCTGGTGATAGAAGCGATGAAGTCGTATGATGGCATGCCGCCTGACTATACCTTCAAGCACCATAAGACTTCAATGCTTCTAGCACCAGCATCATTTGCTCTCGAATCGAATCATACTTTTTCAAATAATGCTCAATTTCATCCACCCTCAACTGCTCCCACTTCCCCTCCAACTCCACCTTCTTAGACTCACTAATAGACTCCAACCCATCCTCCACAATCTTCAGAGCCTCCTCACACTACCTCTCTGACCTCTCTTCCACACACTATCATTTCCTAACCCATTACCACCATCATTATTCTCCCATATCTTTTTGGACAACTCAAATAATTTCCCCTCATGGGACTTTGCAAACACCCCAGGGTTCTCTTCCCTCGCATTTTTCTCGTGCTTCTCCCTTAACCACCTCACATTCTCATACAACTGTGTCTGTGTGGTTCCATCGAAGGATATCGATTCCTTCACAAATTCGTGAAATCCATTCATGTGAGACCTGGGTTTGAACGCTGTCTTCGAAGCGTACTCTATCATACTCTCCAAAATCACAATTACATTCCCTTGGTTAAACAACAAGCGCTTCTTGCTAGCTTTCCTCTTTGCCCCCTGCGACCCGTGCTTAGTAACGGACTTTGATGGTAGGTCTTTTGCCACTAGCTTGGAAGAAATGAGTTTGATTTTGGGGATTGGTGGTTGGTTTTGAGCGGAGGATTTTTTGGTAAGGGAGTTGAAATTTGGTGATCTTTTGATACCTCAGCTTGGTCTTCGGATGATGATGACAATGCGTCTTCTTCTTCAGATGAAATTGACGATGAGGGGTCCCTTCGTTGTGATTGTTGTTGTGGTTGATGATTGGGTGTCATTTTTGAGATGTAAAACGGGAGCAGATCTAGGGTCTTGTGCTGTGTTTTATAAAGAGGATGGAGTGATGTGATGGAGCGGGAAAATTGATCGTCACTTTTGATCGAAGCCTCGAAGGATGGGGAGGAATACCCATTTGCTAAAATCAAACGTAAAACTCAGCCAACTTTTTCTTCGTCCTTCATCATGTTTTTTTATTCCCAACTCCCTAGTAAACAATGTTTGGGTTACCAAAGACAGAAACCTTCATCCTTCATCACGTTTTTTTGTTCTCAACTCCCAAGTAAACAATGGTTGGGTTCCCAAAGTCAGATGTCGCTAAGCTGCTTTTGGGCTTTGGTTGCCCAAAGTGAAGCGTGACTTTTTTCACAAGGTTTTGGATGGGCTACAATGGATCTTGATTTAGATCCAATGGAGATGAGTGGTGAGCCTGTAACATTTTCTTTTGTCCTTACCCACCAATGTGCATCGGATAGTTATTGCATACGGGATTCATTCATTACAGGATAGAAGAATACGGAGCAATAAGTTCATCCCCATCCTTCGAGGCTACGATCAAAAGTGACGATCAAGTTTCCCGATAGATCACATCACTCCATCCTCTTTATACAACACAACACAAGACCCTAGCTCAGCTCCAGTTTTTCATCTCAAGAAATAGCACCCAATCATCAACCACAACGAATGGACCCCTCATCGTCAGCTTCATTTGAAGAAGAAGACGCATTGTCATCATCATTCTAAAAACAACCTCGGGTATCAAAAGATCACCAGATTTCCTCTCCCTTACAAAAAACCCTCCGCTCAAAACCAACCACAAATCCCCAAAATCAAACCCATTTATTCCAAGCCAGTGGCAAAAGACCCACCATCAAAGTCCGCTACTAAGCACGGGTCGCAAGGGAAAGAGGAAAGCTAGCAAGAAGCGCTTTTTGTTTAAGGGACGAAATTGTGATTTTGGAGAGTATGATAGAGTACGTTTCGAAGATAGGGTTCGAACTCAGGTCTAACATGAACGGGTTTCACGAATTTGTGAAGGAATCACTTTCCTTCGCTGGTGCCACGCATACGCAGTTGTATGAGAAGGTGAGGAGGTTAAGGGAGAAGTACGAGAAAAATGCGACGGAAGAGATCCCTGTGGTGGTTGCAAAGACCCATGAGGGGAAAGTATTTGAGTTGTCCAAAAAGATATGGGAGATTAATGATGGTGGTCATGGGTTAGGAAATAAAAGTTTGTGAAAAAGGAGTCAGAGAAGTAGTGTGGATTTGCGCAAGGAGGGGGAAAAGAGAATGGGTGTGAGGGGGAAAAGACAATGAGTGTGTATACGGGGTATGTGATAAGCGTAGGGGGGTTTTGTGGGAGTGTTGATGGGTGTAGTTTTGATGAGGAGGCTGTGAAGGATGGGTTGGAGTGGATTAGTGAGTCTTAGAAGGTGGAGTTTGAGGGGAAGTGGGAGCAGTTGAGGGTGGATGAAATTGAACATTATTTGAATAAGATGGATTTTATTCGTGAGCAAATGATGCTGATGCTAGAACCAAATGATGCTTTGGTGATAGAAGCGATGAAATCGTATGATGGCATGCCGCCCGACTATACCTTCAAGCACCATAAAGACTTCATTGCTTCTAGCATCATTTGCTCATCATTTGCTCTCGAATCGAATCATACTTTTTCAAATAATGCTCAATTTCATCCACCCTCAATCAACTCCAACTTCTCCTCCAACTCCACCTTCTTAGACTCACTAATAGACTCCATCCCATCCTCCACAATCTTCCCCTCCTCCAAACACCCTTCTCACACTACCTCTGCGCAAAACCTAAACGACCTAACATTCTCTTCCACACACTTTCATTTCCCAACCCATTACCACCATCATTATTCTCCCATATCTTTTGGACAACTCAAATAATTTCCCCTCATGGGACTTTGCAAACACCCAAAGGGTTCTCTTCCCTCGCATTTTTCGTACTTCTCCCTTAACCTCCTCACCTTCTCATACAACCGTGTTCATGCGTGGTTCCATGGGCGAAGGATATGGATTCCTTCACAAATTCGTGAAACCCCTTCATGTGAGACTGGGTTGAACGTTGTCTTGAAGCGTACTCTATCATACTCTCCAAAATCACAATTACGTCCCCTTGGCTAAACAACAAGCGCTTCTTGCTAGCTTTCCTCTTTGTATGGGGGTTTGCGACCCGTGCTTAGTAACGGACTTTGATGGTAGGTCTTTTGCCACTAGCTTGGAAGAAATGGATTTGATTTGGGTATTGGTGGTTGGTTTTGAGCGGAGGGTTTTTTGGGTAAGGGAGTGGAAATCTGGTGATCTTTTGATACCTCAGTTTGGTCTTCGGATGATGATGACAATGCGTCTTCTTCTTCAGATGAAGTTGACGATGAGGGGACCCTTCGTTGTGATTGTTGTAGTGGTTGATGATTGGGTGCCATTTCGAGAGATGTAAAACGGGGGCAGATCTAGGGTCTTGTGTTGTGTTTTATAAAGAGGATGGAGTGATGTGATGGAGCGGGAAAATTGATCGTCACTTTTGATCGAAGCCTCGAAGGATGGGGAGGAATACCCAATTGCTAAAATCAAACGTAAAACTCAAACAAAAACTCAACTTTTTCTTCATCCTTCATCATGTTTTTTTATTCCAACTCCCTAGTAAATAATGCTTGGGTTACCAAAGACATAAGCCTTCATCCTTCATCACGTTTTTTTGTTCCCAACTCCCAAGTAAACAATGGTTGGGTTCCCAAAGTCAGATGTCGCTAAGCTGCTTTTGGGCTTTGGTTGCCCAAAGTGAAGCGTGACTTTTTTCACAAGGTTTTGGATGGGCTACAATGGATCTTGATTTAGATCCAATGGAGATGAGTGGTGAGCCTGTAACATTTTCTTTTGTCATTACCCACCAATGTGCATCGGATAGTTATTGCAAACGGGATTTATTCATTACAGGATAGAAGAATACGGAGCAATAAGTTCATCCCCATCCTTCGAGGCTACGATCAAAACTGATGATCAAGTTTCCCGATAGATCACATCACTCCATCCTCTTTATACAACACAACACAAGACCCTAGCTCAGCTCCAGTTTTTCATCTCAAGAAATAGCACCCAATCATCAACCACAACGAAGGGACCCCTCATCGTCAGCTTCATTTGAAGAAGAAGACGCATTGTCATCATCATTCTAAAGGATGCTGGTGATAGAAGCGATGAAGTCGTATAATTGCATGCCGCCTAACTATAACTTCAATCACCATAAGACTTCATTGCTTCACAAATCATTTTCTCTTGAATCGAATCATACTTTTTAAATCCCCAAATAATGCTCACCTTCATCCACCCTTAACTTCTCCCACTTCACCCTCCAACTCCAGGGGAAGACTCACTAATCAACTCCAACCCATCCTCCACAATCTTGAGCCTCCTGAAATTCCACCCTTCAACACTCTCATGAAAACCTCCCCGCGCTTATTCAAACCCCATATCCACACCCATTCTCTTTTCCCCCCTCCTTACCCATTCTCTTTTTCCCCTCCTTGCAAATCACACTACCCTCTCGACCTCTCTTCCACACACTATCATTTCCCAACCCATTACCACCATCGTTTTTCCCTCCCATATCTTTTTGGACAACTCAAATAATTTCCCCTCATGGGACTTTGCAAACACCCATGTGGGGCATTTTTCGTACTTCTCCCTTTTAACCTCCTCACATTCTCATATGATGGTGGTCATGCGTGGTAAAAGTTTGAAGGATATCGATTCCTTTACAAATTCGTGAAATCCCTTCATGTGAGACCTAGGTTTGAACGCTGAAGAAGCGTACTCTATCATACTCTCCAAAATCACAATTACGTTCCCTTGGTTAAACAACAAGCGCTTCTTGCTAGCTTTCCTCTTTGGTGGACCCGTGCTTAGTAACGGACTTTGATGGTAGGTCTTTTGCCACTAGCTTGGAAGAA
Organism: Vaccinium myrtillus; assembly: GCA_016920895.1. Taxonomy (NCBI): domain Eukaryota; kingdom Viridiplantae; phylum Streptophyta; class Magnoliopsida; order Ericales; family Ericaceae; genus Vaccinium; species Vaccinium myrtillus. The sequence continues at coordinate 14,875,147 of CM029274.1, forward strand.
ATGAGTTTGATTTTGGGGATTGGTGGTTGGTTTTGAGCGGAGGGTTTTTGGGTAAGGAGTGGAAATAAGATGATCTTTTGATACCTCGGCTTGGTCTTCGGATGATGATGACAATGCGTCTTCTTCTAGAAGATGAAGTTGACGATGAGGGGACCCTTCGTTGTGATTGTTGTTGTGGTTGATGATTGGGTGCCATTTCTTGAGATGTAAAACGGGAGCAGATCTAGGGTCTTGTGCTGTGTTTTATAAAGAGGATGGAGTGATGTGATGGAGCGGGAAAATTGATCGTCACTTTTGATCGAAGCCTCGAAGGATGGGCAGGAATACCCAATTGCTAAAATCAAACGTAAAACTCAGCCAACTTTTTCTTCATCCTTCATCATGTTTTTTTATTCCCAACTCCCTAGTAAACAATGCTTGGGTTCCCAAAGACAGAAGGTGAGGAGGTTAAGGGAGAAGTACGAGAAAAATGCGACGGAAGAGAACCCTGTGGTGGTTGCAAAGACCCATGAGGGTAAAGTATTTGAGTTGTCCAAAAAGATATGGGAGAATAATGATGGTGGTAATGGGTTGGGAAATAAAAGTTTGTGGAAGAGGAGTCAAAGAGGTAGTGTGGGTTTGCGCCAGGAGGGGGAAAATAGAATGGGTGTGAGGGGGAAAAGTCAATGGGTGTGGATACGGGGTTTGTGATAAACGTAGGGGGGTTTTGTGGGAGTGTTGGTGGGTGGAGTTTTGATGAAGAGGCTGTGAAGGATCGGTCGGAGTTGATTAGTGAGTCTAAGAAGGTGGAGTTGGAGGGGAAGTTGGAGCAGTTGAGGGTGGATGAAATTGAACATTATTTGAATAAGATAGATTTTATTCGTGAGCAAATGATGCTGGTGCTAGAACCAAATGATGCTGGTGATAGAAGCGATGAAGTCGTATGATTGCATGCCGCCTGACTATACCTTCAAGCACCATAAGACTTCATTGCTTCTAGCACCAGCATCATTTGCTCTCGAATCGAATCATACTTTTTCAAATAATGCTCACCTTCATCCACCCTCAACTGCTCCCACTTCCCCTCCAACTCCACCTTCTTAGACTCACTAATCAACTCCAACCCATCCTCCACAATCTTCAGAGCCTCCTCATCTAAATTCCACCCTTCAACACTCTCACAAAACCTCCCTGCGCTTATCACAAACCCCGTATCCACACCCATTCTCTTTTCCCCCTCCTTACCCATTCTCTTTTTCCCCTCCTTGCGCAAACCCACACTACCTCTCTGACCTCTCTTCCACACACTTTCATTTCCCAACCCATTACCACCATCATTATTCTCCCATATCTTTTTGGACAACTCAAATAATTTCCCCTCATGGGACTTTGCAAACACCCCAGGGTTCTCTTCCCTCGCATTTTTCTCGTACTTCTCCCTTAACCTCCTCACATTCTCGTACAACTGTGTCTGCGTGGTTCCAGCGAAGGATATCGATTCCTTCACAAATTCGTGAAACCCCTTCATGTGAGACCTGGGTTCGAACGCTGTCTTCGAAGCGTACTCTATCATACTCTCCAAAATCACAATTACGTCCCCTTGGCTAAACAACAAGCGCTTCTTGCTAGCTTTCCTCTTTGCCCCCTGCGACCCGTGCTTAGTAACGGACTTTGATGGTAGGTCTTTTGCCACTAGCTTGGAAGAAATGAGTTTGATTTTGGGGATTGGTGGTTGGTTTTGAGCGGAGGATTTTTTGGGTAAGGGAGTTGAAATTTGGTGATCTTTTGATACCTCAGCTTGGTCTTCGGATGATGATGACAATGCGTCTTCTTCTTCAGATGAAGTTGACGATGAGGGGTCCCTTCGTTGTGATTGTTGTTGTGGTTGATGATTGGGTGCCATTTCTTGAGATGTAAAACGGGAGCAGATCTAGGGTCTTGTGCTGTGTTTTATAAAGAGGATGGAGTGATGTGATGGAGCGGGAAAATTGATCGTCACTTTTGATCTAAGCCTCGAAGGATGGGGAGGAATACCCAATTGCTAAAATCAAACGTAAAACTCAGCCAACTTTTTCTTCATCCTTCATCATGTTTTTTTATTCCCAACTCCCTAGTAAACAATGCTTGGGTTCCCAAAGACAGAAGCCTTCATCCTTCATCACGTTTTTTTGTTCCCAACTCCCAAGTAAACAATGGTTGGGTTCCCAAAGTCAGATGTCGCTAAGCTGCTTTTGGGCTTTGGTTGCCCAAAGTGAAGCGTGACTTTTTTCACAAGGTTTTGGATGGGCTACAATGGATCTTGATTTAGATCCAATGGAGATGAGTGGTGAGCCTGTAACATTTTCTTTTGTCCTTACCCACCAATGTGCATCGGATAGTTATTGCATACGGGATTCATTCATTACAGGATAGAAGAATACGGAGCAATAAGTTCATCCCCATCCTTCGAGGCTACGATCAAAAGTGACGATCAAGTTTCCCGATAGATCACATCACTCCATCCTCTTTATACAACACAACACAAGACCCTAGCTCAGCTCCAGTTTTTCATCTCGAGAAATAGCACCCAATCATCAACCACAACGAAGGGACCCCTCATCGGCTTCATTTGAAGAAGAAGACGCATTGTCATCATCATTCTAAAAACAACCTCGGGTATCAAAAAAACACCAGATTTCCTCTCCCTTACACAAAAAACCCTCCGCTCAAAATCAACCCCAAATCCCCAAAATCAAACCCATTTATTCCAAGCCAGTGGCAAAAAACCCACCATCAAAGTCCGCTACTAAGCACGGGTCGCAAGGGAAGGAGGAAAGCTAGCAAGAAGCGCCTTTTGTTTAAGGGACGAAATTGTGATTTTGGATAGTATGATAGAGTACGTTTCGAAGATAGGGTTCGAACTCAGGTCTAACATGAACGGGTTTCACGAATTTGTGAAGGAATCACTTTCCTTCGCTGGTGCCACGCATACGCAGTTGTATGAGAAGGTGAGGAGGTTAAGGGAGAAGTACGAGAAAAATGCGACGGAAGAGAACCCTGTGGTTGTTGCAAAGACCCATGAGGGGAAAGTATTTGAGTTGTCCAAAAAGATATGGGAGAATAATGATGATGGCAATGGGTTGGGAAATAAAAGTTTGTGGAAGAGGAGTCAAAGAGGTAGTGTGGGTTTGCGCCAGGAGGGGGAAAAGAGAATGGGTGTGAGGGGGAAAAGTCAATGGGTGTGGATACGGGGTTTGTGATAAACGTAGGGGGGTTTTGTGGGAGTGTTGGTGGGTGGAGTTTTGATGAAGAGGCTGTGAAGGATCGGTTGGAGTGGATTAGTGAGTCTAAGAAGGTGGAGTTGGAGGGGAAGTGGGAGCAGTTGAGGGTGGATGAAATTGAACATTATTTGAATAAGATAGATTTTATTCGTGAGCAAATGATGCTGGTGCTAGAACCAAATGATGCTGGTGATAGAAGCGATGAAGTCGTATGATTGCATGCCGCCTGACTATACCTTCAAGCACCATAAGACTTCATTGCTTCTAGCACCAGCATCATTTGCTCTCGAATCGAATCATACTTTTTCAAATAATGCTCAATTTCATCCACCCTCAACTGCTCCCACTTCCCCTCCAACTCCACCTTCTTAGACTCACTAATCAACTCCAACCCATCCTCCACAATCTTCAGAGCCTCCTCATCTAAATTCCTCCCTTCAACACTCTCACAAAACCTCCCTGCGCTTATCACAAACCCCGTATCCACACCCATTCTCTTTTCCCCCTCCTTACCCATTCTCTTTTTCCCCTCCTTGCGCAAACCCACACTACCTCTCTGACCTCTCTTCCACACACTTTCATTTCCCAACCCATTACCACCATCATTATTCTCCCATATCTTTTGGACAACTCAAATAATTTCCCCTCATGGGACTTTGCAAACACCCCAGGGTTCTCTTCCCTCGCATTTTTCTCGTACTTCTCCCTTAACCTCCTCACATTCTCATACAACTGTGTCTGCGTGGTTCCAGCGAAGGATATCGATTCCTTCACAAATTCGTGAAACCCCTTCATGTGAGACCTGGGTTCGAACGCTGTCTTCGAAGCGTACTCTATCATACTCTCCAAAATCACAATTACGTCCCCTTGGCTAAACAACAAGCGCTTCTTGCTAGCTTTCCTCTTTGCCCCCTGCGACCCGTGCTTAGTAACGGACTTTGATGGTAGGTCTTTTGCCACTAGCTTGGAAGAAATGAGTTTGATTTTGGGGATTGGTGGTTGGTTTTGAGCGGAGGGTTTTTTTGGGTAAGGGAGTGGAAATCTTGTGATCTTTTGATACCTCAGCTTGGTCTTCGGATGATGATGACAATGCGTCTTCTTCTTCAGATGAAGTTGACGATGAGGGGTCCCTTAATTGTGATTGTTGTTGTGGTTGATGATTGGGTGTCATTTCTTGAGATGTAAAACGGGAGCAGATCTATGGTCTTGTCTTTGTGTTTTATAAAGAGGATGGAGTGATGATGATGGATTGGAAAATTGATCGTCACTTTTGATCGAAGCCTCGAAGGATGGGGAGGAATACCCATTTGCTAAAATCAAACGTAAAACTCAACCAACTTTTTCTTCATCCTTCATCATGTTTTTTTATTCCCAACTCCCTAGTAAACAATGCTTGGGTTGTCAAAGACAAGCCTTCATCCTTCATCACGTTTTTTTTTGTTCCCAACTCCCAAGTAAACAATGGTTGGGTTCCCAAAGTCGATGTCGCTAATTTACTTTTGGGCTTTGGTTGCCCAAAGTGAAGCGTGACGTTTTTCACAAGGTTTTCGGTTACAATGGATCTTGATTTAGATCCAATGGAGAGAGTGGTGAGCCTGTAACATTTTTTTGGTACCCACCAAGTGTTATTGCATGGGATTCATTCATTACAGGATTTACGATCGGATCAAAGATCACATCACTCCATCCTCTTTATACAACACAACACATGAAAGCTCCCTGTTTTTCATCTCAAGAAGCAACGAAGGGGGAAATTTGAAGAAGAAGACGCATTGTCATCATCATTCTAAAAACAACCTCGGGTATCAAAAGAACACCGGATACAAAAAAAAACCCTTTGAATCCCCAAAATCAAACCCATTTATTCCATGGCGGGGCAAAAGACCCACCATCAAAGTTTTAAGCACGGGTCGCAAGAGAAAGAGAAAGCTAGCAAGAAGCGCCTTTTGTTTAAGGGACGAAATTGTGATTTTGGATGAGGAGGCTCGAAGATTAGGGATGGGTTAACATGAGTTGATTTGTGAAGAATCACTTTCTAAGAATGTGGAGTTGAGAAGGAGGAGGTTAAGTGAGAAGGAGCGATTGAAGAGGTGGTTGAAATGAGGGGAAACATTATTTCCAAAAGAATAATATGGATTTTATTCTTGGAAGAGCAAATGATAGTGTGGGTTTGCGGGAGGGGAAAAGAAATGATGAGGGTGAAAGAAGTGATGAACGGGGTTTGTGATAAACGTATGATTGCATGATTTTGATGAAGACTGAAGGATACCTTGGATTAGTGAGTCTAAGACTTCATTGCTTCTAGCACCAGCATCATTTGCTCTCGAATCGAATCATACTTTTTCAAATAATGCTCAATTTCATCCACCCTCAATTGCTCCCACTTCCCCTCCAACTCCACCTTCTTAGACTCACTAATCAACTCCAACCCATCCTCCACAATCTTCAAAGCCTCCTCATCTAAATTCCACCCTTCAACACTCTCACAAAACCTCCCTGCGCTTATCACAAACCCCGTATCCACACCCATTCTCTTTTCCCCCTCCTTACCCATTCTCTTTTTCCCCTCCTTGCGCAAACCCACACTACCTCTCTGACCTCTCTTCCACACACTTTCATTTCCCAACCCATTACCACCATCATTATTCTCCCATATCTTTTTGGACAACTCAAATAATTTCCCCTCATGGGACTTTGCAAACACCCCAGGGTTCTCTTCCCTCGCATTTTTCTCGTACTTCTCCCTTAACCTCCTCACCTTCTCATACAACTGTGTCTGCGTGGTTCCAGCGAAGGATATCGATTCCTTCACAAATTCGTGAAACCCCTTCATGTGAGACCTGGGTTCGAACGCTGTCTTCGAAACGTACTCTATCATACTCTTCAAAATCACAATTATGTCCCCTTGGCTAAACAACAAGAGCTTCTTGCTAGCTTTCCTCTTTGCCCCCTTCGACCCGTGCTTAGTAACGGACTTTGATGGTAGGTCTTTTGCCACTAGCTTGGAAGAAATGAGTTTGATTTTGGGGATTGGTGGTTGGTTTTTAGCGGAGGGTTTTTTGGGTAAGGGAGTGGAAATCTGGTGGTCTTTTGATACCTCAGCTTGGTCTTCGGATGATGATGACAATGCGTCTTCTTCTTCAGATGAAGTTGACGATGAGGGGTCCCTTCGTTGTGATTGTTGTTGTGGTTGATGATTGGGTGCCATTTCTTGAGATGGAAAACGGGAGCAGATCTAGGGTCTTGTGCTGTGTTTTATAACGAGGATGGAGTGATGTGATGGAGCGGGAAAATTGATCGTCACTTTTGATCGAAGCCTCGAAGGATGGGGAGGAATACCCAATTGCTAAAATCAAACGTAAAACTCAGCCAACTTTCTCTTCATCCTTCATCATGTTTTTTTATTCCCAACTCCCTAGTAAACAATGCTTGGGTTCCCAAAGAAAGAAGCCTTCATCCTTCATCACGTTTTTTTGTTCCCAACTCCCAAGTAAATAATGGTTGGGTTCCCAAAGTCAGATGTCGCTAAGCTGCTTTTGGTCTTTGGTTGCCCAAAGTGAAGCGTGACTTTTTTCACAAGGTTTTGGATGGGCTACAATGGATCTTGATTTAGATCCAATGGAGATGAGTGGTGAGCCTGTAACATTTTCTTTTGTCCTTACCCACCAATGTGCATCGGATAGTTATTGCATACGGGATTCATTCATTACAGGATAGAAGAATACGGAGCAATAAGTTCATCCCCATCCTTCGAGGCTACAATCAAAAGTGACGATCAAGTTTCCCGCTCGATCACATCACTCCATCCTCTTTAAACAACACAACACAAGGCCCTAGCTTAGCTCCAGTTTTTCATCTCAAGAAATGGCACCCAATCATCAACCACAACGAAGGGACCCCTCATCGTCAGCTTCATTTGAAGAAGAAGACGCATTGTCATTATCATTCTAAGAACAACCTCGGGTATCAAAAGATCACCAGATTTCCTCTCCCTTACCCAAAAAACCCTCCACTCAAAACCAACCACAAATCCCCAAAATCAAACCCATTTATTCCAAGCCAGTGGCAAAAGACCCACCATCAAAGTCCGCTACTAAGCACAGGTCGCAGGGGGAAAGAGGAAAGCGAGCAAGAAGCGCCTTTTGTTTGAGGGACGAAATTGTGATTTTGGAGAGTATGATAGAGTACGTTTCGAAGATAGGGTTCGAACCCAGGTCTAACATGAACGGGTTTCACAAATTTGTGAAGGAATCACTTTCCTTCGCTGGCGCCACGCATACGCAGTTGTATGAGAAGGTGAGGAGGTTAAGGGAGAAGTACGAGAAAAATGCGACGGAAAAAAACCCTGTGGTGGTTGCAAAGACCCATGAGGGGAAAGTATTTGAGTTGTCCAAAACGATATGGAAGAATAATGATGGTGGTAATGGGTTGGGAAATAAAAGTTTGTGGAAGAGGAGTCGGAGAGGTAGTGTGGGTTTGCGCAAGGAGGGGAAAAGAGAATGGATGTGAGGGGAAAAGACAATGGGTGTGGATACGAGGTTTGTGATAAGCGTAGGAGGTTTTGTGGGAGTGTTGGTGGGTGTAGTTTTGATGAAGAGGCTGTGAAGAATGTGAAGGATGGGTTGGAGTTGATTAGTGAGTCTAAGAAGGTGGAGTTGGTGGGAAGTGGGAGCAGTTGAGGGTGGATGAAATTGAACATTATTTGAATAAGATGGATTTTATTCGTGAGCAAATGATGCTGGTGATAGAAGCGATGAAGTCGTATGATGGCATGTCGCCTGACTATACCTTCAAGCAACATAAGACTTCATTGCTTCTAGCCTCAGCATCATTTGCTCTCGAATCGAATCATACTTCTTCAAATAATGCTCAATTTCATCCACCCTCAACTGCTCCCACTTGCCCTCCAACTCCACCTTCTTAGACTCACTAATCAACTCCAACCCATCCTTCACAGCCTCCTCATCCAAACTCCACCCACCAAGACTCTCACAAAACCTCCCTGCACTTATCACAAACCCCGTATCCACACCCATTCTCTTTTCCCCCTCCTTACCCATTCTCTTTTTCCCCTCTTTTCGCAAACCCACACTACCTCTCTGACCTCTCTTCCACACACTTTCATTTCCTAACCCATTACCACCATCATTATTCTCCCATATCTTATTGGACAACTCAAATAATTTCCCCTAATGGGGCTTTGCAAACACCCCAAGGTTCTCTTCCCTCGCATTTTTCTCATACTTCTCCTTTAACCTCCTCACATTTTCATACAACTGCGTCTGCGTGGTTCCAGGGAAGGATAGAGATTCCTTCACAAATTCGTTAAACCCCTTCATGTGACACCTGGGTTCGAACGCTGTCTTCGAAGCGTACTCTATCATACTCTCCAAAATCACAATTTCGTCCCCTTGGCTAAACAACAAGCGCATCTTGCTAGTTTTCCTCTTTGCCACTAGCCTGGAAGAAATGGGTTTGATTTTGGGGATTGGTGGTTGGTTTTGAGCGGAGGGTTTTTGGGTAAGGGAGTGGAAATCTGGTGATCTTTTGATACCTCAACTTGGTCTTCGGATAATGATGACAATGCGTCTTCTTCTTCAGATGAAGCTGACGATGAATGGTCCCTTCGTTGCGATTGTGGTTGTGTTTGATGATTGGGTGACATTTCTTGAGATGTAAAATTGGAGCAGAGCTAGGGTCTTGTGCTGTGTTGTATAAAGAGGATGGAGTGATGTGATGGATCGGAAAAATTGATCGTCACTTTTGATCGAAGCCTCGAAGGATGGGGCGGAATTTATTGTTTCGTATTCTTCTATCCTGTAATGAATGAATACCCAATTGCTAAAATCAAACGAAAAACACAGCCAACTTTCTCTTCATCCTTCATCATGTGTTTTTTGTTCCCAACTCCCAAGTAAACAATGCTTGGGTTTCCAAAGTCATATGCCTTCATCCTTCATCATGTTTTTTTTTCCAACCTCCCATGTAAACAATGTTTGGGTTCCCAAAGTCAGATTCCGTTAAGCTGCTTTTGGCTTTTGGGTGCCCAAAATGAAGTGTGACTTTTTTGACAGGGTTTTGGATGGGCTTCAATGGATCTTGACCGTAGATTAAAGCCATCCCCTTGATTTAGATCCAATGGAGATGAGTGGTGAGGCCTTAACGTTTTCTTTTGTCCTGATCCACCAATGAGCATCGGATAGTTGTTGCATATGGGATTCATTCATTACAGGATAGAAGAATACGGATCAATAAGTTCATCCCCATCCTTCGAGGCTACGATCAAAAGTGACGATCAAGTTTCCCGTTCGATCACATCACTCCATCCTCTTTATACAACCCAACACAAGACCCTAGCTCAGCTCCAGTTTTGGATCTGAAGAAATGACACCCAATCATCAACCACAACCACAATGAAGGGACCCCTCATCGTCAGCTTCATCTGAAGAAGAAGACGCATTGTCATCATAATTCTAAGAACAAGCTGGGGTATCAAAAGATCACCAGAGTTCCTCTCGCTTACCCAAAAGACCCTCCGCTCAAAACCAACCACAAATCCCCAAAATCAAACTCATTTCTTCCAAGCCAGTAGCAAAAGACTCACCATCAAAGTCTGCTACTAAGCACGGGTCGCAGGGGGAAAGAGGAAAGCTAGCAAGAAGTGTTTTTTGTTTAAGGGACGAAATTGTGATTTTGGAGAGTATGATAGAGTACGCTTCGAAGTCAGGGTTCTAACCCAGGTCTAACATGAACGGGTTTCACTAATATGTGAAGGAATTACTATCCTTCGTTTGCGCCACGCGGACGCAATTGTATGAGAAGGTGAGGAGGTTAAGGGAGAAGTACGGGAAAAATGCGAAGGGAGAGAACCCTGAGTTGTTTGCAAAGCCCCATGAGGGGAAAGTATTTAAGTTGTCCAAAAGTAGCTTAACGGCATCTGACTTTGGGAACCCAAGCATCATTTAATTGGGAGTTGGGAACAAAAAAACATGATGAAGGATGAAGAGAAAGCTGGCTGAGTTTTTGGTTTGATTTTGGCAACTGGGTTTAGGGGTGTACAAGAAAACCGAAAAAACCTTGAAACCGGACCGACCAGACCAAACCAGTCTATTTCGATTGGTTCTATTGTTCAATGGATTGGTTCTGGTTCTAAAAAAAATGAGAATCGGATATTTTGGTTCGGTCCCCGGTTTCATAATTAGGAACCGTAGTTTGAACCGAACCAGTCCGTTATATAATATAATATAAAAAATTTAATTTATACACTCCTATATATCCACTCACACACTTGATAATTTTGTTTAGTTTTTAGTTTTAATGTTGCATCTGCCATCTATATCAATAATGATATTTTAATAGTTATTTTAGTTATTGATGGACTTCTTATTCTGTTTGTCGGTTGGTATAATGGAAGTAGTTTTACGAAGGAGTTGCAACAATTTTATGGACAATTTTTTTTGGAAATGTTTGAATGCTAACATGGTTTTAGAACCAGAAACCGAACCAAACCGGACCGGTCTAATGGTTTGGTGTGGTTTTGTTCTATACGTGTAATGGTCTAGTTATGGTTCTCAATTTTTTGGAACCATTAGATATGGTTCGGTTCCCGGATTTCTACAAAACCGGTCCAAACCAGACCATGTACACCCCTAACTGGGTTGTTAAAATCAATCATGATTTTAGTAAATGAGTTCATCAGGTGCTTAAATCATGGTTAAATCAAGTACTCAACCATGATTTAAGCATCTGGTGAATTCATTTGCTAAAATCATGGTTGATTTTAACAACCTAGTAGCTAAAATCAAACGAAAAACTCGGCCTCGTGAGAAACCTAACGTGAGGCCACCCAAAAAAAATAATAAATTTGAGTTTTTCATCATCTCCACAATAGCTTTGTGTTCATTTATGCATGAGTGGTGAATGACAAAAACCTAACTGCTACATTTTTTTTTCTATCTTCTTGTTCGAATCTGTTTAGTTATTTTCTCCCAAATTTTTCTGCATTTGAGTTAAGTTACAAATAATCGTTCATCTCATTCAATGGAATCATACAAAATACAAAAATATAGACTAAGATTAAAAGAAGTTCAAAAGACGAAATTATGTCAGAAAAGAAGGAAAATGCAGTCTTTTGGCTCCCGTTTAGTTGCAAGTAAAGGAATGACCAATCTCCTACATTTTTTAGATGTAGGTAGGGGTGAAACTAAAAACCGAGGAATCGGATTGAACTGGGATTCTTTTTGAATTTTTTTTTTGTCCGGTTCGTGATAATTTGAAGTTTTGAAAACAAGTTCGGGGAATTTTTTACGTGAACTGAACCAGTATATATATGTATTCTTCTTGAAAAAGTAATGGGTAAGGATCAAACTCCCAGCCTCACGCAGGAGCAAGGGCGGAGCCAACCTTGGGCTAAGGTGGGCTTCAGCCCAAGTGGAACAAAATATATACTCCCTCCGTCCCAAATTGCTGGTCCTTCTTTCTATTTTGGGATGTCCCAAAATGTTGGTCCTATTTCTAAAAACAACTATCAAAATATATCAAACTTCCAGTTTTACCCTTAAAAGTACTCTTTCCCTCCCAATTTATTACACAGTTTTTGAAATTCATGTCATTTCTTAAATCGTTTATATCTTTTAGTATATAATGTTTTTCATAATTTTTAAAACTTTGTATAAAACAAGTAATTGAGATCCATCAAACTAGATCCATATTGCATATTTTTTGAGATCCATATTGAAAGATATAAATAATTTAAAACCACTTAATAAACTTCACAGTTTTGAAGGATAAATTTGGAACTCTAAGACAATAATTTTGTCTCCTTAAATAGTTGGATTTCCCAAAAGGGACGAGCAATTTGGGACGGAGGGAGTATATATATTTATATGTAAACTTTTAGCCCAATACAATTTAGCCCAACCTATGAAATGTTTTTAACCCAACTCATTCAAATCTTGGTGCAAACTTAGCCCTACCCACAATCCAGGGACTCTAATCTTGGTGCAAACTTAGCCCAACCCACAATCCAGGGATTGATCTGTAATTAATCAAAAAGGAAAAAAGATCTATAGTTAATCAAAAACAAAAAGGGGTGGGGGACTATCAACTCTCTATAAATACAAAACGAAAACTTTGAAAATTGCTAGGATCAAACCATTTCCGGTCTTTTTTTTTTTACGGTTCCTCACTTGGACACTTAAAAACATTTTTTGAACACATTTTTTTGGCCATTTCGGGTCATTTTTTCCCTCATTTTTTTGGACCCTTAATTGTTTGGCCATTTCTGGTCATTTTTTTTAAAAAAATTGTCCTGCACTTTAGCCCAAGGTAGCACTTTAGCCCAAGGTATATTCATGTGGAGAGCCAAGGCCTTCACCACTTGGCTGACAACCCCTTTACAATTTAAATGGGAAAGAAATGTATTTAATTATTACTATGTGCAATTTAGTACAATATATATATATATATATACACACACATCTAACACACTTTCTCCAACTTCAATTTTTTCACCTCAACCCTCCGGGATCGTGATGGATCTTGGTTTGAGATAAAACCCATCTTTCTCATCTCAACTCAACCCTTCCATCATTTGAAGTCCATGTTGGAAAACCCATTGAACACATTCAACTCTCGTCCATCTCTCTCAATCCATTTCATCTCTCTCTCTCTCTCTCTCCGGGGATCCTCTCTCGATATGTATGTATATGTATGTATATATCTCTTTGTAAAGTGTAAATCTGTAGATCTATTTAATTGTTAGTCCCGATGGACCCAATCTCTTAATTAAGCTAAGATTCTCTAAATTTACTAATTTGCTTTCTCGATAGATTTACACACAACATGCCTACCATCAATCATTGAGCATTAAGGCTTCTCTCTTGGGATTACACACAACATGCCTACCATCAATCATTGAGCATTAGGCTTCTCTCTTGGGATTTGCATGTCAATATACAACGCCGAGTTCACTTCGCCTTGTTTGTTTGGCTTCTCTTATGTTCAATTTATGACTATTCTGCCACCCATGCAAAAATCTTAAGGGTAAAAAACATTATTTATTCTCTGACAGATGTTCCAAAATTTCATGCACCATCTCATACAAAACTTTCATCTACAAGAAATTGAATTTGCAGTTGCAAATCAAACTTGGACTGTCCAAGTTCTGGACAACGGCATGCTAAACAACGCTGCCTTTTTCGAACTCTGTCAAGATCTTCACTTCCAACCATTTGATCACATCATGGTAGCAGTGTGTTGGGATTGAGTGCTTCGCATTGTGACCTTTCGATCAACTAATGGATCAAAAAAAGTGATTGATTGGTTTTGATCAACTTTGATGACCAAGATCTTTTTGCTGCCTTAATTGTGTTAACTGCAATGTCATTGCGTACTAGAAACTTTAGTCTGTAATCTTAAAGTACCCAACTCATTGTTTAAACTAGGCAGAAAACTATCTATCTAATCCTTAATAGGATAGTTTGAAGTCATCAAAACTTATGAATCTGTATAAATTATTAGCTATCAAACTTATGGTCACAGTAGGTCTCTGTTTCATACCCATTTAAGTAATTAGTTTGTGCTCATCTTTTATTATGCTTTTTCATTCTTATGGTTAATTAGAAATTTAGATTGAGACTCGTAACTCAGCCCTAGATTACGTATGTCATTGGCAATGGTGCCTCTACTTTCTAGTGGCTGGATAATTGGCACCCTCTTGGGCCACTGTTTCAGAATCTTGGCGACAGAGTTTTGTATAATCTCAGCACATATCTTCATGCTAAAGTGAATTCTATAGTGCTGCATGGCTATCGGAGATGGCCTAGCGAAAGAATTGTTGTAACTAGAAAAATTATTGCAAATACCCCAAGTACTTTCATCCACATGCAGCAGTCCAATACATTGTGGTTCAAGCATCAACTGGACTATAATTTAGTGGATGATAGAAGCTTTGTCTGCACACTCATCAAATAATGGTTCAAATTTAAAGGAGTTTCCTGCAAATGTCTTCTGCTTGAATTACTACCCAGAAATTTCTTTACTTCCAGTAGTTGGTGGTGCTTTTAGTGTCCCAATGACCTCTAATGGTAGCACTGGTAATGTTTGCCTTTGATTTCTTTTTGTTTCCTTTTGTCCCTCTTCCTTGCTTTCTTTCCGGGTTCACGATTTAGCAAGTCTCTTCATTGTCGACTCTGGAGCTTGGATAAACCTCTCTCTCACAGAAATCATGTATACTGCATGCAAATTGTTAGGTTGAATCCAGAAAACTTATTGTTCCTCTGGTGTGTTCCATTTAGTAACACGCAAAATAAGCGGATATCTTCTCACCATCGATTTTTGTTAATTGCTTTAAAAAATGCTAAAGAACTCCCAGAAAATGTCGTGATATTATTGTAGACTTCTGAGTCGTTTAATTGTTCTGGTTATTGCTTGAAAGGCAGTCCAAAATCTCCCTCTAGGCCTAAAGTTCTTTTTTTGTGAATGAGATGCGAAGTTTGAACAGTGTTTGAAATTAGGTCTCCTAAATATTATACCTTTTCCCATTTCAGCAATGTTCATTAGTTTTTGTTTTTTTTTAGAAACAAGGAAAGGGGGTCTTTTGTTCATGTTCTTCCCAGGAACCTATAGTCTTTCTCTTTGACAACAAACCAGCAACCTAGGTTTGAATCTGGTGTCGTCTACTCAGCTTGAAGGTTTATATTCCACACCAAAAGGTTACATCGATCAATTAACATCTCCAAAGGTTACACCGGTCAATTAACAACAGAATTCATAATTGGGCGATTGTGGCAGACACGAAGTTTTTGCTCTGTCATACTAAATCAAATGTCGAATGGATAAAATTAAGAAGTTTTATCAAAATCTTGATAAAATCCATGTGCTAAAGGAAAGCTTCAGTCTTTCCTTTATACTGTTTCCCTCATTCGATCTTGCCCTAGAATCTAGAGATGCTACTTGAACCTCCTCTCTCTGGCGATTCCACTGTTCCCTCTCTCCGGCGATTTCGCTGTCCTCATACAAATAGGTAACCTCTCCTTCTACTCTTTTTCTGTCTCTCTCAGCCGCTATGTAATTTCTCTCTCTCTCTCTCTCTCTCTCTCTCTCTCTCTCTCTCTCTCTCTCTCTCTCTCTCTCTCTCTCTCCAGAGATAGGTGTAACTGTTCTAGGGTAGGGTTTTGTTCTTCGTTCTTGAATAGTTGTCCATCTCTCTTTCTCTCTTCACTTTGCAGTGAAGCGATTAATCCTACGAGCCATGGTTGGAGGAAACCTAGGAGCCATTCACAGGATCCAGATCACAATTTCCTCCAACAACGTCAAAGAACCTCGAGAAAGGTCTCTTCTTTCATAGTTTTGGGAGAACAAACCTGGGAAAGGGATGGATGTCGTCTCCAAAATGATTCCAAAATAATCACGCGCCACAATCCCAACCCCAACAAGACCGTTTTGTCTACTAACCGCACCATCAACGTTGAATTTGATGCAACCAATGGGAGGCAAAAGCCACCTACAATGTAGAGTAGAAATGGAGGGAATGGGACGGCGATGCTTCGAGTTGTTTGCTTCCTTGAATTTAGAACAAAGGGTTGAAGCTTTCTCCAAAATACATGAGCTATCCCATAGCAGGCCATCGAAATACGATTTATTCCGAGCTTTCCATAAGAACCAGCAAATAGAGGCAAATAAAGCCCCCATTTCGGCAACGTCCTCACTAGTCTGAGAAGGATGAGGGAATGAGAACCACCATTTTGAATTGAATTCCATGACCCATAAACAACAGACCCAAATGGAGAACCACTCCATACTTCACAAGATAATTTGCATTGAAGGGCTATTTTAGTTCATGTATGTGACTCATGTGAGTAGAATGACATATCTCATAAAGCATAAAAAGTCAAAAACCATTTAGTAGAACGACACCTAAGTGAAAACACTTGCCATGTGTTCTTCAGTTCTCTTTGTTGTCTACGACAATAATTGAAGAGGAAACATTGCCATGTATTCGTTAGTTCTCTATGGGTAGAGCAATTACGACGTGGGGCAGGGCCGGCCCTGGAGATAAGCCCACCAAGCCGCCGTGTAGGGCTCCCCGTTTTTTGCCCAATAACAGGGCCCCGAATAGTTCGGCGGTTTGTTGTTGAAGTATTATCCGTGAGGTCCTGTGATTGATTCCTCGCGCCCTTATTTTTTGATACCAATACATGTTGAAAATGTCCAAAAATCATATCGAATGCCAGCACCAAGGCTGGAACACGCGACCCTAAATTCCGCCCATGAACCACTGCACCTCTAGGCATTTCTTAAGTTTCTTTGAAACAACTAATATATATACAATTACTGGAGAGACCCCATTATTAAACCACGCTTAGGGCCCCGGAAATCTCAGGGTCGGGCCTGGAGTGCGGGAGTGGTTTATAGAGGTATTTTGACACCTTTGTCCTTATGTTATGGTTATTAAGGAGAAGAGTAAAATGCATATAACTGCTGAATTGAGAATTATAAGAGGGTAATTTGGGAAGATTGAAAAATCGACGCAATAACAAAAAGGCTGATTCTATTCGCAACCGAGGAACGGCTAAATTCAACCCACAAACATTTAATCAATGATAGACAAAAATGTCCTTGCATAAAAAGACTTTTTTGTCCTTAATAAGTGGGATGCAAATAGCACAAAGCAATTAAAAACAACCACAAAAAATCTACAACCCCCTCTCCATCTTATCTCCAACCCACACAATCATCGCCAAAAAAAAAAAAAAAACGAAACTCAAGAACACAGATCGTGTTCTTTCTTCTTCTTCCTATTACATGCCCTAAAAAACCTCCTCTTCTCTTCTCCCACATCTCCATCTCCCACCTCAAACCCTAAAGAACTTTCACTCTCCTCCTCATTCCTCACCTCTCCCTTAATGAAGAATCCAATGGAGGTTTCCATGGAATGTTCTTCACCTACATTTGAACCACAATACTCCTTTTTTGAAATGGAAGAAACGAAAATGGGGGTAAATTTTTCGATTACAAGCTGCAAGGAGGTCGACAAGGAAGTTGATGGGAAGAAAATGGTGGTTTGGGAGCCAAAAACGAGCAAAGAGATAAGACCCAGATTTCAATTTCGCGTTTTCGTCATTTGAAATTCGGATTCCCAGTGTTGAAGTTGCACGTGATTTTCATTCTTTAAAATTTGAACTACGTAACTTATTTCGAATTTAAAAACATGGCAAAAAGTTTGAAACAACTAAGTTTAAATTCCCTCCAATTGATTCATTTGTTTGAAACCGAATTCTATACACCTATTCAAATGTTAGAATATGAATTAAGACGTTACTTCCAACTTATAAAATCTGAACACGGAACTGTAGCCTACATGTCTTCAAACCACAAAATAAGAAAAGGAAGTGACAAGGAAAATGGTTCAACTAAGTTCCAACAAGTGGTAGTAGCAAGATCATAATCTACAATTCTCCATCTTTGCAAAAAGTGATGAAACATCGATCTTCTCTTTAGACTTGAAGACCTACAAGGAAAGAAAACATTAAGATTATAAAATTTAACAATTTCTACTCAAATCAAATTCAGCCAAACAAAAGATTAGTTTCCTGATCATAGCTATAGTGCTCCAACTAACGAAGTGCAGGGGATTAAGACTCAAATCAAATTCTCATCCACTTTTGTTCAACCACACTTTTGTAGGGATGAAGTTCTCTATAAGGGATCAAGGTTTCTCCTCTCTCCACATTTCTCTCCTGTCAAGTCATTCAAACAGTTGATTGGGGGGAGAGAGACCATTCTCTTCTCATCTCCCCAAACCAAACCATCCAATCCAAGTTTTAGAAATTTGCTAGGCAATGCGCCCCGCTGTGTGCCAAAAAAGTTTCAGTTTAAAACATGAATGATATGGTGCATTGCTAGGATCTTCATGTTTAATGGAACTTAGGATTTGTCTAGGTTAAGCAAGAGTTGTTAACATATCCACCAACAAGGACTCCTGCTTCGAGGATAATGACATAACCGTGTTGTTCACCGGTACTTTTTATCCACTCTTTTTAAGGCATCATCAGTGGGAAACACCAACTAACATTAAAAATTCAAGTTTTAATAGTTGAACACATGTTACAAATTCAAATTTTAAAATTTGAATTCTTTACTACGTTCAGGACATAAATTGTTGAACACATGTTTTAAAATCCGAATTAAGGTACATCTTTCAAACTTTAAAATCCGAACAAATTGTTAAAATTCAATACTGGGTATCCGAATAACGGACGACCAAAAACGAAAAAAATTGAAATCGAGTCTTTATCTCGTGGTGCTTTTGCCTCCCATAACATCATTTCCTTCCCATAAATTTCCTTGTCGACCTCCGTGCCGTTTGAAATCGAAAATTCGAGCCTCATTTGTGTTCTTCCATTTCAAAACACGAGAGTCGTGGGTCAATGGAAGGTGAAGAACCTTCCATGGAAGCCTCCATTGGATTTCTCCATTCATGGAGAGGTGAGGAATGAGGAGGGGAGTGAAAGTTCTTTAGGATTTGAGGTGGGAGATGGAGATGTGGGAGAAGAGAAGATGGAGATTTTTTAGCGCATGTAACATGAAGAAGAGGAAGAACACGATGGAGATCTGGAGATCTGGTTCTTTAGGGCTTAGAATTCTGAGCTAGGAAGGAGAGGGGTAGATTAGGGTTTAGATTTAATAAGAGGGTAGTTTGAGTAGTAAATAAATGTTAGGAAGGAGAGGGGTAGATTGGGATTTTTTTTGAAATTTGTTGTTTGTATTTAGCCAAAAATGGGTTATAGGGTAGCAATTTCCAAAATGAGTTTTTAGTGGGCTGAATTTAGCCAATCCTCGGTTGCGAATAGAATCAGCCTAACAAAAACTAGAGACACCAAACTATTGCTCTCTTTTAAAAAGTAGTACTAAGAAGTTATGTGCTGGTTGGTCGAGAAAAATGAGGAGCAATAAAGGACTAGGAGGAGAAAAATAGTACTCCTGAGATCATTACCTGAAAAACAAATTGAATTTTATAATTTTATAAATACCACAGGGAAAAAGTAAATTTGTACAAGTTTTATTTGTTTTCTTTTGCTCTCTTTATACCACTGACATCTCGACACAGCACACGTACCTTCTCCTTCGGCTAAAAATCCAAAAAACTGGTCTTTGGATTTTTTTTGTTTTGTTTTTATTCAAAAAAATATTGCATTTGTTAGTTTTCGGTCGATTTTTTGTGGTTTCTTGGCTTATCTCAACGAGAGGAATCTAAAAAGTATAAAATTATTAGCCAAACTTAAAGTTTTGTGATTAAAGACGAAAAATGGAAGCAAAAAACCGGTTTTTTGGATTATTTTTCGTCTTTATTTACAAATATTTAAGTTTGGCTAATAATTTTATACTTTTTAGATTTCTTTCGTCAAGACAAGCCAAGAAACCAAAAAAAATCCACCGAAAACTAACAAATGCAAAAAAAAAAATTAAATAAGGACAAAACGAAAAAACCAAAAAAACCAGTTTTTTGGATTTAGCCAAAGGAGCTCGGTCGTTTTTTGTTTTTTCGTTTTGTCCTTATTCAAATTTTTTTTGCATTTGTTAGTTTTGCGTCAAGATTTTGTGGTTTCTGGATTTATCTCAATGAGACGAATCTAACAAGTATAAATTTATGGTCAAACCAAATATTTTTTTGAATAAAGCCGAAAATACTTGGATTATTGGATTAATTTTGGCTTTATTAAAAAAAAATTGAGTTTTGACCATAATTTTATATTTGTTAAATTCGTTTCGTCGAGATAAATCCATAAACCATAAAATCTTGACGCAAAACTAACAAATGCAAAAAAAAAATTAAATAAGGACAATACGAAGAAACTAAAAAACCGCTTTTTGGTTTTTTTGCCAAATCACATCTAGCAAAACATCTGTAGTTTCTATTGTATTGTATTTGTTTAAGATGATTTCAATAGTCTTTAGACATCTAGCAAAACATCTGTAGTTTCTATTGTATTTGTTTAAGATGATTTCAATAAATTGTGTACAAAAAAGTACATAAGATCTATTGATTAATTAAAAAAGAGTTAATAAACTCTTCACAAAAATATACTCTTAATCCGATTACAGAACACAATTCTTGAAAATTGACAAAATATGACGGGAGAATATCTATTTACCGTACAACAACTAAATTAAATTCCATGAGAAGTAGTTCACATTTATTTTGAAACATATGGTTAGATTGATCAGACCTCGATAGAATCTAAACAAATCACATTTATTTTGAAAAACATATTGTAATTGTGAAATTTTAATATAGATTTGATTTGACCAAATATTTATCGTTTCTAGTCAACTTTATTTTTTCAATATATTTATGTAGATTCCATTTATTTAATATAATAGAAGTAAAAAAATTAAATAAATAAATCACATTCATTTCTTTCCTTTCTTACTATTTTTTACTTAAAAATTTTCATCGCTAATCAATAGGAGTATTTTTGTTTTGTTGTCAGAACTCTCTCAAGAGAATAAAGTTTGTGCGAATTGCAAAGTGAATGGAGGCCCGACCCCGTCATCTCCCCTACTTTTCCCACTCCGACTCTGTCGCCGTGAAAGAAACGCGAACGTGTACGTAAATTTATGACTATTAATAGCGAATGCGGAAGCAAGTGGTTCAGGTTACCGCTTGTGGACTTGGATTGAACCGGATATTTGGTGAATAGATTACAAACTCCTAATCAGATATTAAAACAACAACAACCTCCTGCGATTGTGTGATATCACAAGCTTCGAGTATATGGAGAGAGAGAGAACAATCTATTAGCCCAGTTTTTCAAAAGATTTTAGCACCCAGTTGCTAAAATCACCATATTTCAAATCAAAAAATGAAGTGGTTTCATGTATCGTTTTTCGATTTTTTTCGCACCAAATTAAAGTACTTGAGGAGTTCTTTAATTTGGTGCGAAAAAATTGAAAAATGATACACGGAACCACTTCATTTTTTGATTTGAAATATGGTGATTTTAGCAACTGGGTGCTAAAATCTTTTGGAAAACTGGGGGCCTTTTTTTTTGTGTATATACATATATATACACGGTAAGCTTCAAATAAGGGGCCCCTTTTGCTAAAATGAGTTTTCCCATGAAAGTTCGGTTTAGGGGGTGTTCCACCAACAAAAAAAAGTTTTTCCAAAAATCAAGACATGTCATTCTCTCACAATACATCTCATAAAAAACCGTAAAAAACCAGTTTATTCTAAAAATATCCTTAGCGGAAGTTTGGTAAAATCACTTTAATTTGTTTCCCATTAGCTAAAAGCTAAGTTGTTAAAAGCCAATTTTTTCCTCATATACTCTTTTTGCTAAAGCAAGTTGTTATTAAATCACCTTAATTTTAGTCATGATTTAATCACCTGGTGAACTCATTTGCTAAAATTAACTGGGTTACAAAAAAAATTTGGAAAGCTAGGCCTTTTAGTACTTTTGGCAAATGTGAGTTGAGAATGGTAAAAGCTTTGCTTCTTTTAGCACGCGGGAAACTCACCCTAAATTGACGGGTTGCACCGAAAACACTCGTGTAAGAAATGCCAAAAAAAAAAAATATGATTGAACCCACAGCCCATATCCAGATATCCCTCTACCAAAATCCAATTGACTTTATTAGTAGTACAAGGCAGATGTGAGGTAGTTGCACTGCTTACTTTTTCACTCCAACCTACAGATAGGTTGTCACATTTCCTGCATTTGGTGGGCTTTCAATCCCAAACAGACTCTCCAACCTCACATGATGCGATGTGTGGAGACATACGGCCCCAACAATGCTATGGGTATCTCATATCCACACCACCACATTTCGACCGTCCAAACGTTTTTTTTGATATTCTAGTTTTGAAATGCACACTTACCGGTAAATGAGCTTTTTGACCGGTAAAGGTAAGAGTGTATTTCAAAATGTGGACCATTAAATTCTGAAATGGACAATTAGGATGTAGTCGTGTATATTTGGGGTTACACTTGGTTGTACCCCAAATCATTTTCGCATAGGCCCGTCTGTTTCAAATTTGAATTTTCATTTATGTCTTCCAACTTTTCCAACTGCTACCAACAATCCAACATGGGCTGTTTAAAGGGACTCAGAGATATTGTTGATTCAATTTGTGGATCTTTTATACTATTGAGTTCGTTTTGATGTTCAGAATAATTTATCTTCCATAGAATTCGTAGAAGACAAGTATATCATAACTCAGAAAAGTCTAGGTACCCAAAATTTGAAATTTAAACTGAATCTGGACTATTGAATTTCAAAATTTTGAGTACTTTTTGGGTGCCCATTCTGGATTTGTAGCAGTGTTGTTCATAAATAGCGTGGTTAGTACTCTCAGTTGTCTAGAATCATGTATTACATTGGGATCAACAAATTTGTTGAAGTAAATTACTTGTGGCCAAGGATGGAGCCAAGGGGGGACAAGTGGTGGTGGCTGCCACCACAAGGTTTTCAAAAAATGTAATTATTATGTAGAAAATAAATTTTTATCCCTGAATTATGTAGACTCGCCTCCACTAGATTTTTTTAATCTTCCATCCTCATAATGCATTTTGTCTTGTTATTTTTTAAGTACATATTTTCGCCACCACAAAGGTAAAATCTTGGCTCCGTCCTTGCTTGTGGCACGAAATAAACCATAGTAGTATTAGTTTTTTCTTCTCATTTTCTTTGACCAGAACATGGTAATTCAACTAGTGCAACATATGTGCATTTTCTTTGCCTTACCAAAGCTTGCAAAAAAGCTAAAAACGTTGGTGCGGTGTCAACTAAAACCCCGCCAAGGCCAATTTCAATCATGATTGTTGAAACAGAGATAAAAGAAAGAGCTCTAAAAAAATCCATAAATTTTAAAATATTATTTTAGGGGTGGGTAAAAATCATCTCAATTGGATATCGGCAAGTATTTTCTTTAGGGCCGAGCAATTTGTTAAAGTAAAGTAAAAACATGGTTTCGATATCCAATTCGATTAAAATTTTTAATAATAAGATAATATTTTAAAATTTTGGTATTTTTTTTTTTTCCAATCTTGCTAAAACGTACGATTATTTATGAAATTCTTGGTACACGTAGATTTTTTTGGTCAAC
Source organism: Vaccinium myrtillus (assembly GCA_016920895.1). Taxonomy (NCBI): domain Eukaryota; kingdom Viridiplantae; phylum Streptophyta; class Magnoliopsida; order Ericales; family Ericaceae; genus Vaccinium; species Vaccinium myrtillus. The sequence goes on from CM029274.1 coordinate 14,898,499, forward strand.
TAACAGAGTTGCCAAGGCCAAAATCAATCATGATTGTTGAAACAGAGATAAAAGAAAGAGCTTTATGTTTTCTCCGGAGAGTCTCAAACTCCTTTTTTAGGTGGTGGGCCAATTACCCATCGGGTGGGACTCCAAGTGCTTGGTCATGTGTAGGGCCGAGCAAGAATACGTCTAAAGTAAAGTAAATTTATAAGGTCTCGTTTGATTTACAGATTAAAATAGATGAGATTAATAATAATTTTGAAAATTGGTTTTTTAAAAAATAGTTTTTATTAATTTTTTCAAAACAATCCAATCCCATGTTTGATTCACGTGGGATTATTTATGAGATAATTTTTTTATATCAAAAATATTTTTTTTGGAAAAAAAAAGAGTTTAAAATGTTTTTTCTTTTAAAAAATAAATAGCTTTTAAAAAAGGAAAATATATATATTAGAGTAATGATCTCTTTGAAAAATTCCTTAACCAAAAATTTGTGCGGACGGGTATTTTCGACAAACGGATCAAATAAAACACGACTCCAAACACGCTCAATATTTTAAAATGCATTTTCCATAGGTCCACACGGAAAATCTTCAAAAAAAATACCGGAAGGGCATTGATCCATACAATTATCCAAACTACTATTTCAACAAGTTTACCGTAAGAAAAAAATTATGGATCAAGAAACCTTCCGTTGAAATTTTTTTTGAAGATTTTCCTTCCACCTTGGAAAATGCATTTTAAAAACATTGAGCTAGATTTGCAAAGTTTGATCCGGAAATCAAATACCTTTCATGTCCAAATCACGGTTTTTTGGTTAAGGGATCCCTTAACGGATCATTCTCCTATATATATATATATATTGTAAAAACCACTTTTTAAATAATATTGGTTGAAAACAGCTTTTGAAAAACATTTATTTTGAAAAGATAAGGTTTTGAAACAGTTTTTTTGAAATATGAAAATTTTGCAAAGATTTTTTGGATAATAAAACTAGTTTTTGAAAGTATTGTTTTGAAAACAATTATTTTGAAAAATAAAGTTTTGAAAATAAGTGTTTTTTTAAAAAATAATTTTGAAAATACTTTTTCAAAACAATCACAATCAGGATTTTTTTAAACAAATCATTTTTTGAAAACAATTTTTTTAAAATAAATAAATTTTCTGAATTCAAAAAATATTATTTTAAGAATTTTTTTTTGAAAACATTTTTTAAAATATAAGTAAAAAAATAATTTTGAAATACTCTTTTAGAACAATCCCAATACCATCAGAATACTTTCGAAAAAAATCCCACATTTGTTAATCCTATTAACATGTGCCCAATGGGAATACAATAAGCACACAAACAAACAAATAAAACACACACTCCAATACACTTTATATATTTTTAATACATTTTCACATATTCCTATACACTTTTTCAACCTTAACATGTGCCTATTGGGCACACATTAACATTTTCTAATTTATAATAGTGCGTCATTGTTTACCGACTTATCTCATACTACTATTTCAACAAGTGTATGCGAGAGAAAATAAATTATGAACTCTTCATATAGAAACTTATTGCGTTGAAATTGTCTATGAATTTTCCTTCCAACATAATAAAAGAGTCAACATATGTATGCTAGATTTGCTAAAGTTTGTATAACAAAACCAAATCAAATCAAATTTTATGTCCAAATCACTTTTGGGTCGGCTGTATGAATATTTTCTTTCTATTGAGCTCTGCCAAGGGCTACTTGTGTAATTGGTCTCGGTAAACTCATATCATTGAGAACTATGATATTTAATGTTAATTTGGATGTTCTCCTCTCCCTAGCATTACTACCCAAAACTGTCATCTGTACGGTAGATATGTCCAAACAATCTCAATATATTTTCTCCCAACTTCTCCTCTGTAGTTACAACGCCTACCATTCCACGAATCATTTCATTTTTAATCATGTTCTTTCTAGTCTTACCATGCATACATCTCATTATTCCTTTTTAGTTACATTTATCTTGCTCGCTTGTTGTTTATTGATAACCCAACATTTTGTCTCATAAAACATGGTTGGTCTTATGCTAAACTTTGTATCATTTGATAAATTTTATTTTTCCTTAATTAAGAGTTGGGTAATATTGTGTGCTAGACTAATGTAATAGGAAGAATAAAGTTTCGAAATAGTGTCCCATGGACATTAATAATGTAATACTCCTAATTACTACTATAATTTAGCAATATCAAAAAAAAGGAGAACGAAGGAGGAGGAGAAGGATGAAAAATTGGATAGGTGAAGGTGATATGGGTTTTTGTTACTTTTTCTAATTTTTGTGTACATGACTATTATTCAACTAAAGAGAGACCCAAATTTTATCTATCATTTAAATATATTTTGTACTCTTTAAACATATAACTTCATCGGACGTAAAATTAATACTCTTAAAATTATTAAGAAAAATACTAATCTCCACCTTTGTATGAATTATTGAATTATTGTTGTCTTTAGTGATTTTTTTTAAAGATTTTAATAATAAATTTTGATTTGTTAGATATCTCTCGTCGAGACGAACCAATAATCTACAAAAAAAAATTGACACAAAACTAATAAATACAAAAAAAAATAAAAAATAAAAATTGAATAACCAAAAATATTCATTTATGTTAAAGTTTGATAATTGAAGTGCTTCCAATGAACTTTAAATTTTAAATTTAATATTAATTAATTACATTTACAGGTTTTGCAAATATATATACACAACCCTATCAAAGTTTAGTTTAATTTTTAAAAAAGTTAAAATTTTTTAAAAAAAAACACACCAAAAAAATCCAAAAAAAATTGAATCATACCCTTAAAAATTTGAAAAACCAAAAAATGTTATTTTTTGACCCTCCATAAACATAATCTAAACCATACAATAAAACTTATATATAAATTTTAAGAATAAGGGGTGTTAAGCAAAGATTTAAACGAAATTTCGAAAACACTTAGCGGGAAGTTTATTTTCAACTGGAGTAAAATATGGTATGAATTGTTCCTTACGAATATGCTAAGATTCTAAAATAGTCACATCTACATTGGAAAACGACTACAATTCCGCCGCAGAATACGGTGGCATCAATTTTATTTTTAATTAATAAATAATGGGCATTTACCGACTCGATCATGGCGTTCTCGTTTTGAACCAAATCCAAGCCGCTTCTCTCACAAAACCTTATACGTGGCGGAACCTCCACAAAAGCAGTTAACCCCCATCCCAAGAAATTCGTCGTTTTCTGTACGCGACCGTTTCCTTTTCAACTCTCGGGTTTAGCACAACCCAACCCCGGTTAACTAAACCCTAGGAATAAATTTTTGGTACCAGATGGGTGTCATGTAGCCGAACTCATGTGATACTCGAATGTTGCATTCGGACCTGTTTGAGATCTATGTAAGGGCCACCCTCCCCAATTTCATTTTTTTGGAGTCTATTTTTACATATTTTTTTATACTCATTATTTAAAAATATATATACAATTCCAAAAATAATTAAAGTAAAAATAATTTTCAGAACACTAAAATATGGTGAATGATACCGTGTGATAATGATACTGAGCTTGTCGAGTGATATGATAATAAAAAATCTCAAGATTAATTTTTTAATTTCTCAAAATCATCCCATTAAAACTCGATTTAGTTTTAGAAAAATCATCGTACGAAGATTTCTTTGATAAACCGGCCCCCTCTGACTTCATTTCTAGCTCCGCCACAGCGTCCAAAAGTGAATTGAACGGCCTACATCGAAACTCTCTCTCCTCCTCTCTCTCTCATTTCTCTCTCCAAATCCGGAACGGCCAAAACCCACATGAACGCTGCTCGGCACTAAAAAAAACTTCTCAAACCCCAGGGTTGGAATGAGTTAGGTTAGCACTTCTAGTAATCTCCCAAACAAATAACCCTCCAAACATCAACTTAATTACCACCCGCCCTCCTCTCTCCCATCTATAAATTCAGCCTTTGAGGTAAGCTAGGTTTGCCAAACTGAAGAGCCCAAGGGCCCTTAAGGAAAATAAATAAACAATATCCCAGCCTCTCTCTCTCTTCCCCACTCCTCCCACTCCCTCCCTGCAAGCAAACTCTCTCCCTCTACAAGAACAATGGGAGGCTCCTCTAAAAGATCCAACGGCCCAGTTCTGTCCTTTAGGAAATCAAGCTCACGATCTGATCTCCTAGGCTCATCCTCACCGTCCGATATGTCGTCGTTCTACGCCTCCTCCGCCAGTACTCATAACTTCTACGCGTCTCCTCCGTCTCCTTTCACGTCGTCGTTCTACGCTTCCTCCACCAGCTCCAACTTCTGTTCTTCTCCGCCGTCCAACGGTTTCTTCAACCGTTCATCTTCTCCTACGCGCGTCAACCTCCACGGCTTCGCTCCTCTGGCGCCGTCGCCGTCTGTGAGATTCTCCATCGACAGGTCGAGATCTCCCGGCCGCTCGATGGCCGTCTCGCCTCGGGATCAGAAGCAGAGCGGGAATCCGATGTCAAATCTGCCTAAGAGGACTTGTATGTGCTCGCCTACAACGCATCCTGGTTCTTTCCGGTGTAGCCTTCACAAAAACAGCAACAACGCGAGTCACAACCAAACGGTGTCGTACTTGCCTAACCGGTTGCACGCTCGCAGATCGGCCATGGCTAACTCTCTGGTTCGGATCGGGACCGTTGAAGGAGATTGGGTGAAACGCGCTCTCTCGCAACTGATTCGGCCGTCGTCACATCAACAGAGACGGAGGAATAATTTCCAGCCGAGGCCGAGTCGGCTATCGATCATGTCGAAAAACGACGATTATCTCTGATATGCCGATTGTTAGGTTACAGGTTGGTTCTTTGATAGTATATAACATTTTGTCTCCTCTACAGTTTGCGGCGTTTACTGTGAAGGCGACGGCACGGCACGGCCAGATTCCGGCGAAGGTTTCAGATTTCCGGCGAGTTTAGGGATGCAATTTTTGTTACCACAGCTTCCCCCTACTTGTACATGTGATTTGCAGCAATTGAGTGCAATTGAAGGACTGTTTGGACATTTAAACAATCAAATTAAAATGGATCAAGTAAAAAAAAAGTGAAAAGATCAAGATCTACGTAGTAATTAAGATGGTGGTTTGGTCCCAATTAATTAAGAATTTGGTGTTTGGTTTGTGAAGCCACCAGTCATTCATCACATGACTCGTTCCGTGCCGTGTATTTTGTGTTCGATGCCGTCACGTTGGTTTTTCCGTCGTGTGTGCCGTCGTCCCGTTCGCCGTCTCATCGTAAGCGTTTTCCGTTCGTTAGCCGTTAACGTATGTTGGTGGTATTCGTATATGGCGTGTACTCCCGTCGTGTTGCATTCCGTGAAAGGTACGTGTCGTTTACTTGTTCCGTTTATTTACGTTACGTTTACTTATTCGTTTTTTGTTTTTCTTATTATTGTGAAATCTATTATACTATTAATAAATTGTTTTGTTTGTTTCTGACTTTCTGTTGCAGGTAATAATATGTCAGGTAATATGTGGGCAGGGGAGTTGATGACTCGGGCTTGATTTGGATGCGGACTTGAAAACTTTATTAAACGGACTTGAAAAACTTTGGATACCTTTGCTTTGGCGTGGAGACATGGATCAGACTTGGCCAATGAACAAAGTCGAAGGGAAAAAGTTATATTAAACAAAAAACAACCAAATAGACATCACAAGACTTTCGAATAATAAAGAGACCGGTAAATAGACAATATTACTTTAAAAAAAAATGGAGAAATGGAAATCACAAGACTTTAAATACAATAGTGATACATACACTCTTTTCCAGCCACTCTCAATCACACACTCTCTTACATGGGGATCCCAATCACACACTCTCTCACATGGGGATGACAGGCTCCTAATCACACTCTATCTCACTCTCTCACACAAGGGTGTGTGGACACATGCGACCACATTCACGCAGTGAAGAGAAATGTGAAGTGGAAGTGTGGGAGTGTATATATCATTTTTGCTTAAAATAAACCCCAAAGGAAGGATTGGTCGAGTGTAACCTTGTGCCTTCGATTTGGAGTGGAGAAATTGATCAGACTTCACAAGCCAATGAACAAAGTCGAGGGGAAAAAGTTTAACAGTATTAGAAAAGAACAATAAAAGAGAAATGGGCATCACGAGATTATTTGGAATATAGTGCTTGGGCCCTCTATAGGTACCTCAAATCCGTGAAACTCATAAAATCGGACGGTTCCACATAAAGTGTATGTGTGTGATCAGTTTATGCGTCCGTAAGTATTTCCGTTTGGAGTAAAAACAGAAGTAGAGAATAGAAATCAGAAGACTATTTGGGGTATCTTGGATTCGATTTGAATTCAGAAGCTAAGCAACTGACTGTGGAAGTTTTGATGGAGTGGAGATCACGAATTTGACCTAAAGATTGAGTTACTATAATGATTCAAGACAATGGGAACCAAGCTGGCACCAACTTGACCGACTCACCAAATGTCATTGTCAAACAACAAACATTTCCCTCCACCCTAAATTTGCAGTTTGAAGATACAAAAATGATACCTACATTCCCTGGGAGCCACTCCCAGCCTCACCCTCTCTTACATGGGGTGTGGAGCCCAGATGTGGGGACCACACCCCATGTGAGAGAGGGTGTGGCTGGGAGTGGCTCCCAGAGAGTGTATGTATCGCCGTTCTTGAAGATAAAGTGGTATTCTCTCCATCACATATATGCTTGGGTACATTCTTCGGTCCAAAATTATTGGTCATGTTTAACACAGCGGAATTCACGAGAGACTAGTTAGCGTACTAGTCCAAACGAAATAGCTTCTCGAATCCACGAGATATTCTTGAATCCACAAGAAAAAAAGATTTAACTCATACATTGTTATTGAATAAGAGGTGCCGAATAATAGAGGTTACATGCCTTTTTATAAGGAAAACTAGCAAACCTAGTAAAAACTTAATAAAAAATAAAATACCTCGAAAATTGGGGAAACTTCCAAAATTGAAAACTAGAAAGAAAAATAAGAAATTCTCAATTGGAAACAACGTAAACGGAATTACAAGCAAAGAGTAATTCGTAATCTAGTTATTACATAAAATAGCAAAATTACTAAATTGAAGGTCTAAACGAATGAATTTGGCCGAATTCCACCATCAGTCATTAGGGCCGTGAGTATTGATCGCAGCGCGATTCTGCTTCAGCCAACCAAGTTTGGACCTATTCCGGGCTCGTCGATAAATTGCCGAAATTGGCAATTTTTAATTAATAGTTGTTTAGGCCTCCTACGCTTCGACTGGTACAACTGATCATAGAATTGGGCTGTTACTTGTTCTGCATCACTGTTGCCTGTTGGATTGTAAAATAAATTTTAAATTTCAATTAATTATATTATACAAAGTTTTAAAATCTCTAAAAATATTATAGACTGAATATATGAACAATTAAACTTGAATTGAATCCGAACAGACAAACAATTTGGGTCAAAGGGAATACATGTTGTTTTTAATAAATTGCTAATATTTGTAATTTACAATAATTTTATAATTTCCAAATTTTTATTTAATTGAAGTTATCGAGATCAATTAAATAAGACTCATATTGCATATTTGAAAATATAATACTATTTTTTTAAACCCTCTGGATTTTAGAAATGGACAAGAAATTTAGAACCGATTGAGAGTAATAGTTTCTCTCTAAAACTAAAAGTGATTTTAGAAGTTTTATTATTCTTAATAATCCTAACCACATATCTGTTCATCAACTGCCAACTATCAACTGCTCCTACTTATTTATTCATTTAAAAATCTATCTATTAATTGAAAATTACTGACTACAGTTTGAAATAAAATTTGAAACTTCTGAAATTAATCTTTTTGAAATTAAAGTTTATGTATGCTTGATTTACATTTGTTGATCGACATGCTTTTATAATTTGGAGACCTAAGAATGGAACATGGCTTCTATGTATTTTGTCGATAAACTGCAAGAGGCACAGTTATATTTTTTTCGGCCACTTGCCAAACCTAATTCAATGATTGATTAATCTATATAATAAGAGAGCTCAGTGTTTGAAATTCCTATATTTTCGACCTTTAATCTTAATTCAACTTGTTCTCTCTCTCCATGGCACAATCGGTAGGTCGTTTTCACACCAAAAATATATTTATAAAAGCAAGGAATTAACCCTTATTAAGAACGGTGGTTAAAACCTAATTCAATGAATTTCCAATTCAATTCGGTAAAAAGTGGTTTGGTTATTTGTGAAATAACTGAACTAAAGAGCGCAATAATTAAATATGTGAAACTACTTGGGAAGAAGATCTAGGGTTTAGAATCCATTCACACCGCATAACCAAGCATCGCATAGATATGATTAATATTCGAATCGCGAAGGATTATCGCTAGGGCTTGCAAACCCTAACGATAATCGTCAAGAAGATATAGCGATTGTTAAAAGGCATGGACTATCCCATAGCACGGACCGTCTCACTATCGCGGCACAATCCGTCTTACGAGCATAATCCATCTCAAAACTCCAATCGCACCATTGAAAATAATTACATAATTACGGTATTTGACACGTGAGTACAAATACACAATAGATTGGAAGAATAAAACCGTAATTCCATTGATCATATGAAATCAAGTTCTTAACATGTAATCCGATTCAAGTAAGAACCATAATCTACGCAGAAAAGCAAGGTTACTTGGTGAAGAACTTCATCTTCCCCCTAGAGAAGGGGTTTAGCCGGCCATGGAGATAATCGGCATGCTTTGATTTGAAGAACGCGTGAAGAACATCAAGAACAAAGTGTTTCTCTCTCTAAGTAGCCTCTCTCCAAAGTTGGGGAACCCTAAAACAATGTTAGGTTATCCTATTTATACCAAGGGCCCTCAAATTACACAAAAATAAGTCAAAACGCACATTCCCGTCGCCATGGTCCGGACGGGGTTTCCCGTGGTCCGGACTACCAATGCAGAAGGTTATCTGAAGCTCGCAGCAACCATGGTCCGGACGGGGAAAAGGGTGGTCCGGACCATGGTACCAAAATTTTGCCATTTGGTCCCCGTTTGCTCCTCTTTGCTTCCTCGACGCTTCTAGACCCCTCCAAAGCATGTTTCCACGTCGTTGGGCACTCGGCACATGTAACACCATTAACCAACAAATGCTAATCAAATAATAACCTAATTTGCCTAACAAAGTATAAGTTAACGAGGTTCAATGGGTGCTTTTCGGCACCTATCACACCCCCCAACTTACACTTTGCTAGTCTCTAGGAAAGAAACAAAATAAACTACCAACTAAATGCAATGAAATGATAGTTCTTTTAAAACCTGTGCGCGGCCCCCGGTAGGGACGAGTGAAGTCTCGTGAGGGTTTTCAGCAGAAGTGATCACCCACAAAACACAAAGGGAACCGAATACCACAAGTGCAACTCAAACCCAACCGACAACGCCTCAAAATGCCGCCGCAAATGCCACATAAACCAAAGGCAAGATGCTTTGCTCATGCAACGGCTTAAACAAGTGAATTCTCGTATTCAATCTACCACAATGATTAGCCTTCACATCTGTGACCGGATAGGGATTTATCATAAAGCATGTGTGTAAGTGAGAACCGCACAAAAAGATTCACCAACCCTGAAAACAGTTCACACTATCAATATCTCGGTGTGCCTCTACATTCTCCCCCTCCCTTTGTTCAGCCGTTCTTTCTTTTATTTTTCTTTTCCCCTTGTTTTCTTCTTTTTGTTGGATGTGTGTGAGTGTGCAATATCCGGATCTCTCGGGCTTTCTAGTTGACCCATGTAACGAGCTTTTAGGTCGGTCATCCCCAAGCCAGATGGCCTTAGGGTACTGTGTTTAAAGAGACCCCTCAGACTTAATCGCTCGAGTCAAAAAGGCTTTAGAGAGAGACCCAAACTAACCACATCCAACCAATGCATTCACGAGGTCTATCCATCTTTTGACGCGAACAACACGGTGGGAGCAAACCCCGATTGCCCGGTTACTCAATGGACGCCCGGATAAGCAACACCAATTAGTGCACAATGTAAGGAAGGGGTTCCAATTAGCCCAAGGGCACAATGAACGAACACCGAGATATTAACGTCATGTAAACCAAATTCAAAGCTAGTGAACACTCAAAGTGGGTCAGTGCGTGTGACAAGGCATGAACTCAAATGATCAAACACTATCCAACCATAGATGGTACGGGCTATCCAAGTGTTTTCTATCAACATGGTATTCACAAGCTTAAACCGATCCATGGACTCGCGTCGAGACATCAATTCACATGACAAACACTCGCAACACTAATCAACAGCCATCAATCAAGACTAAATGCACTCAAGTATCCAACACCCTCTACGCAACTTTCTTTTTGTAGAATTTTCAAATTTTTAATTTTTAATGGTTTTCAAGACGCTAAATATGCACAACTACAAAGTGTCCCCTCCCCCCAACTTAAATCATGCAATGTCCTCATTGAATGTCAGGCACCAAAAAGATAAGACAAAGAAGGTAAAAGTAAGGAAAGAGATCACCTCGTAAAGGAGAACTAAGCAGGCTAAAAATCATGGGGCATGACCCCCCAACTGGAACACAATGACCTGCATATGTTAGTCCCCACAACGACAAAAGAAAGAAAAAGAACAGGAAAAACAAACTATCTAAGAAAAGAAAGACAGAAAAAAAAAAATTTTTTTTTTTTTTTTTCCGGAAGGCATGGTCCGGACCACCGAAACCTGGTCCGGACTACGGGTACAGTGTGCTCGGGTTTGAGGGACAGAGAGCATGGTCCGGACCACGGAAACCGTGGTCCGGACTACCGGTACAGTAGGTTCAAGTTTGGTGCAGCAACATGGTGGTCCGGACGGGAATTTTCATGGTCCGGACTACCGAGGCAGTGAGGTCCTAAAATGCTCCAAATGTCATGGTCCGGACTAACGTGAGCGTGGTCCGGACCAAGGGTGTAGCGCGCGTCAAAACACAACTCCGTAACCCCTCCATCTTCAAACGAAAACACTAAAACACATAATTAACATTAACCAAACATAAAATTACGAAACAAAAACATCTAAAACACAAAATGCAAGGATGCTAAACATGAAAAATATGAACACAGATTATTAGGCACAAAGACTTCGAACCCCAAAAATCCACCACTTTCTTCACGCGAAAGACACGGGTACTACTTTTCTCCCTAATTTCTCACTTAGAATTTGTGTAGAGAAGGTCATCATAACAATCCCGGGTAAGTCATGACTCAACAGGTTAAACTTCTCAAGGTTTTTCCTCAAAGAAGCCAGAGCCAATCGTCTTTAATGACTATCCGAGGCACTGCAATAAGATTGTTCGAAACCCAGATACACAAACCTAAGGCTAGAAATTAGGTGGCTATACCGGACCAAAACAAGCCGTTCGAGCACGGCTAAACTGGAGGTATCTCACCCTCCAAAGATTTATAGTCTCCTAGACTTCCCTAACGCTCAACAATCCGGATAAACCGGATCAATCAAATTAATCTCCTCAATCACCTCCTCATTATAAATTCCCTCCACATACGGTTTAAGACGCTGACCATTAACTTTGTTAATTTTTCCATCTCGTGGATCTCTTATTTCAACCGCCCCATGAGGGAAAACTTTGTGAACAACAAAAGGCCCATCCCACCTAGATCTCAACTTACCAGGAAACAAACGCAAGCGCGCATTAAAGAGCCACACCTTTTGGTCAGGCTCAAAAGACTTTCGAACTATGTGTTTATCGTGAAAAGCCTTAGTCTTGTCCTTATAGATTCTCGAACTCCCATACGCATCATTGCGCAACTCTTCAAGCTCACTCAGTTGGAGTCGACGATGAGACCCGGCAGCGGCCATATCGAAATTAAACTTTTTAATGGCCCACAATGCCCGATGCTCTAACTCCACCGGTAAGTGGCATGCCTTACCAAAAACCAATCGATAAGGAGACATGCCAATAGGGGTTTTATATGCAGTACGGTAAGCCCACAACGCATCGTCTAGTCGAGTTGACCAGTCTTTGCGTGATGCACCCACCGTTCTCTCGAGAATTTTCTTAATCTCCCTATTTGAGACCTCAACTTGACCACTAGTCTGCGGATGGTAAGGTGTCGCCACCTTATGCGAAATGGAGTATCTCCGGACTAGGGCTGCAAAGTACTTATTGAGGAAGTGGGTCCCCTCATCACTTATGATCGCTCGCGGATAGCCAAACCTACTAAAAATGTTACTCTGCAAGAATTTGATAACCACCTTGTGGTCATTAGTCTTGGTGGCCACCGCTTCCACCCATTTTGAGACATAATCAACCGCTACTAAAATGTACTCATTCCCAAAGGAGTTCGGGAACGGGCCCATGAAATCAATCCCCCAAACATCAAAAATTTCCACAACTAAGATAGGGGATAGTGGCATCATGTCTCGGCGAGACATATTCCCGGAGCGTTGGCACCGGAGACATGTCTTGCAAAACTCGTGGGCATCCTTAAAGAGAGTTGGCCAATAGAAGCCACTCTGCAGCACCTTGGCTGCCGTTTTCCTCCCACTAAAATGTCCCCCACACTCTAGAGTGTGAGAAAAAGTAAGAATACTATGATATTCGCACTCGGGGACGCAACGACGGATCACTTGGTCCGCGCAATATTTGAAAAGTATCGGATCCTCCCATAAATAATGCCCCACTTGTGAGAAAAATCGCCCCTTATCTTGCTGGGACCAAAAAGATGGGATCTCGCCAGTGGCTAGGTAGTTCACTATGTATGCGTACCACGGAGGCCGGACTTGCGACACCTCAAAGAGTTGCTCATCGGGGAATGAGTCACGTAGAGGCACTGTGTCGCACGAGGAATCAACTATGATCCTCGACAAGTGATCGGCTACAGAGTTCTCGGACCCCTTCTTGTCCCGAATTTCAAAATCAAACTCCTGTAGCAACAAAATCCACCGAATTAACCTCGGTTTCGCGTCCTTCTTAGAAAGCAAGTGTCGTAAAGCTGCATGGTCGGAGTACACAATAACTTTAGACCCAAGAAGATAGGACCGAAACTTGTCTAGCGCAAATACTACCGCGAGTAATTCCTTCTCCGTAGTGGTGTAATTCAATTGAGCATCGGAGAGGGTCTTGCTCGCGTAGTATATCGCATGGGGAATCTTGTCACACCGTTGGCCAAGGACAGCGCCGACTGCATAGTCAGACGCGTCACACATAATCTCAAATGGTAAAGACCAATCGGGTGACCGCATAATAGGCGCAGAGGACAGGGCATCTCTCAAAGTGACGAAGGCCGTCATGCACGCCGTATCGAAGACAAAAGGGGTGTCCTTAGCAAGGAGGTCGCACAAGGGTTTAGCAATTTTGCTAAAGTCTCGAATGAAGCGGCGATAAAAGCCCGCGTGTCCTAAAAAGGACCGAACTTGCTTAACAGAAGAGGGGGGTGGAAGCTTCGAGATTAAGTCAACTTTGGCTTTGTCAACTTCAATCCCCCTCTTGGACACTACATGTCCTAGCACTATGCCCTCTTGAACCATAAAATGGCTCTTTTCCCAACTTAGAACTAAGCTCTTCTCCACACAGCGCTCAAGCACCTTGCTCAAGTTGTGGAGACAATCCTCGAAAGAAGTCCCAAAGACCGAAAAGTCATCCATAAAGACTTCAAGGAATTTTTCCACCATGTCCGAAAATATGGACATCATACACCGCTGAAAGGTAGCAGGTGCATTGCACAACCCAAACGGCATGCGCCGATAGGCAAAAGTGCCAAAGGGACAGGTGAATGTTGTTTTCTCTTGATCAGCGGGGTCAACAGGCACCTGATTGTATCCAGAATAGCCATCCAGAAAACAGTAGTAGCTCTGGCCTGCGAGCCGCTCTAGGATTTGATCAATAAATGGCAATGGGAAGTGATCTTTCCTAGTCATGGAGTTAAGTTTCCGGTAATCGATGCAAACACGCCACCCAGTGGTGAGGCGTGTAGGGACTATCTCTCCTCTCTCGTTCTCAACCACAGTGATGCCCGATTTCTTGGGCACCACTTGGGTGGGACTCACCCACTTGCTATCAGCGATGGGGTATATAATACCCGCATCGAGGAGTTTCACTACCTCCTTCATCACCACCTCCTTCATGTTAGGGTTCAACCTCCGCTGCATCTCACGTGAGGGCTTAGCATTCTCTTCGCAATTTATGCGATGCATGCACACGGAGGGATCAATACCCTTCAAATCTGCCACAGACCACCCAATGGCACCCTTGTGCTCTTTAAGCACCGCAACAAGTTGACCCTCCTGTATAGCAGAAAGGTCAGACGCTATAATAACCGGAAGGGTATCACCGGCACCCAAAAACACATACTTAAGATTAGCCGGGAGTGGCTTAAGCTCAAGCTTCGGAGGAACCTATAGGGATGGAGGGGCTGACTCTGTCGAGAGGGAAGGCAAAGGTTCAAACTGTGGTGCCCACCTTGGCGGTGAACTATCAAGCAATAAATTCACCTCCGCAATGGATTGGTCAATATCAAACTCCTCATACCCAAAATGTGCCAAACATGCGGCTAACGGGTCGTCAGTCAGAATGTAAGGCATGGCTTCCTCAACTAAGTCCTCGATAACATCAACTGAAAAGCAGTCTTCCTCCACTTGAGGTTGTTTCGCGCTATTATAGACATTAAGCTTAAGGGTCATATTACCGAACGTGACCTCCATCTCTCCACTCCTCACATGTATGTTAGCATTGGTCGTCGCTAAGAATGGACGGCCAAGTATAACAGGTGTTTGCTGTCTGAGGGTTTTCACCGGTTCTGTGTCAAGGACTATAAAATCAGCAGGGAAGTAGAAATCATTGACCTTGACAAGAACGTCCTCAACTATACCACGCGGTACCTTTACGGATCTATCAGCCAATTGTAAGACTACCGTCGTGGGTTTTAACTCTCCAAGTCCCAACTGCTCGTACACCGAGTAAGGGATCAAATTAACACTAGCCCCTAAGTCTAACAAAGCGCGCTCTATGACATGACTACCAATGATAATGGCAATGGTAGGCGTGCCCGGATCTTGCATCTTGGGGGGAGTGTTGGATTGAAAAACTGAGCTTACTTGCTCGGTGAGAAGGACCTTTTTGGACACATTTGTCCGAGATTTCCGCTTGTGAGTGCAGAGGTCCTTGAGGAACTTGGCGTAATTTGGGATTTGCTTTATGGCATCGAGGAGGGGTATGTTGATATCCACACGTTTGAATATCTCCAGAGTATCCTCCATAGAGGTCGGCTTCTTTGCATAGGGAGATGGCCCATTTAGAGCAGCGGGGAAAGGGGCTCTAGGCACGTAGGATGGTGCCTTGGAGCCTATGGTCGTGGTGGTGGGTGGTGAAGTAGTGGTTGGAGGGATTGCCTCCTTGCTATGTGAATTCCCCTCCCCGGAATCAGATGGGGAGGAGGGAGCTTGGTGCTCCTTGCTTTGCGGCTTCTCTGGTCGGGTTTCGACCTCTCTCTTATTACGAAGGGACATGAGAACATTCGCCTGTTGGAAGTTACCAGTCCCTTGATTACCCTCACACTGGTTCTGACCTCTCGGGTTCTGAACTGGCTGACTAGGCAACCTGCCCTCCTCTCTGCGGTTCATCGTGTTGGCCAATTGGCCTAGTTGCGCCTCCATTCGTGCAATGGATTGTGTATGAGAATTCACCTGCTGTTGGGTAGCAGTCATCATCTCAAAAGCTTTTAAAAACTTATCCTCGAAGGAAGGGTCCCTCGAGGACTGGGTTGGCGCTCGATGAGGGGATGGCTGCTGATGGCTCGCATAACGATAGGCCGCAGGATTATACGGTGTGGACCATGGCCTAGACTGTGGGGCAGGGGCATTGTCTTGTGGTTGTCGCCACGACAAATTAGGATGGTTCCTAAGACCCGGGTGGTAGATGTTATTAGAGGGATCACCCGGTTTAGGATAACTCTGTACGTTAGAATACCCCTGAGCAGCGTGAACTTGCTCTTCTGCAAAACCTGGAAACTGGTCTCTCGCCGGACACTCTGTAACATAATGGGCTGGACTGGCACATAGAGAACAAGCCTCCTGAAAAGTAGGAGGAGGCGGGGTGGAAGTCGAGCCCAAACTCAAAAATTGGTCAAGTTTCTCAGCGAGAGAGTCAACCTTAAGCGCGAGGTGGTCAGAGGGGCTAACCTCATACAGACCCCGTGGCTTTGAAGAACTGGCCGAGGTGGTCGCCCTATCACTATGCTGGTAAGTGGCCTGGTGCTGGGAGGTATCACTCATTGTCTCAAAGAGTTCCCATGCCGACTGCTCATTCTTGTTCATTAATGAGCCTCCACATGAGGCATCAACCATCATCCTATAATGAGAATTCAACCCATCGTAAAAACATTGCACCAACTGCCACTGTGGAATGTCGTGGTGCGGGCACTTCCTAATGAGGTTACCATACCGCTCCCAAGCCTCGTGAAGAGGCTCATTGTCATTTTGTCGGAACGAAGTAATCAGTCTCCGAAAATTAACTGTTTTGCCTATGGAGAAGTATTTTTTAAGGAACGCATCCTTAAGTTGATCCCAGCTAGTGATCGAGTTCGCGGGTAAAGTACTGAACCAATGTTTGGCATTCTCTCTCAGTGAAAATTGGAACAAGATTAACCTAAGCACCTCAGTAGGAAAATTATGAATTTTAAGTGTGGAGCTTATGGTTATGAACTCGTCAATATGCTGATAGGGATCCTCTTTAGTGAGCCCGTGAAAGTTGGGCAACGCATTCAATATGCTAGTTTTAATCTCATAGTGGGTTGCCGTGAACGGTGGCAACTGGATGCATGATGGTGCGGCATAGGATGATGGCAAAAAGTGTGTGTGAAGAGGGGCAAGGGCCGCGGCAGCGCCACCTGGCGGGTTAGCGCCACCTGGCGGATTAGCGCCATTCTCAATATCCCCCATTGAAAGTAAATCAGTCTCACTCTTAACCCTACGTCTCTTTTCTATATCCAGATTGAGAGGAGCAAGTTGGGGTTTCTGAGACCGACGACCAAACATACACAGAGACAAGCAAATAAAAGGGAAACAAGACTTACAGTGAGCAGCAATAACGCTTTTATATCACGGCACTGCTTTTTCACTGGTCGATCCTGCTCGATTGAATGCTTCGCTACTTGTGCCCTGAGTATCACTTAGCAAACAGAAAATTAAAAAGCCCTAAACTAAGAATTAAAATAAAAATTAATCGAAACTTAAGCAACCGTGCAAATTGTCCCCGGCAACGGCGCCAAAATTTGGTAGGTCGTTTTTCACACCAAAAATATATTTATAAAAGCAAGGAATTAACCCTTATTCAGAAGAACAGTGGTTAAGTCCGAGGTCGATCCGCGGAGACAATATGGCTGAGTTGCTTTAATTCCAATGAATTTCCAATTCAATTCGGTAAAAAGTGGTTTGGTTATTTGTGAAATAACTGAACTAAAGAGCGCAATAATTAAATATGTGAAACTACTTGGGAAGAAGATCTAGGGTTTAGAATCCATTCACACCGCATAACCAAGCATCGCATAGATATGATTAATATTCGAATCGCGAAGGATTATCGCTAGGGCTTGCAAACCCTAACGATAATCGTCAAGAAGATATAGCGATTGTTAAAAGGCATGGACTATCCCATAGCACGGACCGTCTCACTATCGCGGCACGATCCGTCTTACGAGCATAATCCATCTCAGAACTCCAATCGCACCATTGAAAATAATTACATAATTACGGTATTTGACACGTGAGTACAAATACACAATAGATTGGAAGAATAAAACCGTAATTCCATTGATCATATGAAATCAAGTTCTTAACATGTAATCCGATTCAAGTAAGAACCATAATCTACGCAGAAAAGCAAGGTTACTTGGTGAAGAACTTCATCTTCCCCCTAGAGAAGGGGTTTAGCCGGCCATGGAGATAATCGGCATGCTTTGATTTGAAGAACGCGTGAAGAACATCAAGAACAAAGTGTTTCTCTCTCTAAGTAGCCTCTCTCCAAAGTTGGGGAACCCTAAAACAATGTTAGGTTATCCTATTTATACCAAGGGCCCTCAAATTACACAAAAATAAGTCAAAACGCACATTCCCGCCGCCATGGTCCCGGACGGGGTTTCCGTGGTCCGGACTACCAATGCGAAGGTTCTCGAAGCTCGCAGCAACAACCATGGTCGGACGGGGAAAAGGGTGGTCCGGACCATGGTACCAAAATTTTGCCATTTGGTCCCCGTTTGCTCCTCTTTGCTTCCTCGACGCTTCTAGACCCTCCAAAGCATGTTTCGTCGTTGGGCACTCGGCACATGTAACACCATTAACCAACAAATGCTAATCAAATAACAACCTAATTTTCCTAACAAAGTATAAGTTAACGAGGTTCAATGGGTGCTTTTCGGCACCTATCAGCACCCCCACGTCCCTATCCCTTTGTTTCACAACCCGTATGCACCCACGTTTGTGACGGTTGATTAACCAACAAATTCCGCGAGTTAGACCCACATTCTAACAACACCCTACTCTGTTTTCCATGTCTGGCTATTCTTTGGCACTTTCGCTTCAAATAAGATGGGAAAAAAAGGGAAAGAAGTAATTGTCTGATCAATTACCATGGAAATTTGCAGGGTTAAATTAGGGAATTTTAGGGATTCTGGGACGACATTTTCCGGCGAAGCCTGAGGTGCCAAGGATGATGAGGTCGTATTTTGAGTCCGTGGGGGTGTCTTCCATGGTTGTGGTTTTGGAGTGGGTTTAATAGCGGTTTTTGTTGAGGAGATAGAAGGTGTTATGGTGGGTTTAGAATGGGTTTGTGAGTGAAGAAGAAGTAGAATAAGAGAAGAAGAATGGGTACAGTAGTTTACTCTCTTTTTTTTTTTGGCTAGGCTACCTTTACTTTTCTTTTTGCTTCTTTATCCAATATGTTTGTTCCTCCAAAGCCTCCAAATTTTTTGAACCGAAAGCTATTGCATGCAATTTAGGTGTGTAAAATCAATCACTTTGATTTTCTCTTAATTTGATTTTCTCTTAATTACTGATATCAGTTTTTGCTCCATCATTGTAGGATCTTCTCTTGGTAATAACATATCTTCTTCTTGGGAAACATTTCCGAGACTATCTCTATATAAGGTGGGCTTTCTATTGTATCGTGAAATAATGTACTTCTTTTGGTCATTAATATATGGTGGTCTATGCTTCTTATCGGTGCTTATCAAGAGATTGCTATTTCATATTTTTTGGCAGGCCTCACAAGTCACAACTGAGTTATATAAAAGACATGCAGGAAATCCATAACATGAAGGAAATCCATAACATGAAGGAAATCCATAAGAGTATGTGTTTGAAGGTAAGAAGCAAAAATCCATTTAGTCAATGTTTAATTGTTTTATGCCCACCTATGTCAATTTTTTTCCTTTGGTTTATCAGTCACAAAAACAGAAGCATTATGCCTCATTAGCCGCTTTTGGATTTTATTTAGGGCTACTTTTATTTTGCAAATTGAGATTTTTGGTACTACAGTTTAGTAATGGGCATTGTTCTTTGTGCATTGTTGGTGAACAAGGTGGATACTAGCTATCTGAACAAAAAGATATCAATGACAAAGAGCTAGACTTACGCTAGCATTTGTTCAGAATATTCAATGTGCTTGCTTAAGTTGTTGAAAAAGTCTATGTTTACTACCTTCGTGGTCTCCAACCACAGAATACCATTTCAAGATAATACCGGAACGACTTACCAACATGAATGAAACAAATTTCAATAAACAAATTTATTGAAATTAGATTTCCAATAACATAATGGTCTATGTTAAAAAACTTCCCACTTTTAGGCTTGGCTATTTCATTGCTTGATGTGCTTTCATGTATCTATTCTGCCTAAATTGGCTCAACTTGATATTCTTAGGTAGTCTTTCATTTTTTCTTCCTTTTGTCTCTCATATCTGTGGCAGTGGGAGGAATCAATGGACAAGGTAAGCTCACACGGGTTGTAATGGTTAAAACTTAAAACCTTGCATGCAAAGTATAAGTGTTTCTTTCGTGTCTCTCTTTATTTATTGGCTAGATTAGGTTGTAATGGTCAAGATAAGCATACTGAGCTCGCATAGAGAATCTCTATTTGCGTTGGGACTTAAACTTTGGAATATTAACTTAAGTCTCAAATTTTAGCACTCTTAATGCATGGCGTCCATTTCATTTCAGAGAGGGAGAAGTTGATTCATGTTAATTGTTTTTAAATTTTCAAATAGCAAACGGGTCTGTAACAAAGTTAAGAAGATCAAGCTAATGATAATCTCTTCTAAGTAGTGTCTGGATGGAATATAAGTTTTTTTCTTTCTTTCTTTTTTGTGTGTTTGGCTTGGAAATGAAATTTTTGTTTAGTTTGCTTTGTAATGGATTATGATTTTTTTATTTTTTTGCTTTGTAGCAATCTTTCCAAATCTTTCAAGAGTTCTTTGACGAAGTGGAGACAAGTTTATCGCTTCGTCTTTTGCTTTCATGGTTGAAGGCTAGGTGACTCAATAGACAAAATTCTTATAGCCATATTTTGGGTTACTAACGGAGAATTAAGGTCTATACAAGAACTCTTGAAGGGTCTGCTTCCATTGTTTCCGTTTCTCTGGACTTACGGTTTTACAAATGGAAAGTCCAATAGCAAAAATTATGTGTAGGGGTTGTTCTTTTCCCCCATCTTTTAAGACCTTAAGATGATATTTATTTATGTTAATAAAAACCTATTACAATTTCCCCTCCGGATTCATTATTAGAGAGCTTCATCCAAGATTCGTTATTTATTCATTATTACTGTTGCTGCTGTTTTTCTAAATGTTACTGTTGCTGTTTTCCTATTGTTTTCCTGAATGTTGCTGGGTGGAGAATTTGTGCTCTATTCGATATTGGTGGATACTCTTATATTATGGTTTATGCTGCCATTATCACTGATGGATGATGGTGAATACTGCTGCTGAATACCTCTAAAAACCCCAGGCATTGCCCTAGCAGCTCTCTCTCTCTCTCTCTCTCTCTCATGATGTGTTTGTTGCCCTAGCAGCTCTCTCTCTCTCTCTCTCTCTCTCTCTCTCTCTCTCTCTCTCTGTGTGTGTGTGCGCGCGCGCAAATTTGTTCTCTCATAAAGTTGTTTTTAATTTTGGAATTTCGGTTTTCTTCCGAGTACAGAGTTTGCAGCGCAGCTGGACGATGGGAAAGGACTCGCACTGACGGTGGCTGATGTGAAGGATGCCAACAAGAGAAGGGCTCTTCATTTTGTTGCGAGGGAAGGACAAACCGAGGTCTGTACGTACTTGGAGGAGGAGTTGAAACTCAACGTGGATACTAAAGATGAGGACGGTAATAATACATGTAGATTCATTGTATATCATGGATTCAAATATTCGCTTCACACATCCACAATTGCACAAATCAATGCATGTATTTTGACCAGAGTTTTAAAATGTTAATGTCTAAGCGAACCCATGAGTTTCCCATTGAGGTTGAGTTTCGTTCACAAATTCAAATACAATAGCACACGAATTCCTCATTATTTTGTCCTGCCCATATACATCAGACGGTGTCACTGTCACATTTATTGCATGTGAAACCAGTATTGATTTAAGATTACAAATCTTGTTGAAAGGCATAAATGTTGTTTAAAAATTATGTTTTTTTTTTTTTTTTTAGCCACAAGAAAGAAACTCCATTGAACCAAATTAAACGTTACAACCTAAAACTAAGTAAAAAGAAGAAAAAATAGAAAATAAAAACAGGAAATAAAGGAACAGAAAATACAAGAAAAAAGATATCGCGGGAGCCGTTAGGAAATTTTCACGCGATCGCCGCCGCTTGCTGTCGATGTCGGATGTCTGAATCTAGAATCTCCAGATCAATTATGTTAATTGTACACCCATTAGCATGCGAAGGGAATAAAAGAACAAATCAAAATTGAATTTTGTTGGTTTTGAATCTCCAGTGCGTGCAGAACATTATCTTGATTTGTTTTTACTTCATTCATATACTAAGGGTTTGTTCTCCAATTGATTTTATCATAATTTTATAAGCTCAATCCATTAATTTTATCCATTCGTGAAGACATTTGATAAAATCTGTGAATTTTTGCATTCAAAAAAATCTACAGATTTTATCAAATGTCTTCACGAATGGATAAAATCAAGGGGTTAATTTTATCAAATCTTTAATAAAATCCATTGGAGAACAAGGCCTAATTGGTTTCTAATTAACATAATTTTAAATCGTATACTCCTGCATTTCAACGAAATTTTTAAAAAGTACGAAAATGCTTAATACTTAGCTTGAAGGTTGGCGCTCGGGCGAGAGCTTCTCCGGCGAATAAGTTCTTTGGAACCGGCGGCGGCGGCTAAGGTGACACTTTGGGACAGGATGGGATCTTTCTATATGGAGGTTTTTTTTTTTTTATTTTTTCAGTTTTTATTTCTTTGTTCTGGTTTAGTTGTTTACCCCTTTTATAGGTGGTCTATTAGTCCCTTTTCGGGTGCTTGTTCTTGGATTTTATCTTGCGCTTAAGTGGTATGGTGTGAGTGTTTTCCCGGGATTTCTACTAACAAGATCGTGGAAAAGTTCTTAAAAAACTTGTTGTTTTATCTATCGAAAGGGTGCCAAGATTTTGATAGTTTTGAAGTTCTTCTTCCTGTTGTTGGTGATGAAATCATCATACCGCACCCTAAAATTTTCCTGAAGGAATTGACATGTTCAAAAAAAAAAAAAAAAAAAAAAAAAGATCGGCCGAAAGAGACCAACTGGACGGCAAACTGCCGGCAAGCCGTTCTATACTAATGGCTCTATAATTTTTGGTGTTTTGATAGGATATGATGACATTTAAAATAAAATAAAAAACTAATGGCTCTATAATTTTTGGGAATCGGTATTGACACTTTTTTTTTTGTCTTTATTTATAAAATGTAAGAGTAATTTTACCTAATAAAAACAAAAAAAAAGTGTCAATAAAAAAAAGAGAAGTGTCGATATCACTTCCCTAATTCTTAAGAAGCAAACGAAGAAATCAGTTGGAGTGCATCGTACCGCACCTTAAAATAATGCGTAGTTAGACATCCTCTCGAAGGCGTCTCTATTTACTAATGAATTTCAAGACTGACCAAATTAGGGGGTGTTTGGGAGCCAACTTTTCAATTTTTCATTTTTGGCTTTTTGACTTTTTGGCTTTTTTGATTATGGTCAGAATGAGTTTTGAATCTGGAAAGAGTGTTTGAGAGAAATGTGCAGAATGTATTTTGCAAAAGTAGTAGTGTTTGAGAGAAAAATAATGAAAATGAATTATGGATTAGTTTTTACCAATTTACCCTTTTTTATTAAAACCATCCCAACATACTTGTCATTGAAATAATTACTGGAAATTTTCACACAAATTGGGAAATTAATTAATTTTATTATATAATT
Source organism: Vaccinium myrtillus (assembly GCA_016920895.1). Lineage (NCBI taxonomy): Eukaryota > Viridiplantae > Streptophyta > Magnoliopsida > Ericales > Ericaceae > Vaccinium > Vaccinium myrtillus. The sequence goes on from CM029274.1 coordinate 14,921,935, forward strand.
GTATATCAAAATTAATTTTTATTATGACTTATAGTAATAATAACATGGTGGTGTATTGGATCAAATCCCTACAATAGATATTAGATATGTTCAAAGCAGTGGGGTCACATCTGAAACCCACCGTCCACTCTCTCTCTCTCTCTCTCTCTCTCTCTCTGTGCAACCAGTCAAGCAACAAACCCAGAAACAGAACGGATCAAAATTGATCGGTGACGGTCTAGCCGATTCAAACGACGACGACGACGATCTCTACAAACCCAGAAACAGAACACTCTCTCTGACTCTCTCTAATCTGCGATCGGTGACTGTCTAGCCGATTCATCGACGGCGGACGGATCAAAGGTAAGGGTTTTCTGCGTTAAAGATCTCCTTCTCTTCTCTGTGGTTCTCTGTGGTTCTTGAGTGTGGAAGAGGATAAGGGGTAAAGGGGTACATATGGCAGGGTCACGGGAAAACCAAAAACGAGAATGCAAAATGAGAATGGGAAAAGGAACCTCAGAGCTGATTCTGGGTTTCTGCTCCAAAACTCGAAATTGAAGAATGAGTTTTCCAAAACTTGTTCTCTGAACCTGGCGCCCAAACAGGCAGAAGTTGAAAACGAAAATGGGAAAACGCGAAAAGGAAGCACCCAAATAGGCTCTTAATATATTTTCTAGACCTTTTTTTTTTTTTTGGTACATCTTTATTTTCAAGACCTGAAAAATAGAAAAGGACAAGAAATTTTTTTTTCCTTGTGAATTTAATTTACGATCTCGAATTTATAATTTCTCAGATGCTATTAACTTGAGAGAGTCACGGGTTTAATAAGACAGGCTAAGTTAAGATTAGTGTTAAGTTGAGCTTCTAGAAACCCTCTTAAAATCTAGCACACTTGTGTCTAATGGAGGGGATTTGGGGAGCTTGCCATGCACCCATCTGGCCGTTAGTTGTGAAAATATACGGCTTGGATAAAATTCAACCCCATTTGAGAGTCCTTACTAGGGGTGAGTATGGAGCGGATTGATCTGGTTTTATGATAAATCAAGAATCAAACCACTATCTACGGATTATGAATTTGAAGAACCAAACCAACCCATAAAATTCATAGAACCAATCCAATCCAATCCAAATAATTAAAATACGGTTTGGTTTCGGTTTTGAACCACTGTTCTCTTGAAAATTGAGATATCATCTTCATAAACAATTTAAATTACTTAAAAATTACATAGATAAGTAACTCATGACTATATTGAAACAAGTTCTGTTAAAATAATCAAAACTCAGTAACATCAACTAACTAAAAAATAGTAGAATACAAGTAATTAGTGAAGAAAGAGGGCCATGTAATACAACACTAGATCTGAAAATTAGTTAACGAGCCAAAAATTAGGAAATCGATTGACTAAGTCCGAGCTGCGCATATTTATTATATTAAAATCGCAAGAATAGGTTACGATAGATAGAAATTTAGGAGTTTAATCTTGAAAGTGAATGAATAGAGTGGTGGAATGAAGCATTAGATTAATTAGTAATTGACCAGGGAAAAAAAAGTTCATTATGTGTATGTAATCAAATTTCACATATAAATATTATAGGATCGGATCGGTTTGGAACCGAAACCGTCAATATAAATCCACAAACCAAACCACTTATCACGGTTTTTAATTTTTTAAAACCGAAACCAAACCACATTAAAAGAAAACCAAACCAAACCCTTCAGTTTAGATTAGTTTGGACTAAATTCGCTGTTTAACAGTTATTTTGCTCACCCCTATTAATCCTTACAGGACCCCTTGTCTCTGAATGGAGGTAGCCAGCCACATGATATGTTTTTGTCTTTGGTTACTGTTATTATTTCCTTTGAATGGAGGTAGCCAGCCACATGATATGTTTTTGTCTTTGGTTACTGTTATTATTTCCTTTGAATGGAGGTAGCCAGCCACATGATATGTTTTTGTCTTTGGTTACTGTTATTATTTCCTTTGAAAACGCCAGAAGACCCCACATGGAGTCATGGACATTGATAATGTTGTCCCAACTGCAGCAAGATAAGCTCATAACTGTAATGCCAACCCAACTTACTGGAGGATAATTCCAGTTTAATAAGACGGTTGCGCATGGGTATAAGCTACCAACAGGGTCGGACTTAGGGGTGCAAGCGGGGCACCGGTTCTCAATATAATTTATATTATATTATATACTTTTTTTTTTTTTGAAATTATAAACAAAGGTGCTTTCAAAATTGTGCTATTAGTATATGAGAAATGATAATTTTTTTTTTTAATAAATTTATGAATACACAAGGATGGAACAAGGATTTGGAATCGGAGATGGCACTTACAATGATAAATTTATATACTACCTTAAAAAAGTACACGTATTGTAAAGCTAGCCAGTTAGAAAATCCGGAAGTACACGTATATATTGGTTAGCACCTGATCCAACAAGTGGTATAAGCGAGGTTAGAGGTTCGAGTCTCGGGTTGGTGCTGGGGGAGAGATTGTTGGCTTTATGGGGCCAACATATACATTGGAAGGACTAACCGTCTTCACCCGTAGGTGCTGTATGGGCAACATTGCAAAATGCCTCATGTCCGCCTTCTTCTAAGTGCAAGACTTTGCGTTACCTTTTAAGATTAAGGTTTGCCTTCTCCTAACAACAATTGCTTTTAGGTGAGTTAGTTAAAACATGATCTAACAGAATTGCAGGATCCTCCAATTATTGCACAATTGGAGAGGAGCTTAACTTGTGCTTTTGTTATCGTTATCAATGAATGAAGCATCGTTTTAACAAGGAATTACTAACGTCACAAGTACAACCCGTTTCAATTAAAATCATACGTCGTATGAGTTTGTTAAGATACATTAATCAAACCAGAGTGATATCGATTGAAATTTGGTTACATGTGTACGATTCGCGTTTGTCGATGGTAATCACAAGGCTCAAACCAAACCAACCCGTTGCCATCCAAAACAATATTTTCTATTCATACAATATTTTCTTGTTAAAACAAGAAAATATTGCACCCATTGAAAATCAAGTAGAGTCATAGATAAAATATGAAATGGATATCTGTTTTTTTGGAACTGTTTCATTTATAAAGCACCAAACCCAAAAGAGCAAGGGGATAGCCTTGAACACTTACAAGCAAAAGGAAAACAACAACAAGCGGCTACAAAAAAAAAAAAAAAAGGCCATAGAACCCGAAAAAACCACCAACAAACAAAACAGCCTAACTATACAAGCTACAAAATTTTAGACATTCTGAAACACACGCAAAGGAATTTCCCACTTCGAGCAAAAATCTAAATTCTCAACAGACCTGGGCAGGTTCCTCCAAGAATAAATGTTATTGCTTTCATTATTGTTATTCTTAATATTTACACCTCTATGGGTTCAAATCCGTCCAAGTTGCTAGCCCTATAGCGGATGTGTCCTGGGCTAAGACTTCTTGATCTGGGCTTTGGGCCGTCCAGAAGAAAAGCCCACAGTATAAGGCATGGGGCCCGAGCTCCTATCCAGTATTATTAATCTCCAATCCGGTGCAGTTTGGCCTTTGTAATTTAAGATGGTGTTTGGGAGCCTCTACTTCTATTTTTTCTATATTTTGTTCTTGCATTTTGGGATTCGGGTCAGAATGGAGTATTTACTTTGTAAAGTGTTTGATTTATATGCGCAGCGTAGATTTTACAATAGGAATTCTGTTTAAGAGATATGCGCAGAATCAAAATGAGAGAAGTGAAACTGATAAGTCTAAAAGCTCATATCCCTATACTTTTTCCTTTTGTTATTTTGTAGTATCAAATAACGAAAAATTTATTTTCATGGAATTCATTGTGGGTGAGGATATCCAAACACCCACTAAATTTGGAAGTTTCATTTTGTAGTTGTACCTATATGTTTTGTTCATTGACTTAGCGGTGTTCGATTAGATTGTCCAACTTGTTTTGAGCCCTTTTCAAGTCTGTTTTGACAATCGGGATTGTTGATATTTTAGATCTCTTCAAGAACATTAAGCACACTTAAATTCGTGTTAATTGGATATTATTTAATGTGTTCTCAAAACACATCTAGAAAAAATACTATAGGTTTTTATCTAGTGTTCCAATATTTTCTAAACGCATTTTCTCAAGATAAAAGTGTTTCAAGAATATATTAAATGATAGCCGATTAACATGAATTTCAGTATGCCTAATGCTCTTGACGAGGTTTAGGGATTGTTGATATCTTAGATCTCTTCAAAAACATTAAGCACACTGAAATTCGTGTTAATTGGATATTATTTAATTTGTTCTCAAAACACATCTAAAAAAAAATACTATAGGTTTTTATCTAGTGTTACAATATTTTCTAAACCCATTTTCTCAATATAAAAGTGTTTCGAGAATATATTAAATGATAGCCGATTAACATAAATTTCGATATGCCTAATGCTATTGACGAGGTTTACAATATCAAGAGTTCAAGATCATCAAAACGGACCCGGAAACGGGCTGGACAAGACCATCCACCCTTTGAGAGGATCCAAATCTTATTCAATGGGTACTCAAATGGCTTTTATAAAGTGAAAATTCCAATAATTGGGCTCCTCCATAAACTGGACCGGACTGGACCTCTTTAATACTAGATGGGAGCTCAGTCCATGGCCATTGGTTACTGGGGATGGCAAAATGCCCTGCCCGGCCCTATCGGGAAGGTTTTTTTTTTTCTCCCTGGGTACGGGGAAAAATTACAAAAACCCGGCTGGGGTTGGGTTGATATTACCCTGCCCTGAACTATATTTCTATGTAAAATTATACTTTTACCCTAATCTAGTAATCATTACACTCAAGATATTATATTTTTATCCTAATTTTATTAATATTCTACTAAAAAAACTTTCATTCTTGCTTTAATATTTTAACTATTACACTAAAATATCACTTTACTTATAAGTATTTGTTATGAAATCAATATGGATGACCCACAATTAGACATCTTGGAAGACTTTATAGGCAAATTATAGTTGACATAGTGTTTGTAGTAATGGCTTTGTAAATATCTCTGCCTATAAATGCTGAATCGAATTGATCAGCTTTGTACGATTGAAAAGCAGAAAGGAACAAGAGAAGGGAAAGAAAAGAATCATACAGAAAGGTAATAAGAATAAGATCGGTCTGGAAGATCGATCCCTATAGTTCTTGAAGAACTATTACACATATATATCGTGTTCAATATTTGTCTTACTTTTATGCAAAGTTCTTTTATTAGTTGCTTAGTTTTATAACACGTTATCAGCACGAAGCTCTAACCAGAAAGGGTGTCCTACCAGAAGTAGTGTACCCCTAATACCTGAAGTAAAAATACCAGAAGTATTTATATTTGAAAGATACTTGCAGTATTCTATTCCAAGAAAAAAATGGATATATCAGTTTGTTTTTGTTATTAATTTCATTTTATCCATGTATACTGTTTTTAAAAGAATCATGGTAAAATTTGTTGGTAAAAACCTAGAAAAAAGGTAACGAAAGTTTGCGGGTCTTCAGTTAAGAATCCACCACCCCGTTTCGAACCCGTGACCTCCTTAAGGGAGGGCACTGAGTTTGGCCACCAGGCTAACCCCAGTGGTTACTTTTATGTTTCCTTATTTTTATATTTATACAGACTATAATCTCTGTGTGTACTGTGCAGGTTGTTATATAATTTATTTATTTGACCCGTGCACTTATCTCTTAGTACTTAGGAGAAAAATATCATGGGCTAAAATTACTTGTTTGATTAAGGAACATTACTTCATTATTATTATGAGTAGTGTAAATTGTAGACAAGATATGTTTATTACTTTATAAAAAAAAAAAAAAAAACTATTTACAGTTACATATGTGATTGTCGGATAATTATTATGGAAGGATCTGTTTTGCTCTTCATATCAATGAGTCAGGATCAAAGAAGAAAAGAGAAATTTTTGTAAGATTCGTATTCTGTTGAAAGTCTCAATATTGGACTTTTCTTTATACATATTACACTTATCTCCCTTGAGACTTAAGAAATCATTATTTAGTCCGCAGAGTTGTGATCATTACATTTTAGCCCTTTCAATTTTATTACTGTTTAACCTCAGTTCTTTTATTAAACATATGTTATTGACTTGGTTAATTCTTATTAAAAGTTTATCTAAAGACATATTTCTTGTTTTATAGAAAATGTCAAACATCAAAAATCTGGAATTTACTGCACTTCATATCTCGGGCAACAATTATTTATCATGGGTTCAAGATATTGAAATCCACCTAGATGGGATGAGTCTTGGCCACACCATTGAGGAGAACAATTTTGCATCTTTGGAGGATACAACCAAAGCTATGATTTTTATCCGTCGTCATATCCACGAGGATTTGAAATCCGAGTACCTAACGGTGAGAAACCCAAAGATTTTATGGCAATATCTAAAAGACAGATTTGAACATCAAAAAACTGTGATACTTCCAAGAGCACGTTTTGATTGGTCACACATAAGAATACAAGATTTTAAGACTGTTCAAGAATATTGTTCGGCTATGTTTAGAATTGTTTCAACTCTACGATTGTGTGGAGACACGATTACCGAAGAGGAACTTTTAGAAAAAACTTATACAACTTTTCATGCCAATGACTTGCTTCTTCAACAGCAGTACAGAGCAAATAAATTTACAAAGTTTTCTGAACTGATTTCTTGTCTTATGGTGGCGGAGCAAAACAATCAAGTTTTACTAAAAAATCACCAAATTCGCCCGACTGGTGCGATGCCTGTACCTGAGGCAAATAGGGTTTCTTTTCAAAATCGCCGACATGGATACAATCGTGGATATGCTCGAGGACGTGGTAGAAATCAATATCGTCAAAACCGTGGGGGAAACATACAGAAACCTTCCAATAGGAATACCCCACCAGTTCAGCAAAATTGGAACAACCACGCTGAGCCATCTCATAGATATGCCACACATTCCCATCAAAAGATGCATAATAACTCAGAACCATCCAAAGGAAAAGGGAAGGGAGTCCAGAACCAGCCACCTAAGAATTATGAAGATAAATGTTTTCGTTGTGGGTTGAAGGGCCACTGGTCGCGTACATGCCGTACGCCTAAACATTGGATAGACCTCTACAAAAACTCTGTTGAGAAAGGAAAGGGTGTTGAAGTGAATTTGGCAGAACATGATGAGCCTTTTGATGATACCTATCTTGATATAGAAGACTATATTATTGACTCAGATGAGACGTTTGATTTCTTAACTGGTGATGGAAAAGACCACACTGGTTAAATTAGTATTTATTATTAAATAGTGTGCTAGTGTGTTTTTCTTTTAATATGCAAGTGTGTTTGTTTCTTTCTATGCAAGTGTGTAGCCATATTTATGTAATCGTTTGAATCTTATGAAATATCAAGTTGCAGACTTTATAATTATAAACTTTTGTATCTCCTTGTAGCTGCATGGATATTATTGATATTTCCAAGATGAAAGACGAAGATACTTGTTTAGTAGATAGTGCAACAACTCACACCATTCTTAAGAACACAAAATACTTCACGCACTTAGTTATGACTAAGGCTAGTGTCAATACTATATCAGGTACATCAAATCTTATTAAAGGCTCAGGAAGAGCTAACATTATATTTCCTAATGGAACAAATATATGTATTGACAATGCTTTATATTCTACCAGATCCAGAAGAAATCTGTTAAGTTTTAAAGATATCCGTCAGAATAACTATCATATTGAAACAAAAAATGAAGGAAGTAAGGAATATCTCTATATAACTTCTATGAAGTCTGGTAAAAAGATGATATTAGAAAAGCTTTCAGGCTTTGTCAAGTGGGTTATATTATACGACTATAAGATCTATTGAATCACATGCAGTGATGCACCAGAAGTGTTCTAACCCAAGAGTATTTATGCTATGGCATGATCGTCTTGGGCATCCAGGATCAATAATGATGCGTCGAATTATAGAAAATTCAAATGGGCATCCACTAAAGAACCAGAAGATTCTTTTACCAAGCGAATCCCCCTGTGATGCTTGTTCACAAGGAAAATTGATCATTCGGCCATCACCAACAAAGGTAATAAATGAATCTCCATCCTTTTTACAAAGGATTCAAGGGGATATTTGTGGTCCCATACACCCATCATCTGGACCATTTCGTTACTACATGGTATTAATAGATGCTTCAACTAGATGGTCATATGTCTGTTTACTATCTACACGGAATGATGCATTTGCTAAGTTTCTTAGTCAAATAATCAGATTGCGAGCACAGTTCTCAGATCATCCGATCAGGGCAATTCGCCTTGACAATGCTGGTGAATTTACATCTCAGTCATTTAATGAGTATTGCATGTCCATTGGTATAGATGTTGAACATCCTGTTGCACATACTCATACTCAGAATGGCTTAGCTGAATCTTTTATTAAAAGACTACAGTTAATTGCTCGACCTCTTCTTATGAAAACAAAACTCCCTGTTTCTACTTGGGGACATGCTATATTACATGCTGCATCCCTAGTTCGTGTTAGACCAACATCATATCATAAGTTTTCACCATCACAACTAGTGATTGGTCAACAACCAAATATTTCTCATATTAGAGTTTTTGGTTGTGCTGTATATGTTCCCATTGCACCTCCCCAACGCACTAAAATGGGTCCTCAACGTAGACTTGGTATTTATGTTGGATTTGACTCTCCGTCAATTATAAGATATCTTGAACCTGTAACAGGTGATGTCTTTAAAGCACGTTTTGAGGATTGTCATTTTAATGAAACAGTGTTCCCACCATTAGGGGGAGAAAAGTCACGGCCAGAAGCAAAAGTACAGGAAATTACTTGGAATACCTCCTCGTTAGCTTATCTTGATCCTCGCACTAATCAATCTGAACTAGAAGTTCAAAGGATCATTCACTTGCAAGGTATTGCAAATCAATTGCCAGATGCTTTTACCGATACAAAGAAAGTGACAAAGTCTCACATTCCAGTTGCTAATGCTCCATCAAGGATTGATATCCCTACGGGACAATCCACTGAGAATGTAGCTAAAACGTCTACACCACGACAGAAGCGCGGAAGACCTGTCGGTGCAAAAGATAAAGCTCCCCGGAAGAGGAATGTTAAAGGCAAATATATTAGTGCTCCTGCAGAGGCTAGAAAAGTTCCAGAAGGGCACATAATTGATTCACCCAAAATTTCTCCTAATAACTCCCCTGTAGAGGAATTTCTTGAAGAAAAATCTCTTGAAGAGATATCTCCAGAAGAAGATAACGTACGTGATAATAATGAGATCTCAATTAACTATGGAGAAATATGGGATAGAACAAAAATTATTGTTAATGACGTATTTTCATTTAACGTCGCTCTTGACATTACCAGAAGTAATGATGGAAACATTACTAGAAGTAATGAAGGAATTGAACCACAATCCGTCGAAGAATGTCGACGTAGAAAGGATTGGTCGAAATGGAAAGAAGCAATTCAAGCAGAATTGAGTTCTCTTGCGAAACGACAAGTATTCGGACCAGTGGTTCAAACCCCTGAAGAGGTACAGCCTGTTGGCTGCAAATGGGTATTTGTGCGCAAGCGAAATGAGAAAAATGAGATTGTGAGGTATAAGGCAAGACTCGTTGCACAAGGTTTCTCGCAGAGACCTGGTATTGATTATGAGGAAACATACTCTCCGGTAATGGATGCAATCACGTTTAGATTTTTGATCAGCTTGGTAGTAAATGAATGTTTGGATATGCGTTTGATGGATGTTGTTACGGCATATCTGTATGGATCACTAGATAGTGACATATACATGAAAATTCCTGAAGGATACAAAATACCTCAAGCATGTAGTTCAAAACCCAGAGCTGTTTACTCTCTCAAGCTACAAAAATCTTTATATGGTCTTAAACAATGCAGTCGCATGTGGTATAACCGCCTTAGTGAATATTTGCTTAAAGAAGGATATGAAAATAATCCTATTTGTCCATGTGTTTTTATTAAGAAATCAAATTCTGGATTTGCTATTATTGCTGTATATGTCGATGACTTAAATCTTGTAGGATCTCCAGCAGAACTGACAAAAACTGCAGATTATCTAAAGAAGGAATTCGAGATGAAAGATCTTGGCAAAACCAAATTTTGCTTGGGTTTGCAGATTGAGCATTTGTCAAATGGAATCCTCGTCGTACATCAATCTACATATACGTAAAAGGTTTTAAAACATTTTTACATGGATAAAGCACATCCCTTAAGCACTCCTATGGTTGTTCGCTCACTTGACGTAAATAAAGACCCATATCGTCCTCAAGAAGATGGTGAAGAATCACTGGGTCCGGAATTTCCATATCTAAGTGCAATTGGTGCTCTTATGTACCTTGCAAATTGCACTCGCCCTGATATTGCTTTTTCCGTAAATTTATTGGCAAGATACAGCTCGGCTCCAACTCGACGACATTGGAATGGTATTAAACATATATTACGGTATCTTCGGGAACTACGGACATGGGCTTATTCTACTCAAATTGCTTAAAGATACAATTAATTGGATATATCGATCTTTGGTTATTTGTCCGACCCACACAAAGCTCGATCACAGACAGGATATGTATTCACTTATGGCGGCCTTTGCCATATCGTGGCGCTCTATGAAGCAAACTTTGACTTGACCACTTCATCTAATCACTCGAGATTCTTGCACTCCATGAGGCAAGTCGCGAATGCATTTGGTTAAGATCTATGATCCAACACATTCGAGAAAGAAGTGGATTATCATCAATCAAAGATAGCCCAACTATTTTATTTGAAGATAATGCTGCATGTATAACTCAGATAAAGGGAGGCTACATCAAAGGTGACAGAACTAAACACATCTCTCCAAAGTTCTTTTATACACATGACCTTCAAAAGAGTGGAGACATTGATGTTCAGCAAATACGTTCAAGTGATAATCGGGCGGATCTATTCACCAAAGCGTTCTACGACATCAACATTCAAAAGGTTGATCCACAATATTGGAATGCGTCGGCTCAATGGTTTGTTATGCAATATTGAGGGGGAGCAAGTAACATAATGTCGTCATATAAATTGTACTCTTTTCCCTTCGTTTAAGGTTTTATCCCACTGGGTTTTCCTTAGCAAGGTTTTAATGAGGCAATTTGAAGACATTTGTAATATACAAAATAGTGCACTCTTTTTCCTTCACCAAAGGTTTTTCCCATTGGGTTTTCCTTGGTAAGGTTTTAATGAGACATATATATATATTCTTAGTGTGAGGTCATCCAAGGGGGAGTGTTATGAAATCAATATGGATGACCCACAATTAGACATCTTGGAAAACTTTATAGGCAAATTATAGTTGACATAGTGTTTGTAGTAATGGCTTTGTAAATATCTCTGCCTATAAATGCTGAATCGAATTGATCAGCTTTGTACGATTGAAAAGCAGAAAGGAACAAGAGAAGGGAAAGAAAAGAATCATACAGAAAGGTAATAAGAATAAGATCGGTCTGGAAGATCGATCCCTATAGTTCTTGAAGAACTATTACACATATATATCGTGTTCAATATTTGTCTTACTTTTATGCAAAGTTCTTTTATTAGTTGCTTAGTTTTATAACAGTATTTACTTTTATTTTGCTTCTAAATTAACAATTTTTTAAAAAAAATTACGAAGCGGGGAGGGGCGGGTAAATCGTTTCTCTATCGGGGCGGGAATGGGTACCCAAAAAGATACCCGATCAGAATCGGGTCCATATGAGAATTTTCAGATCGGGGGCCGTCATGGCCAAAAGCCGCCCCCGCCCATTGCCATTCCTGTGATTGGTAGTTCATCATACTCCATTCGGTTGCGCTCCCTCTCTCTCTGCCCTACCCCGTCCCCGCCATGTCTTTCTGGACGACCCTGAAACGATCGCAGCCTACAATTCATCGCCTCCCATCGCTCCACCGACTCCGGTACCGCCCCTTCTCCACCCCACCACCACCGCCTTCTTTCATTATCCCAATTTCCAGTACCAATTCAAGCAGTTTCAACTCTTTCCTGCAATGGGTTGCGGTGGGCTCCACCTTCGGCGTTGCTGGTTACTGCTTATCTTCGTACACTCCGATTTGTTCGGATAAGTCGGTGTTGTCTTTCGCTGACTGGTCGACGGATGCTACTGCGGAAGTCTCCTTGGCTGATCAGCCTTCGAACCCTAAATTTCTATTTGCAGGTAACATTTTGTTTTACTCTTATTAGTTTGGTGCTGTGTTTCGAACTTTTGGGAAGGGGGAGAAAGGAAAAGAAAAGAAAATGAGAGAAAAATGGACAGAAAATTTCACAATTCACGAAACTTGATGTTGTTTTTTTCTTCCCTCTTTCTCTCCAAACCAGAAAATGGTACTACAGATGTTTTTTTGGGGAAAATTACGTGGTTTAAATGGTTGATGACTGTTGTTTACTACCCATAAAAAACATCTGCAGTACCAAGTTCTTATTGGCACCAATTTGGAATCCATTAGTTCTTCCTATTTTCCTAAAACATATTTGAAAACTCCCACAACAACAACATTAACAAGATAAAATCATCCTCTGAAGATTCAAATCCTTCATTGTCACTAGGAGATCAAATAAGCTCCAACCTGGGAGAGCCTTAGATAAACAAGAAGTTACGAGTATAGTTCAATTTCTTGAGACTAAGAGTGACTTTTTTTTAGATCCGCTAATCGTAAAACTAAGAGTGACTTTGAAGCCCTAAATTTGAAACTGCCAGCAATAGTCTACCTCTTTCTGTGTGAATGTAGACATTTTACTGGTTAGGATTGTCATAAGCAGCATTATCTTTGTCTGTTTCTGCATTTCCAATCGAGACAGTCTGCATTTCCTTGTATACGATATTATTTCATATTTCTCAGCTAATTCAGAAATGCTTTAGGCACTAACTAGCTGTGTATATTTAGCGTGATAGTTTTTATATTAGTTAGTGCATGTCGTATTGCTCCAGCTAATTTTTTTTACCTATTTAAGTCTAGATGCTAATAACTATCTAAATTATGGCAAAATGGAATATAATATCTTCTTTATCGTCACTGCAGATGAATATAGGAGAAAGATTTTCTTTAACTATGAGAAACGCATAAGGATGAGGAGTCCTCCTGAAAAGGTACTCATAGCAAGAAAACTTGTGATTGCAATACTTCACCCCTTCATGGTTTGATATATTTTCCAATCTATAAAAGAACTTGTAATAAGTAATTTCCATTTTGTTATTTAAAGAATAGTTTTTCTATTTGTGTTCACTTTTCTTTCTGTTTTGTGTACTCTTTTCTTTCTGTTGTGTACTTCTTGTCACCCATTGTACACTTTTCATGTATTCTTTTTGGTATACTTATTGTGCTTCTGATTAAGAAAATGTCAATCCAATTTCCTTCCACTGAAAGAAGAGTTTTTTTCTTTCTATTTTTTTTTCTATTTTCGCTTCATCTTGCTTTTGTAATGAATTAATGACAAATAACATATTCATCAAGAGTTTAACTACTTTCTAGTTTCCACAATATACAGCTTTGTTCAGGATTTACATGTTTAGAGATGGGGGACAAATAGGAGAGGCCGAGAGAGAGCTTTGTGAAAAGAACAGAGGGAAGAAGGGGGTTGTTGGATGTGTGTGTGGCTGAAATTTAAGTTTTTATTCAGATTTGTTCTATGGAAGAGAGTGGGTATGAATTTTTAATATTTTATTTCTCTATGGGCTATGGGTTTTTTAAGAGCTTCGGGGGGGTGGGGGTGGGGTTACATCTCAAATTTTAGGCTGAATTTCTAATGTCGTCTAAACTCTAAACGGTATTTTTGGTATTTTTGCCAGTTGTCTACAGCGTGAAGACAAATCATTCTCCTCGCATACATCACCAAAATACCATTTAGTGGAAACTATACCCACTTTTGGCTATAGTGGGAAGATGGTATTTTCAGTGGAAGCTAGCTCTTATTTGTTTTTTGTGAGAGACATGTTTTTGTTCTCCAATAACCTATGTTGCATGGACTCGGGTGCCGGTATCGGGTGAGGGTGCGAGTCTAAGTGTCGGACCTTCCTAAACTTAAATCTTAGGATTGGGGATATGTGTCCCGTAATTGGGTGTGGGTACGGGGACACGTCGTGAACACTTGTTTATAGTACCTATTGCACATTTTTTTCAGATTTTATATCGTAAAATGTATTTAAAAACATAGTTAAACAAGAAGGGATTAAGAAAAATATCATTTTGCTATTTTATGCCCATGTGAGACTAGAAATATGGCTTTTCTAGCAAATTTTCTATTCTTTTTTTAGTAAATATCATGACAGTTAAAGGATCCGAGTGATCAAAATGGATACGCGTGTCTAACACATCGACAATGCCCATGTGAGACTAGAAATATGGCTTTTCTAGCAAATTTTCAATTCTTTTTTTAGTAAATATCATGACAGTTAGCGGATCCGAGTGATCAAAATGGATACGCGTGTCTAACACATCGACACGGATACTTCAGCCAAAATGAAGTAACATAGCCGATAACTCAGTGTGTTTGGGCCCGCTAACACGAATGCCAAATAGTTCATGGGGACCCAATCCCACCGTCCACTAGTGGATAGTCCGATAAAGCTGGGGCAAAACCCCATATGGATGTTGTAGCTATCATCAGGGTGGGATGTTTCGCTAACCTTTGTTGCTGTTTAGGCGAGATAGCTTAGCTTTGAAAAAGCAAGACATTGCACGGTGAAATACAAACTCCTAATCAGGGGCCTCCGTGGAGTGTGTTCATTTGCTGTCACAAATTTGCATGAATTCACGAATCTGAGGTTCATCTGGTGGATTAATGTCCAGAAAAGAATTCAAAATCATATGGTTTAGCTAGAAGAATGTAAACAACATTTGATTGCCAGATATATTTTGTATGGTAATAACACAAATGTTCGACATATCCATGTGAAACTGAAGGACTTTAGGTTACAACCCTAGCAAATGCTGTAAAAGATTCCTGGATGCATGCCTCCTTACTTTAGCTGCGGTATCACATCATATGGGTTCTAAACTGACAAAATTATCAGGAATGTTGTTTTGGGGAAGAGAGAGTGAGAAGTGTATAGGGTGTGTTAATCAACCCTAACACATGAAACCTTCATTTATATTATGAGACGACTAGATACATTACTTAGCTAGCCAATGTGGGACAAGCACTAATAAGCTATTCTAACACTCCCCCTCAAGCTGGAGAATAAATATCACAAAATCCCAGCTTGTTACATAAAAACTCTAAACGCGGTTTAAACAAAGGTTTGGTGAAGATGTCAGCCAACTGAGCTCCTGTAGAAACGAATGGAGTAGATAACACACCACCATCTATCTTCTCACGAACAATGTGACAATCAACTTCTATATGTTTCGTTCTTTCATGGAATACTGGATTTGAAGCAATATGTATTGCCGCTTGATTATCACAATACATAGGAATAAGTAACTCCACATCAAAACCTAACTCCTTGAGTGAAGCTCTCAACCACACAATCTCACAAGATGTGTGTGCCATGGCTCGATACTCCGCTTCTGCACTGGACCTTGCGACCACTGTTTGTTTCTTGCTTTTCCATGTGACCAAATTACCTCCAACAAAAATACAGTACCCAGTAGTGGACCGTCTATCAGATGGTGATCCTGCCCAATCAGCGTCAGCAAAGGCTTCAATACGCAAATGTCCATTAGACCGATAAAACAAACCACGTCCAGGATGAGCCTTAAGATATTTCACAATACGAAGACAAGCTTCCCAGTGTGGAAGTTGAGGAGCTGACATAAATTGACTCACCACACTGACAACGAAAGAGATTTTATGACGTGTATTGGTAAGGTAATTCAGTTTACAAACTAAGCGACGATACCGGTCTGGATGAGGAAATATCTCCCCCTGATTAACACAAAGTTTCACATTAGGATCCATTGGCTCCTCAAGAATATCCAATGCATACTTTTGCTGGGACAAATTAATTTCATCCTTGGATCTTACTACCTCAATAACCAAAAAATACCGTAGCTTACCCAAATCTTTAGTATGAAACTGACGATGTAAGAACTGCTTCAACTCATCAATACCTTTTTGATCATCTCCAGTAATAATGATATCATCTACATACACAATCAACACTATTTTCCCACGCTCTGACTGAAGAGAGAAAACAGAATGGTCCGAATGAGATCGACGCATACCAAACTGCAGCACAACATCACTAAACCGACCAAACCAAGCTCGAGGGGACTGCTTCAGACCATATAAGGCTTTGCGAAGACGACAAACCCGAGAACGCTCCCCCTGAGCAACAAACCCAGGAGGTTGCTCCATATAGACCTCCTCGAGCAGATCACCATGTAAGAAGGCATTCTTGACATCCAATTGAAATAAGGGCCAACCTAGATTAGCAGCAAGAGAAATAAGAATCCGAACAGAGTTTATCTTGGCTATTGGGGAAAAGGTCTTTGCATAAACAACCCCATATGTCTGTGTATAGCCTTTGGCCACAAAGCGGGCCTTATATCGCTCAACAGTGCCATCCGGATGATACTGGACTGTGAATACCCAACGACAGCCAACAGTAGTTTTACCAGCAGGAAGAGAAACCAACTCCCAAGTGCCATTATGACGAAGAGCAGACATCTCAGCCTCCATAGCTTGCCGCCACTCAGACACAGATAAAGGCTCCTGAACAGTGTTAGGAACGAAAACAGAAGAGACCGAAGTAGTAAAAGCATGAAGGGACGGTGACAAATGATTATAGGAAACAAACTGAGCAATAGGTTGTATAGTGCATGACCAAATACCTTTACGATGGGCAATAGGACGATCAAGGTCGTCGAGATCCCGCAACGGAGGAGAAGACGGAGCGGTGGGCAAAGGTGGGGCTGTTTGTTCAGATGGCTCAGGCTAAGATTGTGCTGGCTGAGATGGCTCTGATGGCTCAGGCTGAGATGGCACTGGTGGAAGTTTAGGGCGACGAACATACACCTGCAAAGGTTTTGGTGGAGGAAGACCAGTACCTGACGGGGACAGCTATAGGAAACACAGACTCAGATGCAAACTGATCATTTGTACTGACAGGCTCCGAATAAAACGGGAGCGACTCATTAAATGTGACATCAACACACACAAAATGACGACGTAAAGATGGAGAATAACACTTATACCCTTTCTGAGTCCGAGAGTAACCAAGAAAAATGCACCTAATGGAGCGAGGGTCAAGTTTGCTCCGGTCAGGATCCAGAGCATGAACATAACACGTGCACCCAAAAATCCGAAGCGGTAATGAGTGAAGGGGACGACCGGGAAACAATACCTTATGGGGTATTTGACCTCTAAGAACAGTAGAGGGCGTACGATTAATCAAATAGCAAGCGGTAGAGAATGCGTCACTTCAATAAGACTTAAGAACTTGCATTTGAAATAACATTGCACGCATAACTTCTGATAAATGTCGAATCTTGCGTTCGGCAACTCCATTTTGTTGTGGAGTCCGAGCTCAAGAGGACTGGTGGATAATACCGTGATCATCAAAGAACTGAGAAAGACAATTTTTAAAATATTCATGGGCATTATCAGAACGTAATATGCTAATGCAAGTATCAAACTGGGTTTTAATTTCCATATAAAATGACTTAAAAATAGAAGATAACTCGGACCTTTCTTTCATGAGATAAAGGTAGGTAACACGAGAGAAATCATCGACAAAAATAACATAATACTGAAAGCCAAAAATATTAGGAACATGTATTGGACCCTAAATATCAGAATGAACTAACTCAAAAGGACGCGACGCATGACTCTCAACCCTAGGATAAAAAGACACTCTATGATGTTTGCTAAACTCACAGACTTCACATGGTAAAGCATCCACACGGCTACATGAAGGCACTAGCCTTTTAAGGTTCTCAAGTGATGGATGACAAAGACAATAATGATGTTGATATGGTGACACTGATGACTGAAGAGCAACAGAGCTAGAGTGAACATCATTGGTAAAGTAATACATGCCACCACGTTCAACACCGCCACCAATCTTCCTCCCCGTCTTGAGATCCTGAAACACACAACTATTAGGGAAGAATGTGACTGAGCAATTCAAGGACTTGGTAAGTTTACTAACAGACATAAGATTTAATGGAAAACGAGGAACTTACAGTACAGAGTCCAAAGTAAGAGAGGAAGTAACATGAACTAAACCCAAACCAGTAACATTGGTGGTAGAACCATCAGCTAAGGTAACACGAGATGGTTTACTAAGAGACTGACGACCGGAAAGAATAGAAGGAGTACCAGTCATATGATCAGATGCACCATAATCAATAACCCAATGATTAGAAGAATGAGAAGACGCAATGCAATCAACGGAGGAACCTGTCTGAGATAACGTAGCAATAGAGGAACTTGTCTGAAGTGACAGTAAGCGTTGGTATTGCTGATACTCCTCTGCTGAGATAGTCACCCTACTGTCGGCAGAAGAATGAATAAACTGTCTAGCATCCCCAGAAATAGCAACCTGATGAGCTTGGGGAAAACCATGAAGATTATAACAATACTCCACTGTATGATTTGTTCGCCCACAATGGGTACACTGTCGAGTACCATAACCAAAAACACCACCACCAGAGCCACCATGACTAGAACCACGAAATCCATAATTAATACAGCTATAAGATAAACCAAATCCACAAGGTACAACTGAAGGAGAACTAGCACCCATTGCAAAATAAACCACAATAACCAATATAGAACCAACTATGAACACCACCAACAGACTAATCAACAATGACCATCAAATAAACAACCAGCTATCTTACTAACAAGGCACCCAACAACAACAAACCACTAACCACAATCAACCGCCAATGAAACTAATCACCAAGAGCCAATACCAAACAAACTATGAGCAACAAACAACCAGACGATTCTGAATATGTTACTGTTGAAATCAAACAACCACATTGACTACTATTCACCATAAGAAATCGACTAACTACTATCCACCGTCAAAATCGACCAATAAATCAACTAACCACTACCTCCAGCAGAAGAAACCAACCACAACTACAAATAACTAATCAACTGAACGCCGAGAGCCAATACCCAGCAAAGAAACATATCAACCACGACTAACACCATGACCCATCAAATTGCACATAACCAACATGCGAACCACAACTCAACGAATCGACAAAACCAGCCATTTATAGATGAAAGTAGACCCACAGAGCAGCAACAGAATGAGAATCAACCAATTACCTCATCAAAGTAATACACCACGAAGTAATCACTATGGAAAACGCAGATAAGGGTCGATTGAAGCCTGTTGGAACGAGAGAGCAGGTTCGAAATCCACTGTACAAGACTTGAAATCACCAGAACAGACTCGAAATCAAGAGAGCAAGTTTGAAATCCACTATGTAGGACTCGAAATCACCAGAACAGACTCGAAATCCACTTTGTGGAGTTTGAAAGTAATTGAGTAAGCCTCGAAAGGCTACTGGGTATCAATTTTGAGGGTTTTTGAAGTTGAAACCGACCCGTACAAGTTGGATTCGTGGTCGATTGGGGTCGATTAAGGTCGAACTTAGGGTTTCGACCACTGGGTAATGGATTTCAGAGATTTTTGGTATGGATAGGAGTCGATTTAGGGGTTTTAGGAATTTTTTGATCTCTGGGTTTTGATAAAGGGGGATTTCGAGTAACAGGGGTTTGGATTGGTTGATGGTGGTCTGGTTTAGGGTTTCGGTTTGTGACAACAGAGGTTGGGGATGACGATAGGCTTCTTCTTCTTTTTTTTTTTTTTTTTTAAGGGTTTCTAGGATGGATGATCAGCGCGCTCTGATACCATGTTGTTTTGGGGAAGAGAGAGAGAGAGAGAAGTGTATAGGGTGTGTTAATCAACCCTAACACATGAAACCTTCATTTATATTATGAGACAACTAGATACATTACTTAGCTAGCCAATGTGGGACAAGTACTAATAAGCTATTCTAACCAGGAACAAGGCGTAACTGTATCCCTTCTTAATTGCACCTTTAATTTTTTCATTTATCTGAAAACAAAAGTTTGTACTTGAGTTACTACAAGCTCTTCAAAATTCCCTGAAGAGTTATGCTCTGATAAATTTTCATTTTTGCTGAAGGGTTATGAAAGCCCTCTCTCTGGGCAATGTGGCATTAGTTGTGCAGATGGAAAATGATGGTGGATATAGTGTCTGTGGCTACAGCTATCCGTAGTTGTATTCATATTCACTAGATGTTTCATTTCTTTGATATGCTAAGTTGCAAGAACAATCTTCCCTCAGAAGGTTATCATATGTTACTCTACCAGACTCTCAAAACGTAAAAGTAGATGATGCGGAGCTACAACTTCTTGCCTAGGTTGTAGCTAATATCTGCACCCTTTAACATGTTGATAGCTTGATAATTTCTATATCCGGGTAGAATGTAAACATGCAAATCCGAAGTGAGCATTGGATTTGGATGGGATGGATGGGATTAGGTTTGAAGAATGGCCTCTATATAATTTCCTCATGGCTCATACTACTGTTTTCTGTGAAGGTTTTTGAGTACTTTGCATCTTTTCGGACACCAGAGGGAGAAATTTTTATGACACCAGCAGATCTGATGCGGGCTGTTGTTCATGTGTTTCCTCCATCTGAGTCGCACCTTGTAAGAGATGGATATCTTAGGGGAGAAAGGTCTCCAGGCGAGCTGCGGTGTGATCCATCAGAGTTCTTTATGCTTTTTGATACGAACAATGATGGGCTTATATCTTTCAAAGAGTGAGTTATATGTTGTGAGATTTAGGTGTTGATTCAGTTGGGGTTTTTTCATCTATTGTCTTCTGCTCTTTCCTCTGGATTTAATCCCCTTACCTTTTTCTTCTCTCCCATGTTTGTTGGATGATATTTTCAGTTAAAATGTTCTTACTTATGCAAAATTAGTTTCTGCTCTGTTGAGTTTTGCTCTCTTGGTATTTTCTTCCGACAGGTATATCTTTTTTGTGACGCTCCTAAGCATCCCAGAATCAAGCTTTTCAGTGGCATTTAAAATGTTCGACGTTGATTGCAGTGGGTAGGTATCTAATGTGATATTTCAGTATGTCAGAGTGTTCAAGTTTTGGTTTGTACTTGATTTATTGATGGATGTCTCATTTGCCTTACATGACCAATTCTGAGTCTCTGACCATATTAACACAGAGATGCATTCATACAATCATGTTGGGGAACAGTGAATGCTGAGTTGTTGTAGGATGACGAGCATCCCCTCTTAGATTTGCACACCATCCAGCACTCTTTCTTTTTGGACATGTCAGTGCTTCTTGGTGATTGTCTTCTGACCCAGACCCTTGCTTCAGGCTTGTCCATTGTTCATCCAAATTCAAAAAAAGAAAAAAGGAAAAAAGGAGAAACAAAAATAGGATAGGTTTGCATGCGTGTCCAACTTTTCCGAGTGTGTCCGCAAGTTATTTCTGACACATCTTGCATGCATTAAAACGAATGAATAAATTAGAAGGACGATGTAGTGCTACTATAGGAAAAATGATGATTTGTGGTGTGCTTACAGGGGCGGAGCTAAGAATTTTGGTTTGTGGGGTCAAAAAGTAGTTCCATGTGCAAGATATTTTTTTCTAGTTATTAATCCAAAAAATCACTAAATTAATGGTTAGAGTGTAGAGAGAGAAACAGAGGTGAAATCATTTCTCATTACCCAAAGAATAGTTCCTACATAGAGATATACAAGACTCACATGTACATGACTAGACTACCCCTATGAACAGAAAACATAACAAATTAAACCTCAACATACATAACTTAACACTCCCCCTCAAGTTGGTGAAAAGATATCTATCAAGCCCAACTTGAATACAATGGGGTGAAAACTTTGACTACTAAGACCCTTAGTAAATACATCGGCCAATTGGTCTTCGGATCTCACAAAAGGCATGCATATCAAACCGTTGCTCAGCTTCTCCTTGATGAAATGCCTATCAATCTCAACATGCTTTGTTCGATCATGTTGAACAGATTGTGAGCAATGTTTATGCTTTGTTATCACAAAGAGAGCTTCATCAATCGAAAATCCCAAATCACGCAAGAAGGTTTGGAGCCATAAAAGCTCACAAACACCATGGGGCAATTTCTTACTCCTCCAGAGTAATCAAATTCCCTCCAAGGAAGGTGCAATAGGGGAAGTAGATCGCCTATCATCAATAGAACCTTGCCCAATCGGCATCGGTGAAGGCTTCCAATCTCAAGTGACCATGATTGGAGGATAATTTAAGATACCTCAAGATACGATAAATTGCATCAAGGTGGCTAGTACGAGGTGCATGCATGGCGGCTCACAACCCCACAAGCATAGGAAATAACTGGTCTAGTGTGAGATAAGTATATGGACCCACAAGTCTCGATATCTTTCCTTTTCTGTAAGCTCCCCACATTGCTACAAAGATGATGGTTGGCCTCAATGGGAGAATCAGCAGCTTACATCCCAACATAAGGTTTCTTCCAAGAGATCAAGGATGTACTTCCTTTGAGAGATAAAGATTCCTTTGTCGGATCTAGCCACCTCCATTCCAAGGAAGTACTTCATAGACCCCAAATCTTTAATCTCAAACTCTTGAGCAAGAAGAGCTTTAAGGCTAGCAATCTCATTCACATCATCATGTCATGATTATGTCATCCACATAAACAATAAGAATGACAATCTTACCATTACTTCTCTTGATGAACATAGCAGATGATGATGATGCTTGTATCCAAATCTCAATATGGCTTTGAGAGATTGCTTCCAAGCCATGAGTGCCTTCTTCAATCTGCACACCTTCCCTGCCACCGAGACGATGAAAACCCGGTGGAATGGCCATGTACACCTCCTCCTCTAATTCACCATAGAGGAAGGCATTCTTCACATCAAAGGTGGTGAAGAGGCCAATTAGCCGCACAAGAAAGCAATGTCCGAAGAATTCATCTTGGCCAAGAGTGGGAGCAAAGGTCTCCTCATAGTCAATACCATATGTTTGAGTAAAGCCTTTGGCAACAAGTCTCGCTTTGTATCTCTCAACTGTCCCATCCGCCTTGTGATGAACACCCATTTGCATCCTTTGGTTTCTTTTCCTTTGGAAGAATTACTAATTCCCAGTTGCATGTCATCTCCTCTACCATAGCTTCTTTCCACTCGGGTATTATGATGGCTTCTTTCCAATCCTGTGGGATAGATATAGAAGAAAGAGAAGAGACAAAAGCACGATACGAAGAAGATAAACGGGAATATGAAACAAACTGAGAAATAGGATGTTGGGTACAAGTTCTAACACCTTTCCTATGAGCAATAGGAGCATCAAGATCATCAATGTTGTAGGGAAAGAATCATTCTGATGAATACATGGGAGAGTCCAAAATGGAGTAGGTAATGGAGATTGGCAAATCTTGCACATTTAGACTTGCCTTTATTCCTTCGAGAAAAGGTCCGCAAATTTGACCTATCCAGTCTTTCCCGACCATCATGCTTTTTCTTTCAGTAAAGGTTCTTTCTCCCCCTCACCATGACAAGGTAAAGAATAAGACCACGACTCAGGAGTATGAAATGTCAACATCTCTTCCTGTCTATCATTCTCCCCCTGAAGAGATGAAGTGGACAGAGGATAAAGGGATTCGGTTTCCCAAAAAGTGACATCCATGGAGACATACATTTTGCGAGAGTGCGGGTCATAGCATTTGTAACCCTTCTGAGTGGGAGAATAGCCAAGGAAAATGCACTTGCGGGCTTTGGGATCCAGCTTACCACCTGGGTGCTTAGGCGCATGAACAAAACACACACAACCAAAGACTTTGGGTGGGAGAGATGAGACCCGAGAACCACCTAAAAGAACCTTAATTGGAGTTTGAAACTGAAGAACATTAGATGGCATGCGATTGATAAGAAAAGCTGAAGCAAGGATAGCTTCGCCCCAAAAGTGTTTAGGAACATTCATGGTGAACAATAGGGAGCGGGCTACCTCAGCAAGATGGCGATTCTTGCGCTCGGCAACTCCATTTTGTTGTGGAGTGCCAACACAAGAAGTCTGAAAAAGAATGCCATAGTCATTAAGATATGCCCGAAAAGTCCCATCTATATACTCAGTCCCATTGTCACTACGGAGCACTTTAACATTGGCATCAAATTGAGTACGCACCATTTGGTGAAAAGATTTAAAACACGAAAACACCTCATTTTTTGCCTTTAGTAAGTACACCCAAGTGACACGAGAATGACAATCAATGAATGTCACAAACCAACGATGACAGGAGAAGGACTCCAGACATCGGAATGAATGACCATAAATGGTGAATCACTTCTGTGATTGACCGGAGCATAAAAGGAGCGTTTATGTTTCGCAAGCTCACAAGCTTCACAAAGGAATTGACTCCGAGAACATTGTTTAGCCAAACTAGGGAACAATTTTTCAAGAATCCCAAATGATGGATGACCAAGTCTACGATGCCATTGATATAATAAGGAAAGAGCATTGTCTTAAGAGCTTGACCACATGACAGAGGTGGACAAAGCGGATTGGGTGCAACCCTACTCAAAAATAAAGGCCCTCAAGCTTTCTGCCAATCATCCTGTATCCAGTTTGAAAGACACAATGTGTAGGAAAAAGGTTACGGATCAATTTAAGGATTGGGTAAGACTACTAACAGATAAGAGGTTAGTAGAAAAATTGGGAACATGAAGAACTGAGGAAAGAGAAATGGTTGGAGAACAATGAATAGAACCTTTCCCGGAAATAGCAGATAAAGAACCATCTGCTACTCTAACCTTATCCTGAACAAGTAGAGTAGGAATCAAAAAGGACGAACAACTTTTTGGACATGAATCTATGATCCACGGAAGAGAGGGCGGTGGAAGTGGAAGTAGAAGCATTAGCATGTATCTCTTTGTGAGCAAAGAAAGTGGTGTGGTAGATAGATGTGTCAAGCCTAGCCAATAGGCGCTTCGAGAGTTTGTAACTCCCTCAGAAAAAAGGGCACCAACTTGAGCCTCCATTGTACCAACAATTTCCGTTTCAAATTGTCGAATGAATCCGGAACGTCGAAATTAGTCTAGAACACGTTTGGTCCTCCCAAAATGGTAAAGCAGGTTCACGTCCGGAAAGTCAAAAAAGTCAAAACCTGAAATGGACCCCGCGAATGAACAAAAATTAGGAACAAGACTTGGAGCTCCCAAAAGTGGTCAAAATTGGTCAAAATGGGTCCCCGAACCTTGGGGACCCCAACGAACCCTCCGAGATGAGCTCCTTGGCCCCTTTTTAAGCCCTTGAACCCTCCGAGATGAGCTCTTTGGCCCTTTTTCAAGCCGCTGACCCCCTTTGTGAACCCTTTGACTCGCGGAACGAACCCCCTTTGACCTTTTTGACTCGCATTATAGATCTAACGCGATCCGCACGCGCCACTTTGATCGCGCGTGTGGCTCCCCTCCGACGTCGTCCGGCGACCTACCACCTACCACGGCGATCGGATAGAAATACAGAAATTACAATCCGATCACCCTAGGTATGAATTGATGAAGGAGGCTTGCCGGTGATCGACTAGTGCTACTAGTATGCTCGGAAAAATGATGATCGACGAGGTGTTAATCTCATTCAAGGAGAGGACAGAGGCTACCGAGATCTGTTTGCCACAGTTAATGCTGCCTAATAAAGCTGTCAACTCAAATAAGGTCGATGATTCCATCACCTTCGTTCCCTTTCTCTACAAGGCCAGATCGATCATGATCATGGCTCTGATACCATGTTAGAGTGTAGAGAGAGAAACAGAGGTGAAATCATTTCTCATTACCCAAAGAATAGTTCCTACATAGAGATATACAAGACTCACATGTACATGATAGGTTTGGATTAATTATAAGGTAGATAGATACTCATAAATCTAAGTTTAGTTTATAATTGATTCCAAAGATTTATTATGTTTGGGAAAGAATGCATGATAGACTTGTTCGTAATAATATCAACTCTGAAAGGAAGAGAATGCATGTGGTTTCTATACATTTGAAATAAGATGGGGCAATTTACAGAGTTTTTGTGGGGTCAAAATAGCAAATTTGACTACAAATTATCAAATATCTTTGTGATAAATCACTTCAAATCAAAGTGAGTGGGGTTAGGTTACCCCATTTGTCTCTACATCCCTCCGTCCCTGTGTGCTTAGATCTTTTTTAGAGTGAATTGGAAATTCATGAATGGCGGAAGTTATGGTTAGAAGAATTCACTGTTTCAGACCCTTGGTCAGGTAGGTTGTCTAGTGAAACCCCTGGCAGTGGTGCCTCGATGACCCAGCAGCGTTAGGTGGTTAGTAGTAATAAAAAGAGCAATATTGAACTTGCTGTAAGCATTTCCTGGAAAATAAATAATGTTGTCAGTCATTACAACATTATCATTACAGATTAAATGCGATATAATGCATTTTGAGATTGAACTTATAGTTACTAGTATGGGAATCATCTTCATGTAGGTGCTTACTTTAAAACTACATTTCCCTAGTTCATTGAAGCACCCCACTTCTTTTTTTTAGTTGGATTAGCAATTCTCATTTCTCATTTTATCAAGTTGTATGCAAGGGAACCTTCAAATGGTTTTCATAAACTTAGAGAAAGCATAAAATAAGGTGCCTAAAAAGTTTATATGGTGGGTCTCGGAGAAGAAGGGTGTGACAAAGGGGTATATTAATGTGGTTAGGACATGTATGAAGGTGTTGCCGCTACTAAGATCTCCATTACATGAAACAGTAGGATTACACCAAGTGTATGCTTTGATCCCTACCTCTTTGCCTTAGTTATGGACTAATTGTCTAGACATATTGAGGATGTTATCTCATGGTGTATGTTTTATGCGGATAGCATTGTCTTAGGAGATGAAATTGCAAGGGGTGTTTATGCCAAATTAGAAACTTGAAGAAAAACATTGGAGTCTATACTATTTAGGATCAGTAGGATATGTGTTAAAGCATCCAATTCAAAACCAATTGGCAATGAATGTAGTGGCCGCCCAGAATCATATACTAGTTTTGGAGGTTATAATTAACCAATGTGGGACAAACTCGAACATTTCCCCACACGTGTGACCACTGACCCGCACGTCGAGAGATAAACAAACGCACATGCGACAACTAACTATCAACCATTAACAACAAACAAAGGGGCAACCAACCATCAACGACATAAAGTTTTGTCCAAAAGCCTCCAAAAGCCAAGCTGGCTAGCTCTGATACCATGTTAAAGCATCGAACTCAAAACCAATTAGCAATGAGTGGAGACTGGAGTGGCTACCCAGGCTCATGTACTAGCTTTGGAGGTTATAATTAGCCAATGTAAACAAGCTCTAACAATCCCCCGCACGTGCGACCCCTGACCCACACGTGGAGAGATAGAAAATGATTCAACACATACGACAACTATCAACCATCAACAACAAACTAAGGGGAACCAACCATTAACAACATAGAGTCTTGTCCAAAAGCGTCCGAAAGCCTAGTTCTAATACCATGTTAAAACATCCAACTCAAAACCAATTGGCAATGAATGGAGAGACCAGCCACGATCATATACTAATTTTGGAGGTTATAATTAACCAATGTGAGACAAACTCTAACAGCGTACAAGTACATTAAAACTGCAAACGAGACAAATCGAGCCGAACTTTAGAATGTTCACGTTCGTTCGTTTATTTTTTAAACGAACTCGAGCTGAGCTTGCCTAGGTTTGAGTTGAACTCTCAATCAAAATTTGACGAGCCGAGCTTGCCTAGGTTTGAGGTGAACTCGAACTTGTTTACGAGCCTTAATGAGTAAAAAAATATTCGATATTTATGCTCTCATACAGATCTAGAACTTCAATAAAAAATTTATTTTGTACATTTAATAAGTACATATATATATGAAATTATAAAAACATATTAAAATTTAAGTTTATAGTACTTTTAAAAGTTTGTACATGGACAAGTTATAAAATTTTCATGATGTACGTGTAAAAGTTTATACATATTCAAGCTTATATATGATATTCTTAGAAGATATACATATATACTCTAGTTTCACAAGCTATACGTGTAAAAGTTTATATATACTTATATATGATATTCTTAGAAGATATACATATATACTCTAGTTTCACAAGCTTAATCAAGCGGAATACTATCAGGTTTAGGTTCAACTCATTTATTCAATGAGCCTAAAATTGAGGTTTAGGTTCCGCTCGTTCAGTACTCGAATCGAACTCGAAACCGAGTCGAGCCTCAAACAGTTCACAAATGACTCGGTTCATTTACAACCCTAGGTACAAGTAATGCATGGTTTTGCAACAAAACGTTCCTGTAGCTCCTCGGTTCTTAGATGTTTAAGGGGGCCATTGGTTCAGTGGTATTCTAAGAGCAGCCACTTTGTGCAAATATTGCCAAAGGTTAGATCTATCTCCAATTATCCACCGCCCATACCCCCAATGATTGGGGACTAGATGGGTTATGTTATTGTTATTGTTATTGTTCTTGTTGTTGTTGTTTGAGGAACATGGAATGTAAGTTTAGTGATAGTCAAAGTGTTGTTGACACAGTGACCCTTCAAAAATCAAGATTCAAGAATTACCAAGAACTGAACGTTTTAAGTACCTTGGGTCAATTGTTATTAACAATGTAGAGATTGAGGCTGATTAAACAAATACTAGAGTACAATTTGGATGGATCAAGTGATGGAGTGCTTCAAGAGCGTTGTACCATAGCAGGATACCCACAAAGTTAAAGGTGAAATTCTACTGTATCACTATGAGGTCGACAGTGTTATATGGCACGAAGTGTTGGGGTAATAAAAAAAAATATGCGAGTACGATAAGTAAAACTTTGTGAGATGCCGAGATAGAATCAGAACGAAAATCTTTGTGGAATGGTAGGGGTAGCGCAGATTGAAGACAAGATACGAGAGAATAGATTAAGGTGGTTATGACACGTATATTGCAGATCGGTAGATGCAGTAGTTAAGAGGAATGATATGGTTACGGTAGAGGGTAGCACTAAGGGACAGGGACCAAAGTTGACTTTAGCAGCGGTAGTTCGAAAGAATTTACGTGAAAAAAACAGAACGTGATGCCCTCGACAGAGGTCAGTAGAGAAAACTTAGTTTAATGTAGCCGACCCTAAAGCCTTAATTGATTGGGGTTAAAGGCTTGGTTCCGTTTGTACATGCTTCTTGTCTATTTCCTTAACGCATACAAATAACCCAACTGTTTGTTATTGTCTCTTATAGAGAGATAGAAAGAGATGAATTCAAGAACGTCATGGATTTGATGCGAACTCACAATAGACAAGGGGCTCTTCATAGCGATGGACTTCGAGCTGGAATAAGAGTTGGCCGTTCTGTAGAAAATGGTGGCCTGGTGGAGTACTTCTTTGGCACTGATGGCAAGAAGTGTCTCAGACATGAAACATTTATCCAGTTTTTGAGATCTCTGCATGATGAGGTACGTTCCCTCAAAGCACCCGAACCCAAAAAATAAATAAAAAAAAGAACAAAAACACGGCTGACTGCATAGACTAATGCTACTTCATGATGTTAAAAGGTCCACTGATCTGAGATTTTCTTGGTTTTGATGTATTTTACTGCATTGAACCTTACTTTTCAGAATTTCCTCTTGTTTTTGTCAACTTATGTTTTCCATTTTGCTATTTACTCGGTAATTATGGTGGCAGATCTTCCTTGTGGCCACTATACAATTAAGTCCAGGTCTCTGTCTTAGAAATGTACTAGACAGCAGAGACATCATGCCCGTGTCTTCGAAAGAAAAAAGAACCAACAAAAAAACCCAGTCATAGAAGCGCCGTGGTTATTGGCCTAAAAATTCATTACCCTATGAGTGGGGATACATTCTTATGCCCCAGCCTTTTGCATTTTATTGTAGAACTCATGAGAGCATGTCAGAGGTATCCTAGGACACATTCTCTCATTGCACTCCTACGTACTGGACTTCAGGTTTTGACTGGAGAAAAGATATGCCATCACTGCTGATTTAACTGGTCTCCACCCCCTCGTTTGTACTTTTCATTCTATATGAGGTCTTATTGACATTTGATGACCTTGAGGTATTAGTCTTTCTTTTGAATGAGTTGAAATGTGTGCTATCAGTAGCAAATGCTTGGATTGCATGATTAACTAGTAGCTTTAATTTTGATCTACGCTTCAACTTTTCCAATATCCACCATATGCATATAGATATGTGGCTATCAACCGCGAAAACTCAACTCTCTCAATATGTATATATAGAAAGATATGCTTCATGTGGGCAACTTGTCACACAAAGAATTTTTATTTGTATGTTACAGATGGTAAGTTTGGAGTTTGCTCATTATGACTACAAATTACGTGGGACAATATCAGCCAAGGATTTTGCTTTATCCATGGTTGCTTCTGCTGACATGAAGCATTTGAACAAGTTGCTAGATCGAGTTGATGAATTAAATGGATCAAATCTTAGTGACTTGCGTATTACTTTTGAAGAGTTCAAAAATTTTGCTGAGCTGCGAAAACGATTGCATCCGTTTTCTATAGCCCTTTTCAGTTATGGAAAAGCAAACGGTTTGTTGACAAGGAAAGATTTTCAACGAGCTGCGTCCCAAGTATGTTACTCATTTGTCCTTTTTTTATTAGTTCTCCCATTAACATTTCTTCAACTCTTGATACTTAATGGTAAACCGTAACGCGGACGATATTTCGATCCCGATTATGTAGACTCAGGAACCAATAAACTATAGCTTGATGGTGTCATAAGTTTTTAGTCGTAATGGAGGGAGGGCCCGACTGTTTTATCGTATTGTTGATTTGGTCCTTTTTTATTTTGTTTTGAAAATTCGTCTATTTAGTTTACCAGATACAATCATTCATATATCCAGAAAAGATCCTTATATTGGAACCCATATATTATTCTTGAATCTTTGTTTATGGTGTATTGATCATATTTATGGAGGAATTTATCAAGAGAAATCAAAATAGAAAAGGAATTGAATATTTTCTTACTGCATCTTATATTCTCTTTTACCTTTCTCTACCCTTGCATATGTCCATCTTTTTTCCCTAGTTCATGGAGTGACTTGAGTTCAATGTCAGGTGTGTGGTGTTTGTCTAACTGACAACGTTGTTGAGATTATTTTCCACGTTTTTGATGCAAACCGTGACGGAAGTTTGACCTCGGACGAGTTTATAAGAGTTTTACAGAAGCGGGAAAGGGACATTGCTCACCCTACGGAGGCAGGACTTCTGGACTTCCTGTTATGCTGTTGGAATTGTGGAAATAACTGCTCCACTGGTCGGTTTCTTTCCTAGCTGATTTTGGGTGTTCCTGAATGTAACACTAATACTTCACAGGGTCTTGGGATAGTCATCATCTTGGACGCTGAGCGGCAGTTCAAGTAGGTGCTAACAGACAAGTTCAATAGTTTTGGAGGTACCAAATATCGGCCTCCCTTTAATTTGTGTTTTTAGAGCTTTGTGTGCAGCCTCTTTTTTTCTTCTGCTGCTTTTGTTGGTGCAGATTTCGGGAACAAGCTCCTGGAGAATTGTACTGTAGTATGTACATAGCTTCGGCACACAGCCTGAATACATATGTGACTTGGGGTTGTTAATGAGAGAGCATCAATGAACTTTCCTGAAGAAAGGGCATTTTGTTATGGCTGTTTCACGTTTTGGCATTTGGTAGTTGTTTCTTGTCATACCCTCTGTGTTCTTAACGAATTAGTAAAAATTTACAAGAACAACTGCCTAAGTGTATTTGATCAAAAAAAAAAACTGCCTTTTGTGTGCTTGTATTTCATGTTTTTTTTTTGGGTGGTATAATCATGTTTTTGGTGAACACAAGGATACAGATCAATCTCGTGGCACCACTGGATGGGATCTGTGCCTAATGGCAATAGTAATCTGTGCCTAATGGCAATAGTAATCAAAATAAGGTGCAGCTGAAACTCGGCTTGAAGTGTTGACTTTGATGCGGTCCAACGTTTGCCTTGTGGATTTGTTTCTCTCTGCGCCCTAAACAAAAGGTGCCTCCACCAGGGATGGGTCTTGTGCCATCTTATAAGTCCATCTTGATCATTGAGTGC
Organism: Vaccinium myrtillus; assembly: GCA_016920895.1. Classification (NCBI taxonomy): domain Eukaryota; kingdom Viridiplantae; phylum Streptophyta; class Magnoliopsida; order Ericales; family Ericaceae; genus Vaccinium; species Vaccinium myrtillus. The sequence continues at coordinate 14,954,058 of CM029274.1, forward strand.
ATTCGATGTGGGATGCCAACATCTAACTCTGCAAAGGTACGACCCCAATTGACTCTTCGGCCTAGCTCAACAGCCAGCTTAAAAGGTTTATCACTCTGTTGCCTAAACTCAACAGGGAACTCCGTTATGAATATGTGACGCAGTATCTCGTAAGCTGATTCCTGGACATTATCTGCATCTGATATGAATTGCCAATAATTACATAGTCAATGGTTGCAAATTCTACCTTGTAACTTTGGCCCATGCTGCTATTTAGCTGCTGCTGCTCGCGGACAGTGCAAAGTCTTCTGCTGTACTGTGGTAGAGTACAAGCAATGTATCTGGAATACCATACTTTGGTCCCATTTTGCGACACATTGTTTGTTTACTTGCTCCTTTTTATACACTAGGCAGTTTTGGCCACCTTTTGTACTCTTCAATAGGGGAGGTCAGGGGTCAATTCTTGCCAAAAGCAAGATAGATTATTCCTTTAAGAAGCATAAATACAGCCACATAACACGGCAATTCTAGAACGGATATGGCGGGAACACAACAAAACAAAAAAACTTGGGATAGATATTTTGTTTTTCTTATCTGCTCAAATTTATGTATTCATATTTTTTTCCTTGTAGTTTTGGAATTTCACACCCCCCCACATAAGCTTTCAATATCTCGATCCCCTTCATGTTTCCATTCGTGTCCAAGTTGAGACACGGGGGTACCCTACTTAATAATAATGATATTCATACATTTCTCGGTGTGTCTTGACGTCCCGTGTCCCTGGAGTGTCGGGCATGGATTTGAAATTCATCGGTCAATTTCTTCGATCGGCTGGATCATAGTGCATTTCTTTCGTTTCTGAAATTCAGAAGGGATGGATCACAAATTTGTCAGTTCGCGAAGTGTAATATCTGAGTTTGCCCCTTTAAAATAACGAAAAATATTATCTTGCCTATGAAATTCTAAGATCTACAAAATACAAATTTGTGCAAAATATTTTATATTTAAGACTTGGGGAGGGAGAGTATTATGATGATTACTGATTTCTGAATTTTTGCAACAGGCTACTTCCTTTGAATACAAAGATTAAACTCGAAGAGGAAGACCTTAAAAGTAGGATAGATCTATGCTACATTTCTTTATTCTTTAAAAAATTAGAGTAGTTCTATTTACTTATTTATTTATATAGAACTAGTTATTAGAGAAAATTGAATAGCCATCCTAGTTATTTTCAGATTTCATTTGACAATTCATGTCAAATGGAAGTTTGATAACCACAAAATATGATATAACAAATGAGTTTTTTTGTACCACCAAGTTCATCCTAATCCTAGGATGTAATACGGACTTAAAATACCCCAACAACATCAACTCCCTCTGCCTAATAACATGCCATAAATAAAGAAACTTCCTCTTTCACTTGTACCACTCAAAGCACTTTTCCACATTCCTATCAAATAGCAAAACCTGAACTTCATACATCTCGGACACTGCAAAGAAGCAATACTCATATGGTTTGAGAGATCATGAGCAACAACAAAGTAGTCCCAACTTTTTCCCCGGAAAATGCCATCTTTAACCTTAGCCATCCATTTTCGTTTCGCTGTTTTGAGCATGACTTGATCCATACTAGCCTCCTTGAAGATATTTTTAACAGACTCATGCAGTCGCTCTCATAATCCGAACCGTCCAATATGTTTACTACGTGTTTTGTACCAAACATCCCACAGTCCTAAACAGTGTCATTAACTATAAGTCTATGAGCAGCCGCTTAGGAACTTTTCAGGAACCTTCCTTTTAACCTCATCATTTCCATCGATCTCTACCCATCCGATTTACAAAAATTATTTAATGCCCGGACACCATCACGTGATGCTCAAAACATCTTCTTTTTTTTTTTTATCACAAATTTAGTGTAGGGTCCAAGACAAGTGTGTAAACTACACCATAATGACTTCAGCGACATTGCCCTGTGGGCTTTCGTGATTTACATTCTTCTTACTATCAATCTTTATGCAAAAATTAGATACTATAAAAAAAAAATCGTTCTACAAAAAATCCTCCCTCCACCCAAACTGCTTTCATACTCTCTCTCTCTCTCTCTCTCTCTCTCGAATTCACACAGACTAATATACCAAAATTAACAGCGAAAATTCTTTGAAGCAATGTTACCCACAACTTTAAAATACAATTTTGGAGACAACTGTGTTCGAAGATGTGTTTTAAAATTGTGTACGCAGACTTTCTAATTTTTATAGTCACTGAGCACCCTTTATCCAACTGTCAATGTAAAGTTGTATTTATGAAAATCTTTCGAGTAATATAGAATTATTCATGAAAGTGCTGCACATAAATCTTAGAAAATAACATGTCAAGAGGGCCCGGTTACAATTGAACTGCAGAGGCCTCTGCAATTACATCTCAAGCCGTTCACCGTGACAATTAATGACCCGAGTTTTGAAAAGAATTTTACAGAAAAAATACTACACGTACTAACGAGTATACAAATTAACTATTACATTAAATGTACATGTTGCACTCTTTTAGTGGATGAGTTAATTGATTGTTGTAGTAGTGTCATGTGTACATTTAGTGTAATAGTTTGTATACTAATTAGTGCCTATAACATTTCTCATTTTATAGATAAAAATAGAATCTTTTATGTACATTTCTCATTCTATATGAAAGTCGTTTAACTTGTCGAGATCTGCAATTTTACTGTTGTATGTTTTCTCTGAATCGGCTTGTAAATGGGATGAGCCTGTTGAACAAAGTACATTGTGCTTTAAAACACATTTTTACTATTTCGATCTCGTTTTTTGCTTTCGCTAACCTAACTTTTCGACTCCCCACCATATTTACTGATTTTTCTTCTCATACATTCTTTACCATGGTTATTGATACACAACTAAACAAGTAACACAAAAGCAGTAAACCCTAATAAAAAGTAAGTTTCGAGTTCTCTACTCGCTTCCATATTTTAAGCTCGATAAAATCGGTGATGAACTCAGTGATTGTCAGTTGATCAACACCCAAGAAGTATTGGCCGCCGAGAGAGAAAGACAAAATGAGAGAGAGAGAGAGAGAGAGAGAGAGAGAGAGAGAGAGAGAGAGAGAGAGAGAGAGAGAGAGATCACTAGTGTGAGAAATACAATGTGTAAGGGAAATAGAATTTTTATTGTATGTGAGTAGGTAGGGGTGCATGTACCTCGGGCCGGACTTATGCTAGATACTAATGAGACTTGTGCATATCCAAGCCCGACCCATTAAGAATCGGGCTTCATTTTATATTCCCAAACCCGGTCCAATTAAATTTTTATTTCTCAAACTTGCCCAACAAGCCCATTTATTTTTCTAAAGCGTGATATCACAAACGTAAATAAATCAACTACAACGATAACAAATTAGAATTCACAACTGAGAATACTTAAAGGTTTATGTTCTCGCAATACTATTAAAAACAAACCTATAAAACATTATGGTTCAATAAATAAATTGTCTCTCAAAAGCCAGTAAAAGTGTTCAAAAAGTGACTTCTCCAACATTAATAAAGCTTGACATGCAAAAACATTATATTCGGGCCGAGCTGGGCTCGGGCGGGGTCTTGAGAATTTCCCAAAACCCATCCCATTAACAAATCGGGTTTAAAATATCAACCCGGCTCAACCCTAGAGGCCTAAATCTATATCCCAAACCCTAAAAAAATCGGGCTGAATTAGGAGGACTGGGAAGGCCACCGGACCGGTGTGCACCCCTATAAGTAGGGTGTACGTAAGAGAATTTAGTAGGGAGTGGGAAAATTAATAGGAGAGTTGTATGGAAAGTTGAAGACGTGGAGGAGAAAGTGGTTTAGATATAGGAAATAATAGTAGAATAAAAATTTAACCAAAGATGGGAATCCCACGCAACATTATCCCATAGTTAAAATCTACAATTTACAATTTTCAATGTTATATGATTACTCTTAACATAATTTACAATCTACAATTTTCAATTTACGATTTATTATTTTTTTTCTTTGTTTATCTCGCCTTTAATTTGTCTTTCTCAACTGTATTCATTTGAACTCAGTAGGTTATAATAGTTCTTATTAATGAAATTCTTGCTCTTCCAGTAAAAGAAACATAATTCAAAATCCATAATTTATACTCCCTCCGTCCCTTTTTAAGTGTTGACATTTCTATTTTGGGTTGTCCCTTAATAAGTGTGTGTTTTGAAAAGTTAATGGGTAAAAGTTTGTAGAATTATCATTTTGCCCTTTTGAAAAGTTAGTGGGTAAAAAGTTAATGGGTAAAGGTGAAGGATAATTTTGGAAAGTGGAGGTAAAAGTTGATGTGGAAAGTGAAAAAGTTGATGTGAAAGGTGTAATGATGATGTTTTTTTAATAAGTTGAATTTACGAAGCAACACATTTAAAAATGGACGGAGGGAGTAGTAGTTTTAATGAGTAATAATTAAAAAAATGGCTCTCAATCCCCCATTAAGTGCAAGTTTGTTCACCCTCTTCATATTGGTTGAATTGGTATGGATCCCACCATAAAGTGATGTCATGCTTACCTCTACATTACATTTTTTGGTAAGTATGATATCACTTTGTGGTGGACCCATACATTTCAAGCAACAGAAGGTAAAGTTTTGTTCACATTTTTAAGGAGAGTGAACAAAATTACTTTCCACTTGAGATGCTTCCACCTTGTTCGTTTTTGGATTTTGAGATTGATTTTTTCAATTATTACTCAATTATTGCTCAGATTTCTCTCCAATCATTATCTTTATTTTAAATTATTATTCTCATCTTTATCCCTCTCTAATTATTACTTTTATATTTTCAATTATTACCAAAAACCAAATCAAAAACTAAACTTTTCGAGACTTCGGAGGTGTTCCACTAACAAAAAATCATTTTTTCAAAAAACTGGTTAGTAGAATACCCTTTTTTTGAGTGGGGGAGAAAACAGAGGAGAAACAGAGAGACGTGTTGGATGGAATAACTTTAATAGTAACTTGCGCACTCACTCAAATTGGCTTTGGAATCCACAGCCTGTGTCTTTTTATATATCATCTATTCATCTGTTGGTGAACCCTCCTCGTTCGGTGCTTCAAATTCAATCCTCATCGTAAAAATCCGAACTTTTGCTAAGTTTTCAAAGAGTATGGAGAAAATCAGGAGAGCTTCGCACGCAGGTTCATGGTACACCGATAATCGTAAGTCATTCAAGTTTTTCACTTTGATCTTCTGAAGCTTCATGAATTCACACATAGGATACCACCATCGCATCGGTCTTTTATTTAGTAAGATAAGATACAGTCCATTGAACTGATTGTTTGATCTTTCAAGTAATTTCCGAGAATGTTTTGGCAAATAGATACATTTGACCGAACTATAATACAAGGATCTTGTGCAGTTATAGTGTTTCTCCAAATGCTATGTGTTTTGAGTGGAGTATTTAACTATTTATGATGTAGGTAAGTTTTTTTTTTTTTTTTTCCCCCTTCTTTTTTTGGTGCTTTCTATTGTTAGGGCCGGGGGGGAATTTTCTGAGCTGTCTTTTAGGCCAACAGAAAGCTGCTTGATTTGGAATTGAAATGAATGATGAGAAATTTGGAAGTTATAGTGTTTTGGACAATTGGGAAAAAGTGATCATTTGCATTGTAGACGATGCTTGACTTGAACATAGGATGAAGTTTGGGCACTTGAAAACCTTTTGAAGCCTAGCCAGGAATTCGGCGCTGGGGGCAATTTAAAGCAAAGCAAAGTTCTTGTTTTAATTGTTCTTTTCACATTTTAAGAATTCGTGCAATTAAATGACTTAGGCTAGATGTTTGATTCTTTCAGAAACAATAAACAATAGGCTCAACGAATGGTTAATTCTGCATAAAAATCAGTATATCTTTTTGCGCATTATCAAAGCAAAGTAGACCAAAGACACAGATATAGTTGGATGCATGACTAGCATGCTTTTAGTGGGTTTTCATAGAAGATGGAAGGAGAAAGCCAAACTACATGAGTGTCTCAGATCTTCAGAGCTGCAGTAAAAATAAAAAGACATTTCATTGGGGCAGCTAGGCCTCAAGTGGCTCCGCCACTGCTTTTGAGTTGCCTCTACTGTCATCATGGTTACAATGGGTGAGATATCCATGCCAGGAGTATTGTGATGTTAATGAAGTTGACCTTGGTTATGTGCTTCTTCCGCCCATAGTTATGAGAATCGAACGATTCACGCAAAAACAATACAAATTTATAGGTGAACTGAGGTTTATATAAAATCGGTGGTGAATTGTATGATTCACGGTTCGATTCGATTCACGACGGAAAAGGTTCAATTCGATTCTTGATTTGAGTCGCGATTTGATAACCTTGCTTCCGCCGTTTCTGGACGCTTAGCACCTGCACAAACCATGAATGATGAAGCGAACCATGGTAATATGTTTCTTCCGCCATTTGTGGAAACCTAGCACCTACCAAAATGCTTCCTCAAATGAAAAAGAATGGAGGGGGCAGGGGGATAGAAAATAAATGAAAAGAGCCAAATATTGGGAATCAGTGCAAGGGGAGGCTGGAGCTGGAAGGGCTATTGGGTCTCGATCTATGCCAGTTGCTTTTATTTGACCAGATACTGTGGTTACACCCGAAACAACTTATAAGTGCCCTTTTGTGAACGTTCCCGAAGTTTAACGTGATGCACTATGGCCTTGAGGGTGAGTGCATTACAAGAAAGGATGAGAAAAACTTTGGCTTGTATGTGCTAGTTTAGATTTGGATGGCCGAGCTTAATGAGGGCTTTAATGGAGACCATAGAATATATTGGAATTGATTAGTGGTGAATGGTGGAATGCTCGTCAGATTTTACAACAGAGAATGTGTTTGGTGAGCTAGATATTTTTAAAAACATACTATATACATATTTTTTCTCCCTCTTATCTCTAGCCTTCTGTCAGACCTTAAGGAACTTACAAGAAAAGAGTTTATGTTGGCAGATTGAAAGTAATTTTCCTTCTTTTCCTTTTCCTTTGTTGGGATAGATTGCGGAATGATTTTATCCCACTATGACTCTGTGATTGTTGTTCGAGACAACAGAAACAGAGAAATAGTTCTAAGTCCTCTTTGTTTTTGTGGGTATCTCATAGTTCGCCGCCGCGCCATGTCACTGGCAGACTCCCACCTCTGGGCTCCCCACATCCGGGTGTGCCATCTCCAAGAGTGCTTCCGGCGTCCCACCTCCAAACTCTACTTCCGGAGGAGCAAGGCTTCCTCTATCAACATTGCCTGTGGAGGAGCAATGCTACCTCCAAGAACTCCTTCCGGAGGATCTTCCAAGAACTCCTTCCAGAGGATCCTCCATGAACATTGCCTCTGGAGGAGCAAGTCTTCAATGAACATTGCATCTAGAGGAGCAAGGCTTCCTCCAAGAATCCCCTCCAGAGGATCTTCCATGAACATTGCCTCTGGAGGAGCAAGGCCTCCTTCACGAAATCTCCATCTCTGGAGGAGGCCTCCTCCATGAACCTCTCCTCCGGAGGAACAAGGGCCTCCGCCATGCACTTCCTCCGGAAGAGCAAGGCCTCCTCCAAGGATGAGCAAGGCTTCCTCATGGAACCTCATCAGGCCGTCTAGCATCCTCCAAGGATATCTCCTCCGGGCTCCAAGAGCCTCCAACAAATACTTAATGGCGACTCTAACACCACCCTAGGCTGGGAGCAAGGCCTAGGCATCTCGCTCGGGACCTAAGGAAGCATGTGTTTTGGAGGCTAGAGCAAAGGGTTTGTCAAGGAGGACGAGCCCGTCCTCGGCGATCTCTAACATGATGAGTCCTAGAGAGAGAGAGAGAGGGGGCGTTGACTGACATCTGAAACCTCAGAAGAAGTATCATACCTACCATTTGGCACCTTGGAGCCCCTATCATACCTACCTCCTGACTCGGCTAGATGATACGGGTGTCCATGTATCACTCAAACGGGTTCTGTTGGTTTCATGATACAAGCCCCAAGGCCTTAACTCATCATCAAAGAGGAAAGTATGTCAACCCCCACTCTGCCAATCAATGGGGATGAGTCCACCAGGCTCTCTACCCCCAAGGGCCCACGGCTCATATATAAAGGGGAGTTGACACTTAGCAAAGACAAGCATTCATACCCCCTATTGAAGGCATATTAGCAAGCATTTAGTCTCTGGCCGTTAAACCACTCTCTACTGCCAAGCTCTCTCCTCCTCCACCTCCGGTGGTCTCGAGCACCATTGTAGCGACCGCCATATTCCCGGATGACACTCTTCCACCCCTCACACCCATAGTTTCTTTCCTTGCCTAGTGGTGTCATGGTAGGACTAGGACATAGAAAAAGAAAAAATCATTGATGATGTACCACGACAACCAAATCAAGTTGCCTTTTTTAATGTGATAGATGATTGATGGTTCTCTATACAGATCTCCTAGGTACCTAACCTACGAGATTTTGGTTTTCTCATTTCACCCAGTCATGCTATTGGACCTTGTTGGTCCGAGTAATAATAATAAAAAAGAAAAGCTTCAATCTCCTGTTTCTTGCAATTTAAGGTTGTAATAATTGTTTTGATATGAGTTCTGTTCTAACTTGCAAATCTTGAGGATGGTGCAAAATTTGTACCTGTTTGGATATACATTTGATCAGGCATGAAATTTTTTGAACTCAATGAGATAAGCAATCTTTGGGATAACTGATACATCTTTAACTGCAGAATACATATCTATAGCCTTGTCATTAAGTTGAAGTGCCACTTCAACAAGTTTCTCAGTCATAAATACAAATGTACTTATCAGCGTCTTGTTGCTGCTCTGGATAACCTTTATATATATATATTTTTTGAGAACTAGCATTGTGCCCGTTCGATACACAGGAACTATAAAAAAATCTATGCAAAGGTGTTTTCCTGTTACACAGGAACTATAAAAAAAATCTATGCAAAGTTTTTTTCTGTTGTCTCGTGCATCAAACGGGCACAACGCTAGTCTTGTATATCTATCTATATCTAACTGGGATGTGTTGTATCGATTTTATGCATGGGAGGACATATATCTACTCTTATGAATTAGATATTTAATTGGAAATAGAATTTATTGAAATTAATTCACAATTGTAAAAATATTTGATAAACATAGCAAACAAACAAAAACTATAGTGTAGTAATTTCGATTTAGCTTCCTTATATAAAAAACCCACCTCCCAAAATTCCATGTGCTCTCTCTCTCTCTCTCTCTCTCTCAATTTTTGTAAAAACTCAAAATTCTAGAGACTGAGAGATGGAGGTTTGGTGGCTTTTTAGCTCTCACTACATTTGCTTACACGTGTTTTCACTTTGTGTATCCTAGGTCTCTGCCCAGTGGGATCTGTGTAGTCAATATTCATGCGAATAAACTATGCAGCTTGGTTAATGTGCCCTAGTACTTCTGGTTTATAAATTACACTAAGAATCATTCAGTGGACAAACACCTCTAACAATAGGTAGAGGTCCACAGAAAGGATAAAGAACTTCCAAAAATAGAAAAATTTGGATTTTCAGAAAAGAGCATTAATTTGCGTTGTTTTGGTTCTCAGCAAAAAAATTGGCAGAAGAGCTTGATGGATGGCTCAGTGCATCCGGCCTTGAAAAATCTGCTGATGTACGAGGGGTGATTGCACCGTAAGTTGCCACAGACTATGCACTTTTAATACTTAGCCATCAGATTGTATAATGTACTTAATGTTTGTCTTTGGTGCACATGATCCCGCTAGTCATGCAGGCTATTCATATTCAGGCCGTGCAGCAGCCTTTGCATTTGGAAACATAGACCCAGCAAGCATGTGAGTTTTTTAGTTTTTTTTTTGGTGTTCTCCCTCCTAGTTCATTTTAGAAAGCTGAATTTATAAGCTCATCAATTATTTAGCATGTCATCCCACAATGTGAGCTTAGACAGGATCATGTTGGTGTCCAATCCCATTACCTGCTGCTTGCTAACTCTTTTGCTTGAAGTTTTCCTGCCGTCTTTGTTTCTAATTGTGGGGAAAATTACATTTTCAGTACTCGGGTCTTTCTTCTTGGTCCATCTCACCACTATTACACTCCAAAGTGTGCTCTTTCAAGGGCTACTGTTTACAAGACGCCAATCGGAGATCTACCTATTGATCTAGAAGGTATTGCCTCTTATTTTTAACTGAGTCATTTCCTCTTCCAATTTTTCTTTCTGGGAGAAGATGACAAGAAAATCCCAACAATTTGACATCATCAAAGCTGCTGAGTTTGTGTTCTGCTTATCTTCAGTTTGTTTGCTGAGAAATTTGCAGACAATTAACTAGGCATGGGGAGGAAATGTATAAGGAACATGGTTACTGCGGTGCTCTCCTAAGTTTTTGGGGTGCTTGGGGAGACTTGGGGCAGTGGGTAGGCTCAAATAGACTACATGAAGCTATCAGATTGGTCAATCACATTTTTTGATCCAAAATTGAGTTATTTTAGTATTAGTGACAGTAATAATAAGTTTACGATACTTGTTAGGATTTTTCTGGGCTAGATTTCTCAAATCAGTGAAGAGAATAGGTTTACTGATATTCCATATAAAAAATGGTAAGAGAAAGGAAGAGATTTTGGTTTAGGTGTAACTTGGTGTGATGGACATGAAGCAGACCTTTATTATAATGGGTATAATTGGTCATGTTTTGATTCAGCCCAAATTTTCTTGTACTTATACCTGCAAAGAACATGTATTGGCATTGTAAGTTGAATTGTTAGCAAACACTATTAAGTTTGCTGGATCAAAATATGCTGCCAAGTAGTTGATAATTTGTGTGATGAGTTACTTTGGTGTTGATTTTCACTGTGTTCCCTGAAAAATGCTTAGAACAACTTCAAGACTAGTTGCTATAGACAGAAATATTGTAATGACTTACAATGGGGTTTAATTCATTTCCCAATACAGTAAATTTTGCGATGCAACATCTTTTGTCCATGCATTTGCTATCTACTAATGTCCTCTTCGGATTTAAATTTAAGGTATTAGACGAAAGAGTAGGAGGTCAAGTAAGATTTGGTTGAGTTTGAGACTGCAAAAGGACTTGTTGGGTTTCAAATAGAGGTATAGTATGAAAAAATGGCTGGTGAGTGAGGACGGATTCATGTGGCTGACCCCAAGTGTTGGGGTCACCCTATGTATCGGAGGAAGAGAAGCTTCAATGGGCTTAAGCTGCTCAACTTGCATATTTGTCTCTATGCATAGATACCGTATGCGGAAAATGAAGCTTGTCGGAAGCACGGGTTGTGGAAGTATTCGGTTCAGTTTTTTTTTTTTGAGTCCCTTGCCCCCTCAACCGACCACATCTGTTTTGTGTTTTTTGGGGACCAAAACCGACTGAAAATCCTTGTTAACCATACCAAACCACTGTGCAGCTGCGAAACAGTTTGGGCCTCAAAATTGGTACCAATTAAATGGAAAATTCCCGAATTCATACCCCTGAATTCTGAAATTACCGGTCCAATTGCAATGTCAAAAGCGTCAAGGAAAATTAGTGACACTGGTGGAGAGTGTTAGCTGGTATTAAAGGACGTTGGTTCAGGTGGTATTTTTGACATCCCTAGATGCGAATATTATGTCATTACTTACAAAAAAGATGATTTATGGTGTATTAATACTGCTTGACACAGCCACTCTCTATTTCTGTGTTTGTGTAAAATCCTTGTTCTTTTTACATAGTCCAACGGCATCATAACTGCTTGTTTGCCTAACACTCATTAAAAGCAAACCTTGCTTTTGTACCAGTTGTTGAGGAGCTAAAAGCTACAGGAAAATTTGAACTGATGGATCTTCAAGTTGATGAGGCTGAGCATAGCATGGAGATGCACTTGCCATATCTTGCTAAAGTATTTCATGGGTAGGTTATATCACGTCTTAAATTTAATACACATCTGAAAATAGATCTAATCAATGTGGGACAAAAATTATTTTGAAATATTTTATAGCATAAATATACAACAATCTCTCTCTTCTCCGTTTACATTATGTTGACCTGAATTCTGAGATACCAAGACAGGTACCCCGTAAAAGTTGTACCAATTTTGGTTGGTGCTGTCAGTGCGGAAAATGAAGCTATGTACGGACGGTTGCTGGCCAAATATGTGGACGACCCAAATAATTTCTTTTCTGTGTCCTCAGATTTTTGTCACTGGGGCTCTCGGTATGTTCCCCAATTTCAGTTTTTATCTTGTTAGTACAGATTTCGTTTGTTGTATCAGTTCATCTTCTTCCTTGATGAATGAGTCACATGGTTATGTACTGTCAAGTGTCAACACCATTTGCCATGATGAAATATAATATATTTAGAATATTATTTGCTCACACGTTTTCATAGAACTCATGCTTCTGTATATCAATTGGGTTTTAATTTTTGCGCATAATGAAAGTAATATTATATAATGGTAGTTGCTATTTCTCAACCAAAATTGTGGACACCGATCGTCTTCTACTCCTATTCTTTCTACCCGGGGCTATTATTATTGGTTTCATGAAGGTTTACATCATTTCCTTCAATCTTTTGGTCTAAGGTTCAACTTCATGCATTATGACAAAAAGCATGGAGCTATCCACAAATCCATTGAGGCCTTGGATCGAATGGGAATGGATATTATAGAAACGGGAGATCCAGATGCATTCAAACGATACCTGTCAGAGTATGACAATACCATTTGTGGACGTCATCCAATCAGTGTGTTTCTCCATGTAAGTATCTTGCTTGGTTTATGCTCATTCATAGATATTAGAAAGTGCTGTCTAAAGAAGCTTTGGGGTGTTCAGTTTCCAGACAGACAGCTGTAATTACTCCCTTATACGCTAGATAAAATGCTAAAACTTGAACTTTGTGGTTTGGAATTTAGGGGATCCAATATGTGAAGCTTAAAGTGCTACATCTATAATGAGAAAAGTATTAATAGTAATAGATGCTAATATTTTAGCAGTTCGCTCCTTTGTTTCTCCTTGTCTTGCTCACGCGGTGTGTGCTTTCTAGTTTCCTCTGGCTAAAGTTCATTTTTTTTGGGTAAATAAAGTTCATTTTTCCCCAAGTAGGAAGCTTAAAAATCTTCTTCTTAAAGAGTTGAGCTAGCCTATGTAATAACAAAGAGTTTCCCTTCTCATTTCTCTTTTTTGTTTTGGTTCTTTTTCACAGTTTCACTCATTAGGTTTTCTTTTTTCATTTGACCATTATAGTTTTTATTGAATATTTCTTAATTGCATAATGGTTCTTTTATTTATTCATTTGTTTTTCCTTTTGTCCTTTTATCAATAAAAATCTGGACACAGATGTTGAAGAACTCTTCGACAAAGATGAAAATAAATTTCCTTCGATATGAACAATCAAGCCAATGCAAAAGCATGAGAGACAGCAGTGTAAGTTATGCATCTGCTGTGTCAAAGGTTGATCCTTGAATTTGTTTTGGAACTGATATATGTATTTAAGGTTCACATGCAGTGGAAGTTTGTGAATTGGATCTTTCTTAAATTGACTGTAATTCCTTATCTAATTACTCCGGAATTAACCCATTTTACTTTGCGTTACCTCATCGAATCAATCTTTGGATTTACTTTTATTTTGCCCACATTTTCATTGGCAATTTCGATCCCTGGAAATCTTGCAGTTCCTTTCGATTCAATTCCTGCTGGGATGCCTTCTCAATATGGTGGGATTGAATTATAATGTGTCTCAAAGGGTTGTTTGTTTCCTTGCATGTATGATCTGCTATTGCCAAACCCCACTTGGGTTGGCCCTCTTAGAACTCTACTTAACTAAGTGGTATCAACTCTTATGAGGTCAATTCATGCAGCATCTTGTCCTGATTTTAAATGGGCCCCCACTAGTTGATGGTTGGATCTGTCCCTCAGAGATTAGTCGATGTCCAAGTGAAGTGATCCAGACACCCTAATTTATAAAAACAAATATATAGATATGTGATCCTCGCGCATCCCCATGTATACAACATTGTTGAACCTCCATTCTCCGAAGGCCTCGTTCAGTTGTACGTAAAGGTAAAGGATGAGGAAATCAATTTTCAATATTTAAATGACGCTTCCAAAAATCCGGGTAGTTGTACGTAAAGGTAAAGGATGAGGAAATCAATTTTCAATATTTAAATGACGCTTCCAAAAATCCGGGTTGTTGCAAAGTTCTCCCATATTAAGGAGAGCAATAACCTTTTGTTGATCAAAACTTATTCTAACTGTGCCATCTAGGCTCTGATTACCATAAGGCGGAATAAGTGGATGATAAAAGAACAATGAGAACACTCACTCCGTCCTGCTTAATATTTTCTTTTAGGGATTCCAACTGAGTAGGAAAATACAATCTTGCACTTTTAAAAACCTGCTTTTTTCATTTTATCCTTCAATCATTACATTTTCTTACTTTTTTAGTACTACTAATTTCAGAAATGAAAGGTAAAAGAGAAAATTTATTAACTATTATCTATTTAATTTTGAAGTGAGTCAATATTTTTTAGATAACAAAAAGTGCTATGAGCATCACCAATGACATACTTAAAAAGGAAAGTACTTAAATTTTGGCATTTGGATACTGAAAAAAGGCCCACAATGGCATTTGGATAATTACTCAAAGTTAGCAACATTATTTATAAATACTCAAATTTTGGCATTTCGATACTCAAAACTACCAATATTTTCCCAATAATCATACTTGGACACTCAAAACTACCAACCTTTTCCCTTTTGATTATGGACAAAAATGAACCATTGTAAAGTTTTACATTGCTAACTTTAGAAACCCATTAAATGAATACTCAACAAAAGGTGATGTGGCAACATTTGAGTATTCACATTTGAATATGCTACTACTGAGACCATTAAATGGGTACTGAGGGAGTAACAGATTACCCCTACTTGGCTCTGATACCATAAGGCGGAATAAGCGGATGATAAAAGAAAAGATTAACAGAAAATTGGTCTAAAGGCCAAGTTTGGGGCTTTAAATTGTGTTTAGTCCAACTTAACTTATTTTAATGCTTCCAATACATTTGATATGAAAATTTTGATTGCTCAAGGACAACACTAGACAAAAATACCCTTAATGATAAAACAATTTTACAAAACTCGTTTGGCACAGTGACCCTTCACCCCGACAATGACCCATAACCGAATACTGCTTGGACCCCTTAAAAGTAACAAAACTCAGTTTGGCACAGTAAACATTAACAACTGACCTTTATTGCTTGGACCCCTTGAAAGCGACGGGTGTTCCAATTGATTTCTCCCTCTCCCCGACAATGACTGCAACGCAGCAGACCCCATCTCGTCTCTCTCTCTCTCTCTCTCTCTCACTCTCACTCTCATAATGGTGGGACAAAATTGATTTCTCTCTCTTCAATTTTGGGGGTGGTTTCAATTTTTTGGATTTAATTTTAGGGGGTCTAGGCTCTCTGGGGTAGGGTATAGTGGGTTTAGGCACTTAGGGTGCACTTTCCAATTATATGGTTTTAGCTGTTTAGGCACTTTCATAGGGTACCCTAGGGTTTAGGTTTAGCGTGCACTTTTCAATTATAGGGTTTTAGTAGTTTAGGCACTTTTATAGGGTACTCTGGGGTTTAGGTTTAAGCATTTTCATTAGGATTGGGGGTTTATGCACTTTCATTGGCTAGTTGGTGCATTTTTGGAATGTGTAGGTGATTTGTCCTTTTGGCATTAAAAAAAAAATTGATGTCCTTATTGAAGTAAAGACCCCTTTACTATGTCCTCCAAAAAACGGACCCAAAGATTAAATCATAGAATTCAAAAGTAGCACCGATTGGTACAAATAACTTAGAATAATAACCAAAGATAAATTAATGGAAAGCATAAGATATGTTGTAGTCATTGTTTTAACACTAACTTATGATGGAAAGATTAAAGCAATATAAATTACTTAAAAGTAAGATCCACTTGCTAAAAGTAGGTTTGGTTTATTGATGCCTTGAATCAGTTGAATACGCTAATGGAAAGATTAAAGCAATATAAATAACTTAAAAGTAAGGTCCACTTACTAAAAGTAGTTTGGTTTATTGATGATTTGAATCAGTTGAATCCGAATTGTCCATGATCAAATTTGGAAAAATAAAATTATCGAAGGTAGTGGAGATAGAATTTCAGATGAGAGACATAGGAAGTTTTCTATGTTTGAATGTGTGTGTGTGAATACAGTGGTTAAAGCTCCTTTTTTATAAAGAAATGACCATGTGTCCTTTTGTTTTTTGTTGAGAATCGGGACTGAAGTGGTGACTTTCTTTTGCTTTCGGTGGAGATATGACTAAATGGAAGTTGTCTTTATTTTCAATGAGCTTTTTGACAAATAAACACTTAAAAAGAAAGTGTGAGAACAAGATTCGGTAATCAAATAGTAATCATTTTTACTACTGGTTTTTTTTTTTTTTTTTTTTTTTTCTATTGGGCCAAAAAGACTTATACTCAAAGCTTAATATCAAAAGTTACTGGAGGGCCCCTAAAATTTTGGGCCGGCCTTGTTTGGAATTTGTCCAAGAACCTGATACTTGTTTACTAAATCAACCGGAGGGAGAGTAAGCTGGCTACTTGTAGTAGTGCGAACTTGTTTTTTTACTTTTTCCTACCATAAATGTATTGCAAGTATGAAGCTGTAACTGGTTAGCATCTACTGAGAATGCCCAGTTGATATTGGCAAAGATGTTATAATACAGCTCCAAAAACGATGGCTGTCCATAGGTGGTCGCATTTTTAATCTCATCAGAAGAATTGACAGATATAATAAGCTCAATCCTTCGTTTATAAAGCTTCATTATTTGATGAATACACACACACAAGGGTCTTTACGTCATTATCTTGAGATTTGGTTTCGGTTCAGTTCGGTTCGATTTTTAGTGCGGTTTTCATATGAAATAGGAACCAATCAGGTCGGATTTTTCTAAGTTACGAAAAAACCAAACTTCAAACGTTGTCTTTTACACAAACTCAGTTTGTCAAGCTTGGTTTACAAGCTGTGATTTGTGCACATGACAAACAACATTTATTGTGTTTGTTAAAACTTGACAAATATTAATACCATAGTTCATCTTCTCACTTGTTTAAATACATTTGTTCGCCACCACTAAGGTAAAATCCCAGCTCTGTTCTTGGCTGCACTCAAGAGCCGGTCTTACTAAGAATCATGAAACACGAAGGTGACATATTCATGTTTTCCATTGCACATTTGGACGTGTATCCTTTTGTATGACTAAAATCTCGATGGTACAATCATCACTCTTATGTACGTAAAAATACTGTATGTATGTTAGTATGTTGTAGTCCAGACTCCAGTCCCAAGATGTTGGGAGGGGATTTCAGATTTCTAGCCGTTACGTTCTATTTGTTCTCTGTTTGATTGGTGGCATGATTTTGGTGGATCCAGAGTAAAATAAATCCTTGTGGAATTGGGTTGAGTCTTGAGACCCTCTCTTGTGATGGGATCTCCCCAAACCCTTGCGTTTTTGGATTGACCACCGCTAATCTGTGGTGGATCAGATCTCATTGTGCGGGTTCTGATTTCTTCAACTACGGTGGAGGCAGTGACAACGGTGTCCATGCTCCGGTAGCAGGTGTGTCAAGCATAACAGGTTTAAGGCTAGCATTCCTGTAGTTCAAGACTTCCATTGAGAGAGGATGGTTTCCAATACCGAGCTCCTTTTTTTATGGCTTCTATTTATTTTTGTTTGTCTCTTTGTAGATCTAGTTTTCGTTTTTGGTTAGATTTACTTAATGAAAATTCTTGCTCTTTCTCGGAAAAAAAAAAAAAATCATAAGATTGTTGAACATGCCATATGAAAGTATGCAACGAGAGAACCTAATACTATGATTCAAATTGTACAACAGAATAATTCGAGTTCGGATCTCTCTTTTTACAGTATCCTTCTCCTCGCTCTCTTTTTGGATAGATATACAGATCAGGATCCAACTGCTTCTGGTCGACACACGGATGTATCCTGTGAAAGAATTTCTGAAAACCTGTGTACTAGCACTAATTACTGTCCTTGTATTTTGCAAAAACATAAAAATGTCAAATCTTCGTCCAAAAGAATTGACTATCATATGTTTCTTAAATCCTCACTGCTCGGTGCTGCCAGATGCTTCAAAAATCATTGATATTCTGGTATACAAAATGCTATCAGATGAGGAGATCAGTAATCAACCAAGCGAGCTGTAGGCCGAAGTTAAGAAGGCAATGAGGCGATCGAACTCTATGTACTCAAGCAACGGAACACACCTTATCTGAAGACGACAGTTGGATGTACCAATTGTTAGCGTCGCAGAAAGCTAAATGCATTAAAACCGTTAAAAGCATAGTAACAATCATGACTAGGTTCTTGAGCTTTATTCAAATTACAAATGAAGGAACAAGAAACCAATAAAAAGGGGGAAAAGATAAGAGAAACAGGAGCAAGCACAAAATCATATTCAACGGTTTCTTGGATAAAGTTTCAGTTTAATAGGAAGCTAGAGAGTAGCGTGTGACACCGATAGGCAGGATTTTCAGAGCGACTATATTGTGCACTAAGTGTAAGTGGACAAAAATGGAGGGAAAGACTAGCATTTCTTTATAAGAAGTTTCTTTTCCCTGAAAATTTAAGCATTCATAAAGGAACTTTTTTCCCCGAAAGAAAATGTTCAAGATACCAATTTTCCTTTAGTATACAAGGGAAAGTAGTTGAATCAAGCGAAAAAAAAAAGAGAGTAAATAAATAAAACCTTGCCCTCCCTTATATCCCCCCAACATAGGCATACAAATTGATCATTGGAGTGAAAGACCAGCTTTGTCGTCCAAAAGGGATGCACTTTTTGGCATATATATTCCATCACTTATAATACTCTACCTTTCCTACCAAAAGATGAGTGACCAAACCAGGTTTTGGGGGACCAAGGTAAGTGCAGTTGAACGAAAAAAGGTTAGCTTCTATAGGATACTCCCTTCGTCCTTTATTAAATGTCCACCTTTCCATTTTGGGCTGTCCCAATAAGTGTCCTCTTCCAAAAATAGATGGGTAAAACTTTTGGCCTACTTTTGAAACATGAAGTATGTGTATTCAAATTTGAAAAAGAGCTGCATTAAATGCTTAAGTGTGGCAGCAAACATCCAAAATTTCAAATTTGAATTTCGCGTAATTTCAAAACAGCGTACCTTCAATCGAGGGGCAACTTTAGAACATTAATGTTTTAGGGTGTAATGATGTCAAATTAAAAAGTTGGATTTCCCCTAGTGGACGTTTATTTAGGGACGGAGGGAGTAAAACTTTGTGAACATGCATTATGGAAATTATCTGCTAATCAGAATGATGATATTGCCTAATGTGGGAACAAATAGAGTCATGCTGGAGAAATACTCATAATATAAAGAAGCAAAAAGAAAAAATCAAAAAATTAGAGGGCCATGCTATGCATAGATCACAAGAATTCCCCATAATTAGTGGCGTAATATAATGAATACGAAAATGGTGTGTGTGTGTGTGTGTTTGTAGTTTACTGCAAATACCGTTGCAGTTGATGCAGCACTTCATCATCTTTTGTTCTATAAATGTAAGGATACAGGATAGTGAACTAAACAGTCAATAAATTTGCATGAGACGACTTCCAATTACCTATGTTTCATGTTACGCTTCCAATTACCTACTGTTTCATGTCACGCTTAGTAGCAACTAGCAAATTCAAATAGGAAAAATATTGAGCACGAGACCCAGAAAAAATAGTAGATTATCAAGTCGGGGTGAATATTTAAAAGCCTAAGTAGCATCACAGTGCACATTTACCTTGTCTCAAATTACTACAGCACAGACGACTGTCATCTATGTAAGATGCTTGGAGACCCATCATCCATGACCCAACTGATATATCATCATGAGCATAAGTCTTTAGAGATAAACTGCACCATTAGGAAAACTAGATAAGAAAACAAATAATAGAGCGACAACAAAACATTTACACAGTTTTCATATGTGCTTCACTAATCTGCTGACTCAAGGTTTCAGTAGGCTTATGGCTAACCTACAAATAAGGATGAGAAATTATCTGTAGGAGTTTTAATAGATAGATTCCCATTCAGTAAAAAATGTTCTCTGAACACACATGCGAACGCACACAGAGATCGGTAAGGGCTTCATCTACTTGGTCGATTTATTTCTGACAAATTTAGGGACAAATAATGATCGCGCCCTTCACCGATACCTGAATGAGTTAATTTTTTACAGGTACTCTTAAAAACATGTTTTAAACAAATTTAACAGCTCTAATCATTTGCGTGGGACTCCAAAATGGGTGTTCAACATTTGTTGTGTCAGTAAAGAATGTTTCACTTGAAAAGACCCCTTAAAACTAAAGCTCCATTGCATCAATATTCATTTGTCAGGACCCCTGCAATGCTAATAACCTTTCCATGGGCCAGAAGCTCCTCCAACTCCCAATCTTGCCCTGCCCTACGAGATCAATGTCATATCAGTGGACCCCCTTACGGAGATATGGAAAGCAACTGAAGGACTCCTATTAACGGGTGCCTGATATATTGTCGGGTAAGAAACTTGCAATCTTTCTTAGCCACACCATGTATAATCCGAGACTTTGACCCACTGCCAGTCCCCATCACCATGTGATAATTCTAGGAGTTGCTCAAAAGTCAAAACCTTTCTAATTCCTCTCTAGAAGACCACCACGTAAGGATTGGTCACCTCTAGAGAAGTCCACGCCCCCCAGCTGCACCCATACTTGTCAGACAGAACCCCCCACCTTCTCTCCCTCTCACTGTCTCACATCCAAGTCTCCTTACCCACTTACCAAGAAAAGGTTGATTGAGAACCTTTAGACCCATCAACCCCAAACCCCCTCTCCGAAAATCTTCATGGGTTTCGCACAAGAAAATCCCATATAGGACTATCATTTAATGGCATGTAACCTCCTCATTCGACCACGGTTTTGAGCCACATAAATCACACACTTAAAACCTACAAAATCAAAGAATCTGATCTTGCAATTTCTTGGCCTTAATCTGAGTGTGACATGTATCCACAGTTGATTTGGATTGGTGGAATCCCTAGCCAACTTAACGTAGTTCTTCCACGGATATATCATAGTATGAGCAACATATGTTCAATATGCAAGAAGAACCAAGTTACGCTTGTTCACTAACAGACCATAAACAGGACTGCCATTCTGACACTATGATTTATGGCATAAGCCTCTTTTCCTTAGAGTCCTGACACCCCATGGATGAGCACTACCCAACACAATTATTCTCGCAAATTTTTATTTCTCATGAAACAAGCAGAAAGCACTGTATTCAGAGTACACACTAATCCCACACACATGAATCTTCTCACAAACTTTGAAAAAGAATATGAAACCAATCTATCCTCCAAGATCCAAGGCACCAAAAAATAACCTGTTTATGTTAATATACTGAGCTAAATTTTTCGAGAGTATCAAAAGTGAACCACCTGCATGCCGGAAGTACCTGAAACATGATGATGTATTGTCCAGTTGATTATTATGGTAAATACACTCAGAAAAAAAAAAAAAAGAAGAGACAAAATCACAGTCACAGCAAGCAAAAATAACAGTATCACTTGAAAGGAGAACCGTTCTGTGGCAAAATTTGGCTTCAATCTTCGTAATTATACTAAACAACTCCACAATTTATTATTTGTGCACTAGGTTTCACAGACAGTTCCAAATTTTATTAGATACATCATACACATATTCAGAGAGTGTTTTTTCACTACTATTCTAGTGTATACACGTAAATGACATGAAATGGTGTTACCCCCAGATTCCAAAATGTCCCATCTACATTTCCGATGGGATAACATGATGTGCCTTTCGTATAAACAAATCAATCATCTACATTATTCTCCCTGGGATGTTCAACTTGTTTATTACTTTCACAGTAAAACTACCAATTCCGAAACTGGGAGGTAAAACCAATGGGGGAAAAATTGCCAAAGCCAATTCTAAGAAGCATTTGAGTAAGGTATTCAAACAGGCGAAATTCACTTCATGCAACCAACCACATCCGATCTATGTCCTTAGTTGTCACAAGGTTTCAATCAATACCAGAAGTGCAAACAACTAAGGCATTTAAATCCTCATCTTCCTGAAGTATTACCCAAGATTGATTAATAAACAAGTCCTATCCATAAGTGACTATGCTAACACTAGGCAACTTCAGTAGATTAAATCATGCATTGGTTGGTTTGAGTCTATCCCAGGGCTAAGGTCACTTGTTCCAGGAAGAAAGATAAAAGAAGGCCTTTGATACTGTATCATGGAACCTCATCCTTGGTATTTTAGAAGTCTTTTGGTATCGCTGGTTTTCAGGAGATGGATAGAAGCTTGTATCACTTCACCAAAATGTTCTATCGCTGTACAGATTCTTTCCCAGGAGTCCAGGGGATCCCTTCTCTCCCTATCTTTTTGTCTTGGTCATGGAATTTCTTCGGGTTATATCACGATGACATTAAGGAATCGCTGGTTTTCCTTTAATCCCAGGTATCAGACACTGGAAGGAACACGGCTGTAATGGTTAGGCACCTATGGGCTTTATGTTCTATGCTGGAGACACTTTCGGCTAAGCAGAGCCACAAAAGTTATACTCCAAGGACAGGTGAATCTGGACCCTTAAAGGCCCTTCAGAGTGATCTTTAGACAAAAGTTTTAATGCTCAGAAATGTGGCTAAACCTTTATTAGAATATAGTTTGGGATGGAACTTCTACCTTCTTTTGTGCGTTGAAAATTGGAAACCCCTTGGAACTTTAAATGAAGGGACAATGCTACCCGTACCGACCCAAATGCACCGAAATTGCACAGAGGGCACACGGGGACCCACTTTTGGGTCCCACACGAGTGATCCGAACCGTTCATTATTCTTAGAACAATTTTCCGAGGGCCCCCACAAAATTTCAGCTCAATCGGACGGTTAGAAGTGCTCCAACCAAAGTCCCACCATTCCAATCAAAAAAATTTGATTGAAACGGTGGGACTTTTTTGATTGAAACGGTGGGACTTTTTTGATTGAAACGGTGGGACTTTGGTTGGAGCACTTCTAACCGTCCGATTGAGCTGACATTTTGTGGGGGCCCTCGGAAAATTGTTCTAAGAATAATGAACGGTTCGGATCACTCGTGTGGGACCCAAAAGTGGGTCTCCGTGTGCCCTCTGTACATTTTCGGTACAATCTGTTCTGTACCCTTATCTTTATCCTAAATGAAGTCTATGGAGCTGGAGTTATTCCTTGTATGCTTGTGTGTCACAGTGATACCATAGAAAATGGTTGTTGGGACAGGCCCTCAACAACTAAGAGATACTTGTCCATATTTCATGGGAACAGAGGGATCTAGTTCATGATTGTTGTGGGGACTGACCCTCAAGAACTATGAGACACTAATCAGCTTCATGGGGCCCGCGGGATTTGGTTTACGCCCACTTCTAGGATGGACAAGTCTAGAGGACCATTTCTCCTGATTATCAGCGTTTTCTGCAATTTGGAATTTCTAGAGGATACACAGTGAAAAAGATGCCAGGAATAAGCTCCTTTAATTCCCTAACCATATTCCAAGGCATAGCTTCTTTGGCTCTAATTAGGGAAAGGTTTGATACTACAACCTCGGGCAATGGGGAACCATGGGTGATGCCTCTTGTGTTCTCTTTCAACAGGAAACAGAAAGCAAACAGCACCTGTCCTTTGCATGATCCTTTTCTAGACGTGTCTGGTTGGCTGTATATCATAAGTGCAGAGTTTCTTAGCCCCAATGTTCATGGCAGATTTTAAAACTTTGTGGAAAGAAGTTTACCACACTGTCAGGGAGTAGCTTGGTCCATGGTCTAATACATGCCTACAAGAGAGGAACAACAGGATCTTTTGAGGGATTCATCTAATTGTTGAGTACTGCTAAATAAAATCTCCCATGATGCAAGGATAAAAGGCCCTATCTAATCCCTCGTCCTAATCTGTTGCTTTGTACTCAATGGGCAATCCTTAACCAGCATTGACCCCTAGCTTAGATTTTTTGGCTTGGTGTCCTTGATTTTTTTGAATACAAGGGAATGTTGAAAGAAGTTTTCCTTGGTGATGCTAGATGGATTATGGAAAAGATCTAAAGAAATATCCAAACAAACCTCCACTGACGTTGCCATACTTGTGTAGTCAAATGTATTTTTCACTCGAAATCACTAAGACACTCTATGTTACTCAGTGATTTGCGATCGAAAACACTCGAAACATACACCCAATGTGGCAACAGCAAAGAAAAATACATCTTTTTACACTTCTTTCCCCCCAGGTTTCTTGACTATAAAGATGCACAGGACTATAACGAAAACATTGAAGTAAAAAATGAGAAAGCATAAGTAGCATGGACACGGACACGGTCACACAAATGGACACAGACATGGCAATTTTTAAAAATAGACACGGACACAGAAATTATATGTAAAATGTATACACAGCAACGTATTTGTTAGTCTGTCACAGTTTATATGCATAAACATATTTGTTACGGATTTGTTAGCTTGGATTTCAATGATTCAATGTAAAGAGAGAAGTCATATCACACCCAAAAGGATCAGGCATATTGACACTACCCAATATTGCTTGTGAACATGTATTTCCCAATATTTTTGATAAATATCATTTTTAACCCGAAAGTAAAAAAATTACAAACAGACCCCCCGCCGTGTCCCCCACAAAATATATTATATATATGGGACACTCCACGTGAAGTATCCCGTACGTATCCCACCGTGTCTCCGTGTCCGACATGTTAATACGTAGACCTCTAAGAGTGTCGGTGCTTCATAGGAAAGCAATCATTTTCAGAGATACCTGGAAGCAATCTACTACCAGTAGCTAATTAGCAAATACAGACAAGGTCCCTAAAATAAAGTAGAAGTATAATAATTGCATATACCCATTCTGATCCATTAGCTAGTTACTTACGATTTCTCATCCCCAAATTTCCACCATTCAGGTTCATACCATGGCTTTCCCCTGAAAATCCATCAATAAATTTGGATGAATAAGTAGTTAATCAATACCAGCAAACACTAAAAGCGCTGTCACGTGTAAATACTCCTATAAGAAATTTTTAAAGCAAGTTTAAAGAGTAGCACACACACTACAGAACATCGATGCCAAAGAAGCAACTGCAAAAGCTAATATAAAGGGAGCAGGAAGCATAGTTGGCCAAGTGGACATAAGAAAGTAATAACTAACAAGTGCTCCCGACTCCTCCATGAGGTCGCATGTTCAAATCCCACAGAGGCCAAACATTTCAAACCTTGGGGCCACTGGAGGTTTGCCCGGTCATTAATTTCAGGACTCCGGAATTAATCAAGGTGCGTGCAAGCTGGCACGGACATCCGGTAATCAAAAAATTAACTTGAAAACAATGAAGCATAGTGATATGCTTGTATTCCTATTTCAGATAAAAATCTTTCAAAGACATAGTCCGGCTCTTTTATATATAGATATAATTTGCCTCCAGGAAGTATCTATTGTTTTCTGTAACTTCTCTTGAGGTGATAGATCTTTCCATGGTGTCCCATCCCACAGATCACTGCCACATTAGAAGGTACGCAAATACAATGAAACTATACAAGATGAACACCACAGCAACACTCAAGGGCAGAACATTGCACCATGGCGAGCAGGGTGGAATCCAAGAGACTTCATTCAACGGTGAAACCACAAGACAACAATGTCACAAGTTGAGAAATTTATTTCAATTCGTAAGCATCATATGGGGGCTATTATGGTTATGTATTAGGCGCATTCCTTGTGAAGTGATATAAACTGAGAAGAACTAAGACCAGATAAAAAGATTTACTCTTCCGTTATCACTTCTCCAGACTTCATACATCCAATGTAAGCACTATCTTGACCACGGCGACCTTCAAGAAGTTCAATTACTCCCTCTGCCAGCCAGCATATAACAAACGAACACAATTATATGAGTCCATTTCCAAATTATGCAAGTTCTGATATGCTAAACCAGAGATTTAAGCTTGAAATATTTACCAAGATCGAGGTCAATGTTGTCATCAACTTTCACATAAAAATCTGCATCCCAATTTTGAATTGCTGTACTAAAGAAGAATTTTGCTTTCTTGGGCAACTCCTCTTGAGCTTCCTCATGACCTTCCTAATAAACAGAAAGGTAGTATCAAAATTCTATGTTGTGCGTGTATGTAAAATCCAAGAACAATAAATAAATGGTAACATATGAATTAAATTGCTGGCCCTAATATCCACAGACATTGTTTTAATAGGAATCTCTTTTCTTTCTTTTACTAATTTCATATACTGCAGTTCAGCTAATATACCATGATGTTCCCAGATAGATTTAAAAAAAAAAAAAAAAAAACAGTAATCATGAGTCCAACTGCTTTTCCAAAAACATTTTTCTAAAGATATTAATCAGATGTAGTAAATCTGTTACTATAAATTTACATCACTATTAATTCAATAAGCATACGCTTGCACATTTATCTACAGGAAAAAGACTCAAAGTAGTTTTCTTCCAAAAAATTGAGTAACTTACAAGAATAAGGAAATCCTTGGTCCTCTGATTTTCCTCATCAATAATGCGGTCCAAGCTATCACCTCGATTAGCGCTATCGATTTCAAAGATATTGAGTTATTACAAATAGTTTATCCAGCTAGTAGTATAGTAGCTAGAACCAGTGTAGCATAAACTTCTAAACATAGAAAACGCGGTTTAAAGTGCTGGGGAGAACCTCCGACCAATCACGAAACGGATTATCACTCCCCGCTCTTCAAGCTTTCTCAAAGCATCACCTGATATAGCAAATGAATTTGCAAATAAAATTTCTAATAAAAGGATGTTTGATATGTAATGCCAAAACTTCAGTATTTTACTTCAACTGGCTTTAAGTGAAAATTGAATGTACTAGAGAATATCAAAATTTTATTCCACAATATCTTATTCTCTCATGGAAATCTAAAGAAAAAAACAAAAACATGAACCGTTAGCAAACACAAAGGATGTAGGCAAACCAGTGACGTAGGATTTCGTGGTGGGAAGCTTCTAGATTTGAAGTTGTAGGAGGGAACATAAGATTTCTAGGGTCTGGACTTTTGAGGTAATACAGGTGAAAAGATTTACGGATTTACTAGTTGAAATGAAGGCACGTAGGAGAAGCGATCATGGTCGACTTGTGTGTGATTTGTTTAGGCGCAAAAACAGGCACTTTCCATGGTCTATGAACAGTAGCCCAATTATTATGAAACAAGAGCAAAGAAGAACATGAGAAGGGGGGAAAATAGGTGTTTCAACCATGCAAGGATTAGCATATTCCCAAATTCTCAAAACCCAACCCTCTCGTGGAAAGAGATATTACATGTATATTTATGGACTTAAAATGTCTTCTACTTCTTTAAGGACCACAATTCAAATTTATCAACCACAAATATTTGTTAATATCGAACATTCAAGACAAAGTAGGACTCCATATAAAATTCAGCAAACATCATTTGACTAATTTTTAACTAAACCCCACTAGTCATGTCCAGCAACTATTGAAACTACTAACATATCCCTAACTTCTAAACCTGTTATAATGCCACTAAATCTTGCCAGCACTGTAATCTATGTGATACATAACCCAAAACATGATCATGCAATCCCTTGGGTGTCCTCCTTGTAGAATTCCCAATTTCCCTTCATCTTCCCATGCTCCTTATCAACTCGATATGCTTCCATACTTCAAAAACTGGACTCAGAAAGGGAAAAAAAAAAAAACTAATATGGCCTTCTCAAAACCAAGTATGTCAACCATAACCAGTCCTCTCGTTAAAAAACAAGACTACTTCATAAGAACTTATCAATCCACTTTTTAAGGCTGCTTGCATCAAATTCCTGCAATTTTTAAAGATCTAACCTTGTAGAAGAAGGAATAGAAAAAGT
Source organism: Vaccinium myrtillus (assembly GCA_016920895.1). Lineage (NCBI taxonomy): Eukaryota > Viridiplantae > Streptophyta > Magnoliopsida > Ericales > Ericaceae > Vaccinium > Vaccinium myrtillus. Next base: position 14,981,992 of record CM029274.1, read on the forward strand.
GTAAGGTGGTAGCTAGCATACCCTAAGCCCCTAATATATACATACGTATCTATGTAAATGCACACGCGCACAAACATATAAAGCTAGTCAATATTTTTAATCTCCTCTTTCACATTCAAACTGGTCTAGAAACTGAGCCAAATCAAGCAGGAAATAACCTATCCCACAGCCCCAGGCTCTTTCTTTTTTCCTCCTCCGCTTTATTCATTATCCCTCGGGTATCTGATGTGGTTATTTAAAGCAAAACAAATAGAGAGAATAAATCAATGAGTGAATGAAAGAAAAGAAATCATTCACATTCCGTTAGAAAACCAGTAACTATGTTTCTTAGCTATTATGAATCATCTTCAGTTTGACAAAACTCAATCTCAATATCATCATACAAAAGATAGAAAAAGAAAGAGTTAGGGTATCATTTTGCATTATATAAATCTCCTTCACAATTTCAAGTATATGCATGCAATCTATTCCCTATTAATACTAACAATTCTATCCACTTGGGTTTTGAACAGACCTTTTGGCATCCAGGATCCTCTAAATACATTTCGCTTCAACTTGCTCCCAAATCCAGTATAAACTCCAATAACAGCGAGAAGCCTTTTCCCAGAAGAAGAGGCACTTTGCTGCAACTTAGTTTGGAGATAACCCTGACTCTTTGCTAAAGTTAACTCCATCTCAGATTCCACGATCCTCCTCTCCAAATCCCTGAGTCATTTCCATCATAACTAATGTGCACATACTGATCTTGTATTGTGAACACGCAGAATCACTACAAAATGCAGACAGACAACATAATGATCCAGAAACATACTTGCATCCTAGAACCATTAGCTTATCTTCAACGGTAAGAACCTTGGGCCTCTGCAAAGAAAAACACAAACATTAGGAGGAGAAGAAGAAACTTATACAAGATCATAAGTGCATCCATATAACATAGTAATTTTTGGTTTCCAGTAAACACTCATTTGTAGTTGCTAACGATGATGCAAGACGATTAAAAAAAATGGTAGAAACCTTAGGAATCTGCACTTAAGAAACCCTAGAAATCCACATCTAAGGAGAAGTAAAGGCAACAACACCAATACTAACAAGAAACTAATTCCATTTCATAAACGACCCCAAACAATACCAACAGAGTCATTTAAATTGGTTCTTCCAAAAGATGAAGATAATAAAACCTAAGACTATTACCCAAGATCTGAATAGACTATCCTGACCCCCATCAAACACTGGGGCAGATAAGTATAAACTTTAAAAAAAAATAACCCAAAACTTACTATTGCTTTTGGTACATAGTAGTGATAAAGTCACTTCATAGTTCATACATAGTAAACTATGGCGTAAGGCTTACTTGTGAAAGATACTGTTAGTCTATGCGTAATGGAAGTCTGAAAACCTTGGGAACATTTGTTTTCAGTTTTTATTCAATAATATCAAAGGCTAAGTTGAGGCTCACCTTGCGGCTCTCCTCGAGGCAAGGCTATGAAAAAATGCCTCGAGGCTTTCGAATTAAGGCTTCAGCCTCCAAAGGCTTACGCCTCGTCCCAGAGGCATTCACACAAGGTGCACCTTTTGCGCCTTTTTACACATGTCATGTGAGGCATACCTTTTTTCGACATGGCTTATAGATCTTCACTCTCTCTTAACCTATCAATCCCTCAGTCGAAATGAGAAAGAGTACCTATTTGATACCTTGCACAATGGTTAGAAGGAGCACTAACGCATGGTATGGACATGCTATTTTTAAATAGAAATTGTTCTACTAAATAGAGTTGGCATGTACTTTAGCTTGTCAGAGCGAGTAAACTTTAGTTACATACATGTATTAAGATATCTATATTGCTAGGTCAAGAAGTTTTCATAATTTATATTAGCATTGTCTCTATTTTCATTTTTTTTTTAATTTTAAATATTTATTAAACTGAAAATTAAAACTCAAAATACTTTTTTGCAAAAATAAAAAAATAAAAAATTTAAAACTCAAAAGTCTTACGCCTCGCCTCATGAGCGGTTAAACACCTCACCTTGCGCTTTCGGCTCTAAAAACTTTGGATTTTAAGGTGGCGTTTGTTACGGATAAAGCAGTGTTTGCTATGAGCGTATTATGATGGCCTGGTTACAACCCAAAGTGGCCTTGTTTGTGAATCAACGGGATAGCCCCAGTCTGCTATAGTCCTTCAATTTATTGAGAAATGATTTGACTCACCTACCTTCACGAAGGCTTTCTCTTCATGAGAGAATGACAGAGAGAGAAACTCATTAGCCATACACGATAATCTTACTCCCTTGACATATTATCACAGTACACGCAACTATGCAAGTGATCGCATAACGATTGATGCAACTTCCCAGTAACCTTATTTTACCAAGCACAAGTTCGGGCTCACTCTACCCACAATATTATTGTTGGTTTTCACTTATTAAAGGTTCAGATTTAAATTCACATGGTTAAGCAATCGAACTTCAACTAGGTAGACTGTTGGGTTCTGCTTTCTAAAAGTTCCAGTTCCAGGTTATTTGCTTTTTCAGCACAATTGTCAAAGCGAGAATCGAATCATCCTATAATATCTTTCTTGAAGGTCGAATTATAAATCGAATCAAATTTTGAATAAGAACTATACAATTACAAATCCTACAAATATAAAAAATATGACAAAGCATATCAAAGATATGAAAGTACAATGAAAAAACTTGTTTTGAATGACGAGCACATGTGAAATGGGTAAGATACTTGTGTCTATAACACGAGAGGTGGATCAAATTGCCAACATGAACTGTGTTAGTATATGAAATAATTGCTTGTGAGTGCACGTGCGAATTATAGGAACAAGAATCTACGATAAATAGTACGAGAAGACAAAATTAACATTTTATATTGACCAACTTGATCATAATTTACTGCTTTGTGCATGCATAATATGAGATTATACTTGGTACCCATCACAAGATGCACAAAGTCATTAGTTTCAAAGATAACTTTTGTTATGTACCAAAACAAAGGCCTGTGTATATGGTTATATGCGATACTGAAAAGAGTTTCAAGTGCAAAACTACACTTGTGACAACAAAGGCAATAACTACACTTGTGACAACAAAGGCAATATCAAAATGAAAGACACAAGACACAAGACACAACACAAATAACTAGCAATGATCCTAAAGTTAATTTAATTTCGAGATTTTCATCAAATGAGTGAACAAAAATCCTACCATTCATGTAACCCCTATACTCCCCTAAAAGGGCTCGCAATAACCAAATTACCACAATTTATCACACATTTATCAAACAGCTAACTTGTTGACTTCAAAATATTTCTTTCACGAGTGAAGGTGTAGATAAAATGCATTGATTGTTTGGTGTATCAAACCGATACACATTACCGGTATATGATTCTTGCTTCCATCGATTCACTCCACAGGTCCGAATCCATTGTTTAGTGTACCAGATGGAATTGTGTAACATGTATCGTGAATCATCCAATTCCAATAAAAAGAGGGTTTTCAGCATAAAAAGCAATCTGTTAAACTTCCCAAAGTCCAAGGTGTAAATTGTTTATCATCGGAAATAAAGAAACTCATTTTGGTGTTTCCCCAGAAAGAAGTGTTTTTTCAGCAAAAACCCAAAAAATCGTGTTTGAAAACGAAAATTTCTGACCAACATTTTTGGTGTTTTCCAAAATTGATTTAAAAAAAAAAAAAAAGCATTTCCCTCCCCCAAATCTGGTAGTAAACCCAACTCTTTTGGAACATAATAATTTTGGCACTCAATATCATCTTCATAAGGATTGGTGAAAGGCTAGTTTTATCTACTTAGGCCAGAAAGAGCAAGATACAGTTGGGGGGGAAACATTACTTTTGAAGCTTCTTGAAACAAGCCAATCCACGTTAATTTCACCATAGATGTCTTTCAGAAATCATTACTCCAAACGATTTTCAAATTTTAAATGATTTTCAATTGTCACATTTGGCCTATGATACATTTGACCACCTTATTCCTTCCATTTCACCAAGAAAAGTTGCTTTCATCGTTTTCCTTCATTCAATCCCCAAAAGGAAAGACACAGAAAACAGGAAAAAAAAAAAAAAAATGCCATGGTATAGTTAACATCTCTTCATAGCTTCTTATCCGCAAAAGTTATAAACCAGTAGAATCCAGCTTGTAACAATTTAAAAAAATAAAATTGATTACATTATTGATTATTCCAATGTGTAATATTCTGTGGAAATTACCTATTGAATTTGGCATCCCATTCATTATGTATGAATTATGATTAACTAGGTTAACTTTTCCAGTTTAACGACTGGACGTTAAACTCTTACCATTATTTACTATAAAAGCCACTTTACACCTTCGCTTATTATATCGCTGGAGCTGCATCTCTTACAGAATTTCCTTCCTCAAATCAGGTAGTTTTTTGCGCCAGACAGAGGTGACTACTATCTGTTTATAAAGTCGACCTAGACAATCTAATGTTTAGCGACAAACGAATTTAGTAACTCATTATTCACCGTGTCTGAAATCTCTTGGGGGTAGGCTGGCCTATGATGATCCAGTTTATGGGAGCTGCATTGGCAGATGTGAGTCAGAGGCTCGAGTGGGACTGGCACCCGAGTTCAATACGGTATCCTTGGGAACAAAGAAACAGCAGAACCTTTGGGGATGTAGAGATGGAAAACAATAAACTTCAGTCTTCTATGCCTCGCTGTCTGAATGTACAGAAAATTCATGTCTATTTCTTCTCATTGGTACATTAATAAGTTTGTTTGGTTTTGGAGGTTTTGTGCCCTGTGTGCTGCCATCTTACGACCTCTGAAAAATAACAAATTAGCTATCCAGACACTAATGGAGGGTGCTTTTACGTTCAAATTCCAAATTTTCTACTTTCATTTTCCCACTTGTTGATCAAAACAGGACATACACTATGTTTGTCTACACTTGAAGTGTACCGAATCTGTACTGCAGAGGTTGTGATTTTCCGCTAAATCTAACACCTGGTTACGCCTTGAAGGTGAATGGAAGCCTCATTTTTTCAATTTCCAACATTGAGATCATCATACAATATGGTAAAAGAACACAACCAGGCACTCAGAATGCCAAGCGGCATTTGTTTCCAACGGCATGAGGAGCGCACTTATGCGTCGGAAGAAAGGAGGTTAGGAGTTCCAGTCCTCTTCCAAGGCTCTAATCTAACTATTCCAATTTCCAACAATAATTACTTTAGTTGAAACCACTGTGAATATTATTACATCATAGATACTTGCATTTTTGCTGACCCAATCAAACAAGAAAATAGTAATCAAAAGGACAAACCTGGTCTGCGTTCTTCTTGAGAAGATTAGCCAGCAAAGTTCTGTTTTCTGCATCTTGCCACAACCTACCAATAAAAAAAGACAAACAATCATTACAAAAAACGCATAAAACGAAAGCAGGCAAGATCATTGAACCCATGTAGAGACGAACCGGCCAGCGATGTAGAGCCAAGCGACGCAAGAGAAGAAGGCCATGAGTATGGAGGGCTTGGACGTCGGGACAGGCTTTGACCTCCATCGCCTATCTGTTTTCGAAGAAGTCGTTGGTAAGCCCTCCCTGTAAGGAGAGCTGATGTCCATTGTTTCACTGCAATGATTCGGAATCCAGACGGAAAAATGTGAGGCCTTGTGAGATAGATCTGTGGTTTGAGTGATCTGATTTTGGAGTGGGCGAGACAAATCTTTGGAATTTGGAAACTTTGAAGAGGAGAGAGAGAGAGAGAGAGTTGGTCGAAGTTCGAAGCTCTGGAGGAGAGTTGGAGGGCCAACTTGCGGGGCTCCGTGAGGACGAAGGCCCGTTAAATTGGACGCAGGGCCAGTTTTGCAGACCCAATAGAAAGAGGCCGTTCAGAAAAAAACAGACCCAATAGAAAAGGGGTTTTTAGAGGCCGGTCCTGTAAGCAATGACTCATACTTCACCAAGTCCTGGTACAATTACACACGGAAAAATGCACTGTTAATTGTGAATTAACAGTGCTCATTAAGTCCACACACGGAAAAATGCACTGTTAAAATTACGTATGGAAATCCATTGCTCATTAAGTCCTCCCAATACTGTTAATTGTGGAAATGCATTGTTAAAATTACAAACGGAAATCCATTGCTCTTTAAGTCCTCCCAATACTGTTAATTGTGGAAATGCATGTTAATTGTGAATTTTGACAAGAATTAAGTCTTAATTCCAAAAGTGCAGTGTTAATTGTTGTATCAAAATATCAGTAAATTGTGAAAATCAAGTTAATTGTTAACACTAACAGTGTATTTCAACAATTAACACTTTTTTTCAACAATTTGCACTCTCTCATTGTTGTCAAAATTGATTCAAATTGTTAACACTTATGTTCAAACGGATAAGTGCCAAGAATATTTGATATGCCAAGAATCTTTCCCAAAATGGGACCGGCCCAGCATTTTCTGAATAGAAAAAGAGTACACAAGGGTGGTACAGGTTTTGCTAGATATACAAATAAGTATTGATATATACTATTAAAAAAAGTCCAGTTTATATTGATAAATATTAAAAAATTAGAAAAAAATTAAGGAAAACAAATACGTAATTTTGATATTTTTTTTTCAAGTTCAGCTCATTTTTTTTTTAAACTTTTCTCATTTCTCTTGTCGACATCGACAGAAAAAATTAAGTATTCTAATGGAAAATTATAAGGAGTTTATTAATAATCAAATAAGCCACCTACAAATCGAATTTTATAACTAAGTGAGTCCAACCTCACAATCAAATTCCGAAGTTCAAATTTGCTAATTGAAAGTAGATATGTAACGTTGCCCACTATTTGATATGAGAATATTTTGCTAGAAAATAGTCACAAATTTTGTTGCAACACTTATAAATTGGATATGTTAAAATCTTCCAGGTTCAATTCCTGGCAGCGGAAAAATAAACTTTTGACAATTAGGGCATCCACGTGGACTCTTAAAATGGCTCCACCAGGCCCTAAAACAACCATTTGATCAACTATGGTCTTCAATGGGCTCCCAATACAACGCCCCCACCACCACCTCCCACCTCCTCATTGGCTCCTAACCCATTAGCTAAATCTAACTAGCCGCCACTCCAAGTGAGACCCAAACCATTTTAATCCTTTTTTTATGGGACCCACACTTTTTTTATTACTTTCTTCACAAAATAGAAAATTTTCTTGCTAGTCCATTGGGTGCACGTACGCTCTCTATATTTAGCAAACTCTAGGAGTGTCAAATGGACTCCAATTAGGCTTATGTGTATACCTTAGGAGTCAATATAGGAGCCACTTTTAGGGAGCCCACTGGGGATGCCCTTACGTTATTTGAGATTCATCAACATTTAATGATTCCTCCAACAAGCCATTTTTATTAATTTCTATGCAAATTATGGTTTCTCAACAGAAAGAAATATGACGTGTTGTTAGCTGGATGATTTAAAGAAGATAAATCATATGGTAAGAGTTTTTTTGGTAAAGGGAGAGAGATGGTAGGAAAGGATGAATGGTTTGTTCAATGCATAATATAGAACGCGGATACAAATATGCTTGATCTACTTTGTCTGTTATGGATGGATAAAAGTTGATTTTAACGTGTCAATGTTTTTGTGTGCCCTTGCATGCAAACCGGGGGAGGTGAAATTGCATGAGGGATAACGTCATTTAACAAGGCCCATTACAGAAGGATATGGGGAACGATGGAGACTTTCACCGTATTAGATTTACAATTCAGTATTACAAACGTATCAAAAATCAAGTCGATCGGATATCGTTAAGTGCCTCATCGGAACACAAATAAGTTGTAAAAAATTGGAACACACATGTCTTGAAACATTAAATGAAAACCATTGAAACCATTTTTTTCAACATATTTTGTGTTCCGATGAGGCACTTAACAATATCGGATTGAGTTGATTTTTGAAAAGGAAATATCATTATATAATTTCTCCAAATCCTTACGCGGTGGACGACTCCAAATCGTCGGAACGGTACTTGATAAGCAAAAAGAGCTATGGAGACACGCTGATGACGCTGCGCAGCACCCCCTGTTTCCCCTTGCATGGTGTGGTAACAATTCTCCCTAATTGATAAAAGCGAAATTGCATGAGGGATAATGGTCATTTAACAAGGGCAGATACAGAAGGATATGGGGAAGGATGGTACTTCTATTAGATTTACAATTCCCCGGATTATATATCCCTCACAAACCCTGAATTTAGATTCCTTTGTCTGAGATAAGTAATCCAGGGATACTACATCTATAGACTATATCCATCCCCCATCACAGACGGACTATGTCAAGAAAATGAAATTCTGAATTTGATTCCTGAAAGCAAATTAACCAAAAATCACATTCAAAAACTAAGATTAAACTTTGAACCCTCCAATCCCCTGAGTTATCTAGATTCCAGGTTCATACCATTAGGCAAAACATTACCCTAACGAATTTTCTAATAAATGTTTCTCAAATAAGATTAGTTAACTAATCACAATAATCGAATCAAATTAATAAAATGGATATCAATTGGAAAGGACATTGCTGATATTCATCTATCAAATATGAATACAAACATGCACGGCAATCACAGTTCCAGGGTCCATGGAACATGAACAAAATAGGCACAAGAATAAATGAATGACCATTTTGACCAAAATTCTATGTACCACATTTTCGGCACGACACTGAATACATATAAATACCCCTTTCACAGCTAAAAATACAATAATCTGCATTCACTATCTTTATCTCCTTGTTGTATTCCCCAACAATCCCTCCCAAAGAACTTTTGGAATCGAACCGGAAAAAAGAGAGTGGAGTATGGCCAAAAGAATTACGATTGCAAGAAGAAGAATCACATGGCTAGATGCTACAATCCCAACTGTTTTGAAAGCCAATCTGAAAGGTTAGCTATAACAAATCCCGCAAATACCTGTATCACACAATCAAAGGAAAATATGAAACTGAAAAACAGGAATTATGCAGCCAGGATAAAAAACAAGGACATTTTACGGTCCTACGTAGATATCTAATGGCAAAAATAAAATAAAATGATGATTTAACAGAGTACCGGGAGATGAGATTTAAAAGAGATGTTCAATATAATTGATTTCAAGTTCAATTGGAATGGAGCTTTCTTACAATTCCGTGCATAAAAAACCCAGTGATTTTGCATATTAGGTAGGGGTGTGTTGATTACTATTATTATTTTCTAACAATTTATTTTTATTTGATTTAACAATTTTTTATTATTTTAGGGTAACCATATTTAGTAACTTCATTTCAATCGAATACAATTTCTCTCACAAAAAAAAAAAGAAGGCTAAAATGGATCTCAATCATGACATTTACCAAATCACCTTATGTAACAAAACAATGCACTACGGTTAGACTCACAAGAGGGAGCCCACGAAAAGGATAGGCAATGGGAGATACATAACATGTCTACTATCAAAATCAATATATTTTTAAGTTTATAGAAGGATGTTATTTTTTAACCTCAGTATATTGTGAAACTGCAAATAAAAACCAATGTCCAACCGTTACAAACCAGCAAAGTAAAACTTAATAATTACTGTCCAGTTCCTCAAGTCTTTAGATTTTCATATTTCTAGGAGTCTTAGGTCTGTTGTATATCTCAATCATTTTAAAAACTTGTCTAGGTCAATTGTATAACGTAATGTAAGAATTTGACTAAAGTTCTGCGCTCATTTTTAGATACTTTTGGTATGTTTTGTCAGTAATGCATGTCTAAGTTTAGTATCGTCTTGCTTTGGTTGGCAAGAAACAAGAATTTTGACGACTACATTAATAAGGTGTCCCCATTAGGTAAGATTCCCGGGTCCTCTACTGGCCATAATCATGTGGTTAGGATTTGTGATGATAAAATAGCAATAATACTCCTGACATCCAACTCCGGTGATTGATAGCTCATCTTTTTACATTTAAAACTCTTGTGTGTTAAAACCAGATTTTAAGTTGCGAAGCATAATATTACCTGAGCTGAACCAAGCATGTATATGGCTGAATAATGACGGCCATGAATCACCATATCAGCCACCATAGCAAGTGGGATGGTCAGAGACATCCCCAAGGTGGCCACTAGAGGAGTTGTCCAAACCACACATAACGCCCTACACAAGACAGAGCAGCATTCGATAAGCTCTGAAGATTTTGATGAATTGAAATTAAGTTGGAAATAGCTGCCTTTACATACCAGAAGTAGTCAGAAACAACACTTCCAACGAACCCATTAGCAATCACAACTTCCTCCATTTTGACTGACTGAGGAATCATGAACTTGGGTTCAATTCCTAAGGCTGTTAATGGCAATACTGAAAGGGACAATAAATACATTGCTGTCAAGGTTTATGGAGAAATACTCAATGGAAGCGACACGTCAACTAAACATTTTACATCATTACTTCTCTGTGAGTGGATCAAGAATGGGAAGGAAAGGTAAGAATAAAATAACGAGATCCAAACTTTAATGTATTGGATTTGTAAAAGACCCTTTCTATGATCCTTAGATGACTACGCAAAAATTACATAACCTTACCAGAGGTACAAAGAAAACAGCAAGGGTGATTCACTTGGTCATAAATCCAAGAGGACCATAACCTATCATTTGCAAGAGTACCTCTTCACACAACTTTAACCCTGATAAGAAATAACAATTTCAGGAAGTCTCTCTCGTGTGTACTATTTTTCACTCTCATTGATCAAACTCTATGTAGTATTCTTTCACATCATTGATTAGTGAGTGTGGTGTTATTCAGTATTTTTTCAGAAAAACAAAACATAATATCATACTCACTGATCAATGAGTAGGTGTCTTGGATAATTAGATACTGTTGGGCCCGGAGTGCCCCCATGGATTTGGTTACACAATGCCACTCCCTGCGACCGCTCTAAAAATAGACTTGCGGGTGCGATGTCGAATGCCATAAAAGACTTAATTGAAACCCTTCCTAACACCAATTGGTTTTAGGAGAGTTGGTGGAAAAGCGGTCCGACAAGTGGTATTGGACCCATTTTCTAACATCTTAAGCTAGGGAAGGAGAGGATGTCACCATTGTATTTGCATACTTCTCTAATCCAAACCATTCTCACAATCACACAATCAAGGGTCTCAAACTATTCATTACCATGTAAGGAAAGAAGGACAAAGTACAAGACCAAAAAGCACATACAATCCCCACACGTGTTCGACACTTTTGCCCAAATGCATCCAATTAGTTCCTAATTTTAAACAAACACAAGATACTTGCAAATTTTAAGAAATTGGCTTGAGGTCCAATGATCAAATAAAACCATGAATTGCTTGTTCCTATTTTACTACCATACAAAAAGATTACCCGTGAATGAAATAATTCAATAAACACAATAAACTGAAACTAAAATAAAAAATGGAAACTGGCAAGAGCCTCCATTTTGTAACTTTGACCACCAAGGGAACACCTTTGACCTTCCGCTTGCTTCGTAACACACCTGGACTTCAGGCCTCAAAAGACCTTCTAAAACGTGATCAACAAAGTGATAATGAATTGACATAGGGTTTTTGCATATTCCACAATGCTGCCTCCAATTATTTTCCATTTTATATGACATTTTTCTTATAAAATTAGCTTCTGCACTCATTCTTGAGAAGATAACCCACCTAATACTTAGAAGAATCTGGCTATGTAGTCCTAAAGGATGCCAAGGAAATGACAATGAACAACTTCAAAAAGTATAGCAGCACAGTAATATCAGGGAGATTATATCAAATTGAGCGAAATTAGGAACCTCAAAAACAATAACTCAAATTGAGGACACCGACTAATAAGCATCAGAGACAATTAGAATTACAATCAAAATTGAATTGGATAATCAACATTGAAATATTCTTACCAAGCCACCATAGTGTAACAAGTGTGAACAATCCAATATAACCAAACAACTTTTGCAAATCGACCCTTTCTCCTTCCTCTCCAGCAAACTTTTTGAGAAGGACTGCGACATTGTTTGTGAAATGTTTTAGCATAGTGTAATACGAAACATATCAAGACTGGGTAGAGAGAATAATGCCTGACCAGAGAATAATGCGTATGTCATAGCTGAGAGAAGTCCAAAAAGATCTCCAACAAGGGAGCGGGTTCCATTTCTTTAAAAGAAACAAAAATTTCAACTGTCAGTCAATGCCCTGAAACATGCAATACACAAACTAATGAAGCCGATATGCAGCATCATCAGCATTAAGGATTCTAACCCCTGGAAAAGAATAGCACCAAGCTGTGTTGATACTAGTGGAAGTATATCTACACAAGTTTTGGAAACCCAAATAACCTGTAAAGGGTGAATGGGTGATAGTAAAATCCTTATCACACTACATGATAGGGCAATCGTATGGAAGCGGCTTTAAATGAATTCTCTACTTTAGGCAAAGAATTCTTTGGAGTTAAGGCCTAATGAGTTGATTAAATTTCTCCAAACAATTAATAATGTGTAGTTTTTAACACATGCAACATTCAATGACATCGAGAAATGAATAGGCTTAAATGATAATAAACAACACTATAAAAACCAAAGCCAAGTCAAAGCCAACAAAAGTTGAAGCACTCACACAGTGGAATTTAGTTGTGACTCATCTGTGGCCCAAGTTTTCCCCAAAGTTGTCATGGCAACACCAGCCATGCAGACAAATACAGCAACCACTTTTGCAATGCTCAAGGAATCTTGGCCCAGAAATGCACCAATGAAAAGAGTAAATAGTGCTGAAGTTGAGGATAGCACTGTTGTACTTGCAACACTTGTACGTGCAAGGGCAGCATTTGCCAAATACTGCACAGCAATACAACAAAAAAGAAAGAGTTAAGAGTCGTATATGTCAAAGAAGCATAAGTAAATTTGTATGCCACGTTGATGTCCAGATGAGATGTATTAGACTCAAGAAACAAGTTGTCACTTCCCCCTCCCATCCTTCTTTATACTTAACACCCGTGTGCTGATTGAGACTCAAATACTGCACCACCCTGTTTTTGGCTTCGAAGAGTTACCACCTATGCCTATCGCCTCCCCAGACCATCCTCTTCAAGAAAAAAATAAAGGAAAATTTGTCTGACATGGATTTCCTAGCCATGACATTGAGGTTGGGAACATCTCAACCCCACAGCATTCACTCAAAAAACTTTCTGAACAGCAAAGACCACACAATACAGCCGACATTTGGAACCAGAGAGATCAAGCACAGTGAATTAGACTATAAGCCATGCATGGAAAGACACTCCTTACATGAATATCAGAACTATCCCTACTTAATTTGGGAGATGAATAATGTTCAGAAAGATGTTTTCTGAAAAATTGTGCTACAAGATTGAAGGTTTATGCAGATGTTTACATGAGAAGCTTAATAAATGTAAGCAAGGGCTGAGATTTTCCTAACAAAATAGGCTATCAAGAGAAGATTATCCACAAAGCTACATCCGGAAAGAGGAAAGAGTCTTTCATTTTCCTACCATGTACAAGAACAAGTAAGACAATGAATACCAACCCTGAATAAATAGAAGCCCTGAAGAAACTAGACAAAGAAGATACTTACCTCCGTAACAAACCAGATAGGTGCTAAATAAAATCCATATGCAGCAATCTCCCTTGTTGTGAGCTCCTTGTGTAGTTTTAACGTGTTAACATCACCTTTTTGACTAGAAACTAAAGGCATCCCCTCTTCCTGAGCAGAAAAGTCGAAGTCTGCATCACTGTCCTTTCTATTCAAAGTCCCTTTAAGTTCCATTTCCATACTCTCTACAATGCACTTTAAAGGGGAGTTAAGTCCAGCAGCGGACTCATCACTAATTGCTGCACCTTTATTACTTTTACAAGACCGTCTTCTTAGCATATTCCGTATCAAATCCTTAAAGAAAGCAATTGGGAGATAAACAATCATCATAGAAGCTCCAAGATAGGTCACTGCAAATGGCTGCTTGTAGTCTGTATAAATACCCTGTTATATAGATAAAACTCAAAAGTTATGATCTGTCTAGGTGATACAAATAATGCATTGTGTTGTCAGCAAATACAGCAACTATAATGCCTACAAGAAAAATGATAATCACAAGAACCAAATACTAAAGCATTAATTGATTGGTACCTAAAGACAAAGAAGGACAATCATGCACATTGTACAATCAATTGATAATGGAAGAAACACGACCTTGCCCAGGATTGTGAAGTGAAGTCCCACATCGTAAAACATTGCATTCTGTGTGTGAGGGCAACCCCGCTTCAGTAACGAGTTTTTGGGTTGGGTTCTACTACTACCCAATATTGTATAACACATTATGAGAACTAGGTATCACTGAGGGGTTTGGCATATCTCCAGCCTGTTCGGAGGGCGACAGATGGTGTCGAGTGAGCATGCTGCGGATGAGATAGGGTTTGTAGCAAAGTCTCACATTGTCTGAGTACCTAAGTATGTTGAGGTGTATAGAGGGGAATTGTGAGGGCAACTTCACTACAGTACTAAGAAGCACGGATAGAGACACGGACACTAACATGGACATGGATACGAACATGGAACTTTTAAATTGTCCCTAGTGGAGGACACATAAAATTAAATTGTTTTCATGTGAATATTCCATCAAAAGGAAGAAAAACTAACAGTATCTTTACAATACTTACTTTTTCCTTTTGAATATTCTAATTTAGATGAGGGTTTTCTTTAGTTGAAATTTCTTTATTCATTCTCTTTCCTTATACTTTTTGAATAGCATAATTTGTTCCCTAAAATAAGCTTTCAGTATCATTAATTGATCCCTATCATGTTTCCCACCCGTGTCCAAGTTGAGCACGGCCACACGGGTGTCCCCAACGTGTCAGTTTGTCCCTGCTTAAATTAATGAAACATATTGGACATACTTGTCCTTGACTGCCATAATTTGTCCGTGTTCCCGGCACATCCGACATGGATATAGCTAACAATTAAGCATGTCAGTGCTTTGCAGCTTCAATAGATAGTTTGGGCTGGATGTCGTCGGCTCTGCCTTTTCGTGGGTGCTCCAGTGGTGGTGCGGTGGATCTGAGGTGGTGGTGTCCGATGGGATGTGTTGGTGGCTATCAGGACCTTTGGTGGTGGTGGCTGAAGATGTTTTGCACTTGGCTTAGGGTTAGGTTTTGGGTTTTCTAGGGGTTTGGGCCTTGTCCAATTTTTTGGCCTAGGTTCATTTGTGCTTTAATGTAATATTTGGGCTTGTAGGCCTTCGGGTTGTATTGTCAATGTTTTATTAAGGCTTTTAGGCCCACGGGTGTCAAACCAAACCCATCATTGGGATCAACTACATGAATCCTTTTTGTCCATTGCGCTCTCACGAGGTTACCGTGTTCCGTGATATTCAAAAAAACTAGATCCTCTTCAAACTATATCTTCTAAAGTCAATTTTGACCTAACCATCACCTGAGTGTTACCATCAACCCTTAGTGTTACCATCCAGGGTTACCACTTACCATCTACCGTAAGTCTGTAACCATATCACTCCTCCTAATTCTTATCGCAAAACCATTAGGACACAGCATAATATTTTTATTCTGGAAACTGTCATTAACAATTTTCAAAACTAATACCCACTAATTGTTTTTATTGTCTTCTCAATGTTTTCTAAACTAAAAAAAAAAAAAAAAAAAAAATTTCGAAACTACCAAACAAGTTCTTCAAAAGTGCTGTACAAGCTGCAACAAAAAGCGTAAGCCAGGGTTTGAGAAAACAGTTGTGTGTAGAAATCGAATATTCTTCAACAAGAAAATTCACAATTTCTTGAACAGAAATAGTCCACTCCAATTATGCAAATCAAAACCTCCTCATAAAAATTCCAATAAACAACCAAATACACAAAAGCGTTTATATGCCACGGCTGAAATTTAAACCCCACGCTAGGAAAGCAATTAGATGAAGAACACTTTACCTGGGTGACTTCTGCTGAGGAGACCCAAATTATAACAACGGTGCCAATAAGAAACAACCCAGCGTTATATCTCCAACCCATCACAAATCCAAGAATTACCCAGAAATTAAAATTGAAAATACCCACAAACCCACCAAAGAATTTTTTTTCTTTCTATTTGATCTTTGTCCTAATTCTGGATCTTTCTCTTGTCACCGACATAGGAAAATCTCTGCAGGCGTAAATGGTACAGTAGTTGGCCGTTGGGACGTTGCTGTTCCAGTTAGAGAGAGAGACAGAGAGAGAGAGAGAGAGAGAGGCCGAAAAGATTGGAGAAAATTGATGCAGTAGAGGCAAATGCGTTTAACATTTAAAGTGAGGCTGGTGGTTAATTAGTTGATTGTTCTCTTTACCCATCTGTCTCTCTCATGTCTCTTTCACCCATTCCTCGTTCGCATGTCTTAATTAATATCGATTTTTTTTTTGGGGACGCGGCCGGTTTTTGTGGTACCCGAACGTTACATCCAAAAAAAAGTCCAAAAAGTGTATTGAGTTTTGGCCAGATCGAATCCTTCTCTCCTCGTCTCTCCTTCTCTCTCTCTTCTCCCCTAATCCAGATGGTCCGAAATCGAAAGACAATCCAGGATCACGCACGCCGCTACCACGTGGTACTCGCTCGGCACTGAAAAACTTCTCCTTAATATCTCGTTTATCTCCTTAATACGTCTGTCTTTCTTGACAGAGAGTGCATGCGAGGGCTAGGTCCCTGCAGACCTCCTAATTATCTCATTATTAGTACCACATATTCTGTTTCTAAATTTTTTGAATGGAGGTCTCCACAAAATTGTGATATTAATTTATGAACATGTGAATCAGTTTTTCCGCGTTTTAAATCCTAAGCTCGCCAAGTGAGGTGAAGGCTAGGGAATGCCCTCGTGTGGTGGCTCATTGACCTATTCACTACTTTTATTTTAAGGTTAATCTCGCTGGCTTCCTCTTTTGAGATTTTAAACAAATCACAGGTACACATCGTGAGATTCTAAAATATGATTGACTTCCAGTTATTTTTAGAACTATTAAGGGGGTGTTTCACTCATAAAAAATAATTTAAAAAAATAATCAAAATAGATCATTCTCTCACAATAAATCACATAAAAAATAGTAAAAAAATAATTTATTCTAAAAACTGTCTTAGTTGAACACCCCATAATATCTCGTTCTGTTATTTATCCGATAACATAATTGTAATTAGGGATGGCAATTTACTCGGCTATTCCATCCCCTCGTGCGACCTCCCGTTTAAATTCGAGCGGATATTCCCAGAATCCAGTGAGGAAATGGGGTGGGAAAGCTGTGGGAATGGTATTTATGTCTCCCGGCCCCATTATGGTACTTAGTAAATAATTTTGTACTACTATATATCGATTTCATTTGTTTAAATATACTAATAAAAAAATACCAAATAATAAATCACTAATTTATTTCTTTATTTTCTTAGTTTTTCATTTTTAAGTTGCCTCACTCATCAATAATTTGTTTTCTTGTCAAAACCCTCTCAAAGTATAAGTTAGTTAATGAACATTCTCGGACTCCGCTATCTCTCCGATATTCCCGGCTCCGATTTCACCCCTACAAGGAACTGATCGGGAACAGCCGAACAGGGACTATAATTTGGAATTTGACCTGCCCCATTCCCTCACGCTGTTAAATTAAACCATTAAATGACAAGCATGTCCCTGAAAGCACATCCATTACTTCCTTTCTTTATTTTTCCTCCTCCTATCCCTATCCACTATCTTACGCCGAAATTTTTGTAGGGGTCTTTGGGCACTGCCACGTAGTGTCCCAACACTACATGTTTTTGCGAGGTTCACCACTAAAAATGTATACGCCTCGTATAAATGTATGGTATTGAGAGACCACGTGACAATACCAAAACCAACAAAAAAATTACTCGTCTTACACCAAACCCACCATCGCTTCCTGCCCATTAACAGTGTAACTGAATTATTTTTTGCTGTTGTTATCTTTAATTTATTTTTTGAGTAATGATATGCTTTTGCTTCTTCAAAGCTTCTATTAAACACGTACATTTCTGGAGTTATTTGATGGAAGTGAAATTAATTCACATATCAAGCAGTTTAGAATATGTGTCTGAATCTACAATTTAATACTCGTGTCATCGTGTCGTAAATGTTGACAATGCGAAATCAGAGTAAACCCAATATTTTCTCCTAAAACATTTTTTTTTTTGTTTTTATCGGCAAAATTAATTTATTAGTGAAATCTTGACAAATGGACTCTAACCCAATAACCCAATTAATATATATATATATATATATATATAGGAACCCCTTCACATCCAAACCCCTTTTTACGGACCTAACGTCCGGACCTCCACCTTCCCAATATTTTTTTGAAAATCCGAACCGTTAGATGTGTTTAAAACGTGTTTTTAAGGTCCAACGCGAAGATTTGGCAAAAAAAAATACCCGGAAGGGCTTGATCGGGGCAGTTTTTCACAAAAACGCTATAAAAACAGTTTTATGAAAAACTGCCCCGATTAAGCCCTTCCGGGTATTTTTTTTTGCCAAATCTTCGCGTTGGACCTTAAAAACACGTTTTAAACACATCTAACGGTTCGGATTTTCAAAAAAATATTGGGAAGGTGGAGGTCCGGACGTTATAAAATCCGGGAGTTTGGATTGGAAGTTTTTTGTATATATATATATAGCCCAATCTTCTAGTCCACACCTCCCGTTAATAAGAAAAAAATGGTTTTTTTTTGTGTTGCAAATTATTTTTGGAAAATCCGAGCCGTCCAATGTGTTCAGAAGGTGTTTTCAAGGGTCGACGCGGGAAATCTTCAAAAAACAAATACCGGGAAGAGCTTGATCCAAGCAATTTTCGCAAAAACTGTATATATATATATTTTGCGAAAACTGCTTGGATCAAGCCCTTCCCGGTAATTTTTTTTAAGATTTCCCGCGTGGACCCTTGAAAACACCTTCTGAACACATTGGACGGATCGGATCGTCAAAAAAATGTTTGGATCACCGATATATATATATATATATATTTTTAAAAACCGAGGAATAGCCCTACAATAGGCCACTAATTGGACCCACTGCACGACCCAAACCTCGGAGGGAGCTGGCGCAACCCACACCAGTCACGGCCCCTCGCTTAGTACAGGTACTCACCCAGTGGGGAATCGAACACCTTGACTAAAGGGACTACCCCTAAAGTCAGGCACTCGCCCTAACCCCTGGGGCAACCCCTGGGTGTGTTACTGTGTTATATTGCTAGTCCATTCACAGTTTTTTTGTTGATAATAATCCATTCATATTTTAGTTACTCTATTAAGCACAAAATTTTAAACCGGTGCTTAATTTCTTGGAAATTGTTACAATTGGTCCTGAAGCAAACAAAACAAATTTTCTTATCACTTAATAAACCTCTTTGCTTGCATGACTTAATTGCCTTGCATGTACAAAAGTTGTGAATGACTTGACCTTTACCCTTTGAGACATTGGAATGAGAGAAAGATCGGAGCTTGCTACAATTAAGGTTTATGCTTTAAAACTAACGTTCTTAGAATTGACTTTTGAGGGGCAGATTCAATATTTAGCTGTAGTAACCTTTACTGAGAATATCAACTTAAATTCCTTAAGTAATGTCACAAACCTCCTCCCCTCCCAGTAGTATTCTCAAAACAAAAAGAATACTACATTAATGCGTACAATGTGACCCGAAAAACAAAATAAAAAAACACAAATAATCCATTTTAAAGAACTTCAGCATTAGTTCTTATTCATGGAATTGTTTTTTTTATATATAAAAAAATTTGATAACCAGACGTCTGGGTCACCTTGCGCGCACCTCGATTAATTCTGGGGTGCTGGAGATAAAGACTGGGCATAACCCCCAGTGGCCCAAAGAATTTGCTGGCTAGGGTAATTAAACCTGAGACCTTAAGTGGGAGTAAATTAATCCATAAGTCTCAAAGCAAGACCACTTTGCCTATCCCTGGGGTTAGTCTTGGAATTGTGTTATAGACGCTAAATATAGTGGACTCGCTTGAATCATATCGAATCGACAAGCTGTCTCCCTCTCTGTGTGTGTATGTGTGCACGTGTGGTAGCCTCGTAAAGGTAATACTCCCTCCGTCTCATAAACTTGGTCTTCTACGGATCTACATACAATTTCCAAACTCAAAAATAATGTATCTACTAAACTAATTTTTTGATTTTTTTTACACCGTCAAAAGATCTCATCGAAAACTATCAAACAAGATCCTTATTGTACAAAAAAAAAAAAAAAAAAAAATCTATGAGTAAACTATTTTTAAGCTTGAAAATTACACGTAATTTCGTAGTGGACTAACTTTACGGGACGGAGGGAGAAAAAGAATTTTACATGCTATATATATATATATATATTTTTTGGTAAAACGGAAATAGATAGAACTAGATAATAGAGTAGCACTCCATGAGGAGGTGAGTTAGGTTACAAACCAACAAAAGCATAGAGCTGGACCAGATCATGGATACACCAACAAAGGCCAAAAAGCTAATCCAAAACATGTCTAGTGCCTAGTCGGTCCCTGTTCCAAAACTCTCAGAGTGAGAGTGGTAGCTCATCCATAACCACAAGATGTTCATTTTGCTCGGCACCCAATCGTGCCAAATGATCAGCACACTCATTGGCACTACAGGGAATGTGGGTTAAAGTAGCACCAGCTCGTGTCTTCAAGGCTTTAGTTTCAAATATCAAGTTGCTTTGGGGGTGGCAGCCATCAAAATCTTCATTAATCAGATTAACTGCAACGAGAGAATCTGATTCAATGGTCACGTTTTGCATGTTTTTCTCCAAAATGATGGTTAATCCTCTGTAGATAGCCCATAGCTCTGCAGCAAGACTTGTCTCCCATATGAGTTTCCCATAGAATCCCAGAATCCACTCTCCTTCATTGTCCCGAAATAAACCACCACAGCCAGCCTTTTGGTTCGTGATGTACTAGCAGCCATCAGTGTTTAATTTCAGACCTGTGAAAGGAGGAAACCAACGTGTTAGAGCAGGTTTTTTAAGCCTCATGGATAGTAAGGATTTGAAAGCTTCCTCGATTTCATTGGCATAGGAAATAGTAGCCTTGAAGCTAACCGTGAGAGGAGTATCAACATTATCAAAGCTCTTCTTGTTCCTATCCTTCCAAATTCGCCAAAGGATGCCCAGAAATATGCAGCTCCAAGGAATATTGTTTCCTATGCCAGAGATCTTATTGGATTCAAGATTACAAGTAATCCAATCCAAGATAGGGCAGTCAATATCATTACTTAACCATAGGCTACTAAGAAAATAAGACCATAAATCCTTGGCTTTGGGACAACCACGGAAAAGGTGGTTAATGTCCTCAATATCTAAGTTACATCTGGGGCATAAACCAGATTGGCAAAGACCTCTGTGATTTCTGAGTTCATTCGTTGGGAGCTTGTTGAGAAGAATTAACCAAGTAAAAGTTTTAAATTTTGAAGGCACTTTAAGTTTCCAAAACCATTTCCAACCCGATAGATCTGAAAAATCTTTGCGAATGAACTCATAAGCACTAGATGTCGAGAAAATACTGTAGCAGCCGAGGACGTTAGAGGCCAAAAGGGCCAAGAGGCCCCCACCCTCCCGGGTCATGAAGGGCTATTGTAGCGGCCGCGGTGCTCGGCTGGGGCTCCTTCGGCTTACCGATCGCGGCTCCCGTTGTACGCCCGCCGCTAGCCCGCCGAAGGGATTTGGCCCCGCCGAAGGGAAACGGGCGGAACGAAGCTCGTTTGCCCGGGGTCCCTGGCCGGGGGGAACATGCACGGCATGAGCTATGTTCCATGCCGAGGGACGGGGGTGCTAGCCGTCCCTCGAAGGGGCGGTTGGTGATTTGACAGGACGGGATCGAAGCGACGTCAGGTGGCGTCAGGACGTTGCGCTCGAGGCGTCTGTCCAACCACGTGACGGACCAGGGTTGGTGAGCGCGTAGGTATGCAGAGTAGGGTGATGTCAGCCAGAGCGGCGGGGTAATCGACGCCCGGACCACGTGCTCGATCAGAAAAGGACGGCGCGTGGGGTGAACGGGTAGCGTAGCATGGAGGCTTCCCTTCCCCTATAAAAGGGGAGTTCTCCCCACTAGAAAGGGGCTGGAAAAACATTCATCTGACACTTGTTGTAGACACCAAATCCCTCATCTTTACATTTGTTGTATGCACCAAAGTCCTTCACCTTTACACTTGAAATATACACCAAAGTACCACTATCATTCCTTCCCTTTGATCCCACCTCAGAAGGTGAAAAGAGTTCTATCGGAGAAGCTAGCCCCACAATTGGCGACTCCGCTGGGGAACATTCGATTGCTTTCCCAAACTTGGTGGTTAGCCTTCTCCCAACCCCACCAGTGAGACCCCCGGATGTCGGATCCTACGCAAGACTTGACCTTAGGCCTTGACGCCTTCGACCGACGCGGCCAGTGGCGCCGCTCGGCCGACCACCGAAGGTACGAAGCACCACAGGACACGGGACTGCAGCTAGCCTCCGTGGTTAGCCGGGAAGGAGTTGCCGTCGGAGACCCCAATGCCGCCGGCACGAGCACCGCCAGACTTCGTGGCGGGCCGAGCGACTTCGGAACACCTAACAGACAGGGAATCCCTCTCCCTCCCCCTCCTCCTTTGCCGCTGGAGGCCCAAGTGGCCCTTATGATGGCCGAGGTGGAGGCCATGAAGAAGCAACAACCGGCAAACCCCAGCCGAACGAGGAAGAAAAGGCCCCAGGCCCCCGCCCAGGCCACAATCCAGACGGGGAGGGAAACGGTGTTCACTCGGCTTGGGAACAACGCGTTCAGGATAGACGAGCGCGGCCGGGCCCATAGAGATCGGCACACGAGAGACGCCCAGACGAGGGATAACCTCTCTCGGCCGATCGACGTCCCCGACGATAGCGCCATGGATTCAAGCGCACGGTCGGCTGGGCGCCGCAGGGACCCCTTGGAAGCCGGAGACCGGGAGCGTCGGAAGAGGCACGGAAAAGGGGTCGTTGACGATCACGGAGGTGAGTACGACCAAGCGCTCGGTGACATGAACCGTCGCGCGCCGGAGTGCCCGACGGGGAGGGGGGACGACAAACGCTCCGGCCTGGCGTTGGGTCGTCACGCCGCCAAGTCGATCGACAAGGGTGGCGCGCAAGCGGCCGAGCGGTCCGGCGGAGGAAAGCATCGCCCCGAACGGGAGAGCCGCACAGCATACGAATCCGGCCCGGACCCAGACGTCCGATATGAGGTCACCAGGGACGGCATCGTTGCCATCAACGAGCGCACTGGGGAATCGAGGATCTTCAGAGCGGAGCCCCCGGCCTCTCCCCCGCCGCAGCAACCTCTCAAAGGCAGCCCCCAGAGAAAACGGGCCTCTGAGCGAAGCCAGGCCCAAGCCGACCAAGGTAGGGGGGAAGACTGGAAGAGGACGTGCGACAACATCCGCGCGGCTGGAATCGGTCAGTTGTCCCAAAACGAGGCAGAAACTAGGCTCGACAGGGCGGCACAGTCGCCGTTCACGGCGGAGGTTAACGGGGCACTTCCGCCGAGAAATTTCAAGATACCAAAGTTTCCAAAGTACGAAGCCCGCTCCGACGCTTTTGTGCACGTTCAGCAGTACCGACAGACGGCGGGGCTCTTCGGCTTTAGTGACGCCATCATGTGTAAGACCTTCTCCATGAGCCTGTCCGGCCCAGCCTTGACCTGGTATGGCTAGCTGGCCCCGGGGGGTATCGGATGTTTTAGCGACCTGGAGAGAGTGTTCACGTCCCGGTTCGTCACCAGCAACGTGCAGCCGAGGACGGTCGACGCCCTGTTCAACCTCAAGCGCTCGCCGGACGAAACCTTGAAGGCGTTCATCGGCAGATACTGGGAGGTCTACAACGCAATTGAAGACTGTGACCAGAAGCTTGCCGCGTCGTCCTTCAAACACGGACTCGATGAGCACTCCGAGCTCTTTAGGGACCTTTTACTGCGGCCGCCGAATAACATGACCGACCTGATGTTCGTGGTAGACAAGTACCGCGAGCTCGAGGAATTCATCACCAGCCGCGGAGTGAAAGATCTCCCCAAGGCGCCGAAAGAGTCGAAAAAGCAGGTCAACAACATTAAAAAGGGAGCCAGAGAGAACGACAACAGGGATGGGGCAAACGGCGACGATAGGGGTGCCCCGGCAATGAACAACAGGGATGGCCGAGGCGGAAATGACCGGGGGAACTGGGAGAGGCCCCGACCGAGCGACAGGGACTTCGTTGCTGAGACGACAGTATTCAAGGAGCCGATCTACAGACTCCTGGGGCCGCTAGCTCGGAAGAAGTGGTTCGAGTTCCCGGAAGGAAAAATCGGAACGGCTGATGGCCGGGAGCCGAGACATTACGTCAGGTGCTCCTATCACGATGAACAGGGGCATTATACGACGTCCTGTCAACCGTTCAAAGAGCACCTGGAACGGCTGGTTGCCGAAGGCAGAATGGAGGAGTGGATCGATCGGACGAAGACTCCGGTCGTACTGCGGAACGCGGCGCAACGCCCCCCCGGCGGGAGCCGCGATGGTCGTCATACACGGCTCGGCCAATCAGCGCCGAGTCGATCAGCTTCGCAGCGAGCTAGGCCGCGTGTCAGCCCCTGGACGGGTGATGGCGGTCGGGCAAACGCCGAAGCGGAAGTTCGAGGAGTCGTCAAGACCGTGGGCAATCTCTTTCACCGAAAAGGACCTGGAGGGGGTACAGTTCCCCCATGACGACGCCCTAGTAATCGAAGTGGCGGTGGGGGACAGACCCGTGCAGCGGGTACTCGTCGATCAAGGAAGCTCGGCGGACGTCCTCTATTACTCCGCCTTCAAGGCCTTGGGTCTGGAAAAGAGCGACATCGTCCCACCCGAGTTCCCGTTGGTCGGGTTCGCCGGGACGCCCGTATGGCCTCTCGGCAGCATCAGCATTCCGATCCGAACCGGTTCCGTCATCATGAACGTGGATTTCACCATAGTCGACTTCCCGAGCCCGTACAACGGCATCTTGGGCAGGGGATGGCTCCACGGATTGGGGGCGGTCGCGTCCACGCTGCACCAGCGTGTCCGTTTCATCGGAGCGTCGGGACGGCAGGAAACGGTGATTGGGGACTAGTTGGTCTCCAAGAAGTGTTTCGTCAACGCCGTATCGCCTAAGATCAACAAGAAGGGGAAGGTCCGGCAGGTCCAGTGGATAGAGAGGGGAGACGCCCCGGTTCTCGAGGATGTGGGCGTGATAGCCGAAGAGAAATCGGTGGAAAGCCTTATCAAAGTCCCAATCAACGAGGAAGGGACCAAGTTCTTCATGGTGGGGTCGTCCCTCTCCGAGGCCGAGCGGTCCGAATTGGTGCAGTTCCTCAAAGACCATGTGGAAGTGTTCGCTTGGACTCCCTACGAGATGCCGGGCGTAGCGCCGGACTTCATCACGCATTCCCTCAACGTTGATCCGGCCAGGCGGCCGACGGTTCAACGGCCGCAGAGATCTTCCGCCTCGCATTCGGACGCCGTGACAGAGGAAGTTGATCGGCTATTAGAGGCCGAGGCCATCTGCGAAGTACAATACCCCACTTGGCTGGCAAACACGGTGGTGGTAAAGAAGAAGAGTGGCGAATGGCGCGTGTGCGTCGACTACACCAATCTCAACGACGCCTGCCCGAAGGACTGTTTTCCGCTCCCTCGGATAGACCAGCTGGTCGACGCCACGGCCGGACACGCGAGGCTAAGCTTCATGGATGCCTATCGCGGGTACCACCAGATCGCCATGGACGTGGAGGACAGGGAAAAACCGCCTTCATCACGCCGAGGGGAACCTACTGCTACAAGGTGATGCCCTTCGGATTGAAGAACGCTGGGGCAACCTACCAGCGGATGGTGTCGAAAATGTTCAAGAGCCAGCTCGGTGACACCATGGAGGCTTACATCGACGATATGGTGATCAAAAGCAGGCACGAGGCCGACCACATCGGGCACCTCTCCGACGTCTTCGGCATTCTAAAGAGGCATCGGTTGAGGTTGAATGCCGAGAAGTGTGCTTTCGGTGTAGGGTCGGGTAAGTTCCTCGGCTACCTCGTCACGCAGCGGGGCATTGAAGCCGACCCGAATCAGATAAGCGCGATCCAGGCCCTCCGGGCTCCCACCACCTTGAGGGAGGTGCAGCGTCTTACTGGCATGGCCGCCGCACTGAACCGCTTCATCAGCAGGTCTTCGGATGTATGCCGACCGTTCTTTCAGTCCATCAAAACCAGCAAGAGGGCGTTTCGGTGGACGGAGGATTGCGACAAGGCTCTCGGCTGCCTCAAGGACATCATGTCGCGGGCCCCCCTTCTCGTCACGCCGGTCGGAGAGGAAGACCTCTACCTGTACCTCGCCGTCTCGGCCCACGCTGTGAGTTCGGCGTTGGTCAGGCAAGAGGGATCCGAGCAGCAACCTATATACTACACTAGCAGGACCATGCTCCCGGCCGAAACGAGATACCGGCCGATCGAAAAGCTCACTCTGGCACTCGTGACCGCGGAGAGGAAGCTCGTTCCCTACTTCCAAACCCACACCATCACCGTAATCACGGAGTTCCCCTTAAAAGCAGTCCTCCGGAAAGCCGACTTGTCCGATAGGATATGTAAGTGGTCCCTGGAGCTAGCTAACTTCGACATTCGGTTCCAGCCCCGGACGGCGATTAAGGGCCAAGCCTTGGCCGATTTCATAGCCGAGCTGACACCCGGCCTGGTAGCCGATGCCGAAGCCGAAAACGGAGGAACCGCGACCGACGAAAGCATACGCCATCAGCCCGCACTCAAGACGAGCTCCCCGGCTCACGCCGACTTCATCGCCAAGCGGGCCATTCCCCCGCAGTCGGCCCAAATATTCACGGGGGACGCTTGGCGTCTTCATGTTGACGGCGCTTCCAACAGCCGGGGGGCCGGGGCTGGCATCGTTCTCGTTTCACCGAGCGGTACACTACACGAGAGCGCCCTAAGCATCGGTTTTTCGGCCTCCAACAACGAGGCGGAATACGAGGCCCTGATTGCTGGCCTTCGGCAAGGCACATGGGGGCTGAAGAGGTACAGGTCTATAGCGATTCTCAGCTGGTCGTCAATCAGCTGACCGGGGACTATGAGGCCCGGAACGCTCGGATGAACCAGTACGTGGCCCAGGTGACCGCCTTGCAGGCGGACTTCAAACACGTTGCCTTCGAGCGTGTCGGAAGGGAACACAACGCCCATGCCGACGCCCTCGCTGGTCTGGGTTCCGTTTGCGCCGACCTTTCTAGCAACCGGACGATTCACCTCGGCGAGATCGATTCGCCGAGCTTCGAGGTCGCCCCGCAGGTTCTCTGCGTCGAGCCTCTCGGTCCGACCTGGGTCGATCCCTTGATCGCATACCTGCGCGACGAACGACTGCCGTCCGACAAGAAGGAGGCTCACCGCGTGCGTTGCCAGTCGGCTTCCTACTTCCTCAACCCGGCTGGGCAAATTTACAGGCGCTCCTACGGCGGTCCTGACCTCCGGGTGGTCCATGACAATGAGGTCCAGACCGTCCTCCATGAGCTACACGAGGGCAGCTGTGGCACACACTCGGGCGGCCGCTCACTCGCCGACCGAGCCCGAACCCATGGTTACTGGTGGCCCGCCATGCGCAAGTCCGCCGAAGCCTACGCTCAGCGTTGCCAAGCCTGTCAGAGGCATTCCGCTCTGATCCATCAGCCAACCTTGCCACTCCAGCCCGTTACGAGCCCCTGGCCGTTCGCCCACTGGGGGCTCGACCTTGTCGGGGTCCTTCCTACGGCTCCCGGCGGGTTTCGGCACCTCGTCACCGCCACCGAGTACTTCACGAAATGGGTCGAGGCCGAGCCGCTGATCACCATTACGGCCGAGGACATTGAACGGTTCCTCTGGAGGAACATCATCTCCCGTTTCGGCGTCCCCTATGCAATCATCTCAGACAACGGCACCCAATTCGTAGCCGAAGGAATCAAAGCCCTTTGCCGCAAGCGCAACATCAGAATTTACCACTCCACTGTTGCCTATCCCCAGGGAAACGGCCAAGCTGAAGCAACCAACAAGACCATATCCGCCGGCATTAAGCGTCGTCTCACCAACAAGCGTGGCAAATGGGCCGAAGAGCTCCCTAAGGTTTTGTGGGGCTACCGAACTACGCCCCGGCGGAGCACCGGCCGCACGCCGTTTTCCTTGGCCTACGGCATCGAAGCCGTGCTCCCTCTAGCAGCGACCCTCCCCACTTCCCGCACCGAAGCATTCCACCCCCAAACCAACGACGAACACCTCGCCGCCTCGCTAGACGAAATTGACGACCTCCGCGAAGCCGCTCACATCAAGCATGCATCCTATCAGCAGGAGATCGCCCGCGGATACGACAAGCGGGTGCGGCTGCGCCCCTTCAACGTCGACGACTTGGTCCTCCGGGAGGTGGTCAAGAAGAACCAAAAGAAAAAGTTCATGCCCAACTGGGAGGGCCCCTTCCGCATCACCGCCAAGGTGGGCCACGGCTCCTACAGGCTCTCGGAGATGGACGGCACTCCGGTGTCCAATCCCTGGAATGCAAGCAAACTGCGGAAGTACTACGCCTAGAACCCCCGGCTAACGTTTCTCTCTTTCTTTTGGTCAGTCCTTCGTCGGCCTTTTGTAACGCCGAAGGATTTTGGAATGTTAAATGACAGGCTTCTCTTTGCACATCGATACGTTTGGAATCTCTCAGACTGCCCTCCAAACGCCTCGGCGTGGGGTCTCTCAAATTGCCCTCCAAACGCCTCGGCGTGGGGTCTCTCAAATCGCCCTCCAAACGCCTCGGCGTGGGGTCTCGCAAACTGCCCTCTAAAACGCTTAGGCGTGGGGTCTCTCAAATTTACCTCCAAACGCCTCGGCGTGGGGTCTCCCAAACTGCCCTCCAAACGCCTCGGCGTGGGGTCTCTCAAATTGCCCTCTAAAACGCTCAAGGCGTGGGGTCTCTCAAATTGCCCTCAAAACGCCTTGGCGTGGGGTCTCTCAAACGCTCGGCGTGGGGTCTCTCAAATCGCCGCCCAAACGTCTCGGCGTGGGGTCTCGCAAACTATCCTCTAAAACGCCTCGGCGTGGGGTTTCTCAAACCGCCCTAAAACGTTTAAGGCGTGGGGTCTCTCTATCCTTCGGCAGAGAACGGGGGCGATAGCTTTTGTTCTCAGCCGAAGGAGGGGCCATTATCTATCTTCCTCGGCCTTATCTACTATTCAACATTTTTACCAAGTTACTACTTCAAAAACAAACAGGCAGCCATTGCAAAAACAAACAGGATTGACGTTGTTCCGATAGTTCAAAAAAAACATCACGCCAAAATACACGGCGAGCAGTACAATAATGAAATTACATTGTTCCCAAAACAGAGCCTACAAGCTACGCGGCTGGGGGGTCCTGAGCGGTTGGTGGATCTTGGGCATCGGCTGCTTGGGCTTCGCGATGGGCCTTATCAAGCCTTTCGGCGGCCTCAGCCAGGCGGATGGAGAGGACAAGCGAAGGTACCGCCGGTGGAGCCCGGCGAGGGTCGTCGGCTGGGAGGTCGAAAGCGTCCAGACCAACGTTGTACCCGAGGACGAAGGAGACCTGATGCGTCTCCCTCGCTATCTTCACCTCCGCCTCGGCCTTGATCTCCTCGAGCTCATCGGCGTACTCCTGCCCGGCCTCCTCCCCTCCTTTCGCCTCGGCGTCCGAGATCATCTTGGGCAGCTCCGCTTTCAGCCGCTCCAACTCGTCTGCTGCTTGCTTCCTGGCCGCCTCCACGGCGGCCAGGTCGGCCAAGCTCTTTTTCCTCTCAGCGTCGGCATCGGCCGCCTTTTTCTCCGCCTCGGCAGCCCTCTTCTCGGCACCCTCAACCATTGACTTCAAGTCGGCTACCTTGGCGTCGGCAGAGACGGCCCTCTCCTCAGCTAGCCGAGCTTTCTCCTCAGCCGCGACGACCCCGTCGGCGTTGTCCTTCGACCTCTTCCTCCACTTTGCTCGGCTCTCTAGCAGCTCGACCTGATGGTCGTAAACCTGGCAAGCTGCTTGCGCGGCCTGCGGCAAGGAGCGGATAAATTATAGCAATAAGTCTTGACAAAACAAAGTGTCCAGCGGAGAATAGGGATTACCTTTGCCATATGGTAGTAGAAGAGAGTGTTGCTTTCAGCTCGGATGGAGGGAAAACCCTCCACGTCCTTCGGAAGGCACGTCATCCCCAGAACCGCACGGCCAATGGTGATATCCTCATCCAGGCTGTCGGCTGCGGTGAGGACCCCCCCCTGGTTTGAGCACCACGGGCGCGAAGGGGATCGTTTCCGAGGGAGCGTCCTCCCCCCCCTCGATGATGTCGACTTGCTCGGCGTCCTCGCGACCCGTTCTCTTCCTCTTCGGCGACGGCTCCTCCACCTCGGGCCTTCGGTGGGAAGAACCTGGAACGGTGGCGGAAGGCGGAACGGCAACCGTGGCCTGGACGGGATCGTTCGCCACGGCCGCCGGTGGATCTCGTTGCTGCTGCGGCGGGTTCCTGGCCTCGTCCGCAGTAAGAGTCCCGCGGGCCCCCGGGAGCACCCCCTTCGGTGCGGTCTCGAACTTGTCGGGATCGATCCCGGCCGATAGTAGCCGAGCCCGCTCTTCCCTCTCGTTGGCTATGTCCCTCAAGCTTCTTCGCGGTGCCATGGGGTCGACGGGGATGAGAGTCCTGAGCTTTTGGTCGGCGAACCCCTTGTAGACCGGTTCGTAGCCGAGTAGTGTTGGGGCGTCTCTCCGTGGACAAGAGAGAAGGGCGATCAGCCTGTCCCAACTTCCCCCTGCCCTCAACGCCTTTGTGAGTGCGGTGACACCTGCGAAACAGCCCGGTTTGGTGGTCAGTAAAATGCATGAAGAAATCAAAACTGAAGTGCAAATGCTGACAGGGTGCTAGTGAACTTACTCGGCGTCCCCCTAAACCGAGGGACAGGGAATCGGCGTGGGTCTGAGTCGTAATAGAGCCAATCGAACCGGGGGTCGGTTGGGCCGAACTCGAAGTTGCCGGACACCTTCACATGCTCTACTACCCACTTGTCCGTATCGGTGAGCCGAGACACAACGTGGTCAAAACCGGGCCGTGTGGAGAAGAAATAACGGCCGCGCTGCGAGTTGAGCCCCATATTGTACATAAGGGACAGCTCGTGCTTTGAAAGCTGCAGGCCGTTCTCCCTTACCAGCGCTATCACCGAATTAATTATTCGGAAGGAGTTGATCGCGAGCTGACACGGCGCAAGCTCGTAGTGCGCCAAGAACATTCGGAGGAATGGATGAAGGGGGAAACGTACCCCCCCTCGGTTATGGCGATGAGCGGGAATATGACGAAGTCCTTGGAAAAGACCAGCCGTTGCTCCGTGTAGGGCTCGACCACCACGTCGTCAGGAATTCCGTACGTTCGGCGGAATTCATTCCATTCGCCGGGACCCCCGCTTACGTAGTGGGCATAGGGGCTTGGTTGCACCCCGGCTGGCAAGGGCTGGATTAGGTCTGGGTCTAACGGCTCCCTCCGTCGGGAGGTAGATGTGCTGGGCTGTCCGGCCGAGGTCCTAGTGCCCTGGGCGGGCGGATTCGATTCGCTGGTGGGAAGGGGCCCGGTTGCTGTGGCGCTGGACCCGTGCTCCCCTGCGCCCCCGCCGCGCTCCTCGTCCGCGGCTAAGTCGTTGGAATCAGACGGCCTCCGAACGAGGAACGTCCCTGACTCGCCGTGTGCCGAGGGGATGTGCATTCGGACGCTTCGGCCGAGGGCGGCAATCCTCTCGGCGTCCTGTTGGACTACCCCGCCGTGAGAATCTGATTCCGTTCTGGAGCTCGAAGACTCCGCCATGCCGAGGGACCTAAAAGACAGTGCACGGGTGAAGATTGTCAGGGGCTTAAACTCTGGAGGGTCGGGGGTGGAGGCCGAGGGGGACGGTCCTAGCGAGGCCCCCTCGGTTGGAGCCCCCGTTCGGAAGGGACGCGACTGAGGAAGATGAACAGTTCGAAGTCCTGGGTTTTCCAGGTACGAACCATGCACCCCTCCGACGGGGGGGAAGATGAACAGTTTTGGGCACTTGGGTCTCCCAGGTGCCCGTTGCTCGCTCTTCCCCAACAATCGAATAGATTTAAGTAGCATTTGGCACGAAAATGACGAAAACAAAACGCTCTAGCTATCACGAAAACGATGAGACAAAATAAGGCAAAAAGGAAAACGGAGAGATCGATCGAGTTACCTGAGATTCTGCAAAAAACCTGCCCCCGTGAAGCCTGAACGGGGAGGAGAGAGGCGGCGACGGTGGTTGTTGACAGATTCTAGAGAGAGAGAGAGCGAAGGAGTGAAGAGGCGAAAATGGAAGGGGAGTTTTGGTTTATATAGAGTGTGGGGGCGCACCGTTTGGGCTCCCTCAACCGCAGAGGATCCCAAACGCAGTGACTCGAAGCGTCGCGATGGGCGGGAAACGGCTCGCCTCCCAAGCGACCAACGGGGGGCTGACACGTGGCGTACGGAGCAGAGGGGTGTTAATTGCCCCCCCTTCTGGCGATGCCAGCTGTTCTCGCCCGCAGCGAATCTCTGCGGCGACTGTGATGTGCCATCATTGCTAGAGGCACGCCCCTGGGAGACACGTGGAGGCCTACCCTCCCCCTAGCCTACGGTTCGGATGTGATTGGTCTGACGTCCTTCCTGATGGGGATGGGCACGTCGGTTACTCGCCCCCAGCGCCCTCGGCTTTCGGCGGCAGTCAGCTACCCCATAGCGGTCGATCCGGCCGGAGGAGCTGAGGGGCTATTGTAGCAGCCGAGGACGTTAGAGGCCAAAAGGGCCAAAAGGCCCCCACCCTACCGGGTCATGAAGGGCTATTGTAGCGGCCGCGGTGCTCGGCTGGGGCTCCTTCGGCTTACCGATCGCGGCTCCCGTTATACGCCCGCCGCTAACCCGCCGAAGGGATTTGGCCCCGCCGAAGGGAAACGGGCGGAACGAAGCTCGTTTGCCCGGGGTCCCTGGCCGGGGGGAACATGCACGGCATGAGCTATGTTCCATGCCAAGGAATGGGGTGCTAGCCGCCCCTCGAAGGGGCGGTTGGTGATTTGACAGGACGGGATCGAAGCGACGTCAAGTGGCGTCAGGACGTTGCGCTCGAGGCGTCTGTCCAACCACGTGACGGACCAGGGTTGGTGAGCGCGTAGGTATGCAGAGTAGGGTGATGTCAGCCAGAGCGGCGGGGTAATCGACGCCCGGACCACGTGCTTGATCAGAAAAGGACGGCGCGTGGGGTGAACGGGTAGCGTAGCATGGAGGCTTCCCTTCCCCTATAAAAGGGGAGTTCTCCCCACTAGAAAGGGGCTGGAAAAACATTCATCTGACACTTGTTGTAGACACCAAATCCCTCATCTTTACATTTGTTGTATGCACCAAAGTCCTTCACCTTTACACTTGAAATATACACCAAAGCACCACTATCATTCCTTCCCTTTGATCCCACCTCAGAAGGTGAAAAGAGTTCTATCGGAGAAGCTAGCCCCACAATACTATCCCCAACATGGGTCTAACAAGGTTGGTCAGCATCAGTAGTGAATCCAGCAATGTAAAGGTTAGAGATCATCTCGGTAGTATCTCTATCAATGAGATGGGATATACTATCAAGATTCCATGTTTGATTATCCCCCATGATATCTTTAACTTTACTTCCTTCATTCACATGGGTCCCTGGGAATTTTTTGGCTAACGGGCCTTCTCCAACCCACCAATCATTCCACAAATTGATATCATGGCCATTGCCAATAACCCACTTGATGCCATTTTGGATTATAAAATTCGTATTCTTAATGCTTCTCCAAGTGTGAGAAAGCTGAACGGTCCTTAGGCCAACTGTCCACAGAGTGAAATCTATGATATTTATTTTTAAGCAATTTAACCCAGAGGCTATCGTGTTTGGTCCTAAGGTTCCACCCAAGCTTGGTGAGAAAGGCTAAGTTTTGATTCCTAGCTTTCTTGAGACCAAGACCACCTTTATCCTTGTCCCTACAGACTTGGTTCCAGTTGACTAAATGAATTCTTTTTCTATTGACCGTGTCACCCCACAAAAAATTCCTATTAAGCCTATCTAGATTATTACAGACATTGATGGGTAACTCCACAGTTTGCATCAGATAATTAGGATTTGTGGAGGTGACATGTTGGACCAAAGTAGCTCTCCCGGCAAGGGAAAGCGTATTACTACTCCACCCCTGAAGTCTACTTTGAATTTTTTCAATAAAGGCATTAAAATGCTTCTTAGTGAGCATCTACCACGTGTTTGAATAAAAGAAATACAAAAAAAATTAGACAAGTATTTAAGCATGTCCTACACGTGTCTGGAGAGTGTCGTATGTCCGTCATTGACACGTGTCGGACACGGACACGGGAGGCCTATAGACGTGTCCGTATTTCTTAGGACATAATAGTAACCAACTATCCAAGCTTATGATAAAACCATTGGTTAGACTATAAAAGGTTCCTCTAACTCCTGCAAGAATCCCACTAGAACTTAATAAAATGGCACCATTACGATCTACAAGAAGCATAATGCCATCAAAGGGTTTTGCCACCCCACCAAGCATGTTCCAAGGGTTACCTAAAACACTAAGCAATCTGCAATCTCTACACACATTAAACATGGTCCTCTTTGCTACAGAAAAGTGAAAAAACTAAAGTCATAACTCATATTTTCTTGAACGTTCTCTTCAGAATAAAAGTATGACATAAAATGCACCAAAATCTAGAGAGATAAGAGTTTGGACATGACAGAATTGACATTGTGCAAGAGTTACTCACAACAATAGAGAGAAAAAAAAAGAGGTATCAAAATATGCTAAATAGCAGTAGCTCCAAAAAACTTTACTAACTTGAGAAGAGATGCAAACGTGGGAGGTATTGAAATTTTCTTTCCTCTCATCAAGAAGTCGTTTGAGCTCTTGCTCCAACTTGAGCTTCTCCTTTGCCTCCAATTGCCCTACTGTTATTGTGAAGACCTTTTTCTTATTAGTAAGCTTCTTAATCTCTCTAGAACATTGCTTAATTAGCAGATTTTTTCAAACTCTCTTCTTTCACTTTTTCGATTTCATCCTGCAGTCTTTGCATTAAAAGGTAAAAAATCATACTCCTAGTAAAGATAATACATTGAACTCTTTATTTTTTAGAGAAAAATTGAATTTGACCCCCTGTGGTTTATATTGGGTGCGGTTTCACCCCCTCTCATTTGAATATCAACACATAACCATCGTGTGGTTTGTGGACCAATGTGCACGGTTACATATCCAAGATAATATAATTTGGGTTACATGTGCCAATATCAAGTTTTTGAAGAGATATCAAAGGCTAAAATATGTTTATACCCTTACCTTCATCTTCTTCCTCAAACCTAGCTCACACCCTAACCCTACCTTACAAAACTTGTACCGATTAAAAAAAAAAAAAAAACCTTACAAAAAAAGCATCATTTGTCTTCTTTATCGGTTTCTTTGTCCACTCTTCCTCTATTCCTCATCTTCTTCAAATTCATCTATCGAATGAGATTTGTACCAAGCTAACCCATTTCTCAAATCTACTCCAAATTCATCTATCTCAACCTCTGTTACTTTTTTATTTTATTTTAATAGAACCTCTGTAATTTCAAACCCAAAACAAATCCCAGAACGGGTTTGATTTGGGTGCAACTGAATCATAACGATACAACGCACCACCGACAGGATGGTTTCGCCTCATCTCATCTAACCCCTTTTTGCACAGACCCATTCATGCCTGTGGTGACACCACGTTTTCCATTGGTCACACACAAAACGTAATGGATGATTTGCACTGATCCATTTTACTTCAAACCCAAAACAAATCGCAATGAATGATTTGTCCATTTCGTCTTCATCCCTGTACTAGATTGCTCGTAAAAACCCAAACTAGTCTCCTTCAATTCCTTTTTTTGGGTAATTAGTCTCCTTCAATTCCTCACTCCTTTGAAACAAATAAATCCCTATGTAATCTATACATGCATACAGACAAATCCACATAAGAAGCACTAACGAATTTATGTAATTTTAAATGAAACTAAAATTTCTGTAATTTCTCTATGTGTGAATGTAGTCAATGTATTATCTGGGTTATTTAGACCTTTGTGGGTGTTGGGCTTGGCCGCTTTAGGTGGCCTTCGGCCCTTTGGGTGTCCTTAATTGGCTTTTTTCCAATCGTTGGATTAGGTCTCAGATTGGACTGATTGCTCTTGCATGATGTTGTTTCCTTGTTCCTTTTAGCCTTGTAATCTTTCAATATTAATGAAACTTTTTTGCCATTAAAAAAAGAGTGTGTGTATGCAGTACGTATAGACATCGATTTACACTACCACAAGAAAAACGGCTTGGATCTGATCGTGTACCGCCGACAGAATAAAGAGGGTTGCTCTGCAAGGCAGCAAAGTGAGAGGGCCTTGTGGGAGACAGAAGAGAGTGAGAGGAAGAAGACGAGGGCAACAAAGTCATTTTACAAGTTCCGTTAACAGAGTTAGAGGTGCACATTGGTCCACAAACCACACGATGGTTATGTGCCGATATTCAAATGAGAGAGGGTGAAACCGCACCCGGTATGAACCAAGGGGGTCAAATTCAAATTTTCCCTAAAAAATAAAGAGTTCAATGTATTATCTTTACTAAGAGTATGATTTTTACCGTTTAATGCAGAGACTGCAGGATGAAATTGAAAAAGTGAAAGAAGAGAGTATGAAAAAATCGGCCACAAAAAAGCCCAAAAATATTAGTCTTAAGCCTACTTTCCAAAATTACCTAAAACCTTGCTTTTAATTCAAGTTTTTCGAAGCATTAGTTAAATAACGTGCTTTTCGCGGCGAACGGAGTTATACTCGCCGAATTCGCGATTTTGAGGGGAGCATCCGAACGTTGATCAAAAGAAGTTTAGTCTTCGCCTATTTTATCTTTTTCGGTAATATTTCTTTCTATAAATTTAGCCTCATGCATTGTTAATTTTATTTATTTTTCCTTGTTCCCTTTCCCGTAATTGTCTAAATTACTTTAAAATTTCTTTTAAAATCCCATAATTATGAGTAGAGACTAACCATTTTGATTAGCTGAATGTGTGCATTTTTCAAATAAAACCTTCTCATCCCGTAACTTAGCTCCCGAACCAAGATCACTCTGGTTACGACAGACCAGTTGTCTCGAATTTTGTACGTTAAATTCGGTTGCTTGGCTAACCTTAAAATCAATTGGCGACTCTAACAAACACGTGTTCTAGTACTTTCAAGGTTTCTCGTGGAGGTCACAGGTGCCCATAGGTTGTGGTAAAAATGAAATGCTCATTTTTGGGATACTTACTTGTCCAAAACAAATTTTTGGTTAGTTTTTATATTTCAATTTATGTCTAATTTTTGTAGTGATCTCCAAAGAAGCTGGGTGTCTTGTTGCGCGATTGGATTTTGATCCATCCTCAGATTGGAGTGTCGAGGTTGATTACAACTTGGGTGTGATGATGGGTGGAAAAGATGTTGTATGGAAGATGTCAACCCTCTCTCCAAATAAGGGGATGTCAACACCCATCAACATGGAAATACCCAATGCAAGTTATAGAAGATGTTGTTTTCTATGGCGGGTTCTCATTAAATAGCAGTACCTCCAAAAAAAATTTACTAACTTGAGAAGAGATGCAAACCTGGAAGGTATTGAAATTTTCTTTCCTCTCATCAAGAAGTCGTTTGAGCTCTTGCTCCAACTTGAGCTTCTCCTCTGCCTCGAATTGCCATACTGTTATTGTGAAGACCTTTTTCTTATTAGTAAGCTTCTTAATCTCTAAGCAATATTCTGGAGAGATTAAAAAGCTTACTGATAAGAAAAAGGTCTTCACAGTAACAGTAGGGCAATTAGAGGCAGAGGAGAATCTCAAGTTGGAGCAAGAGCTCAAACTACTTCTTGATGAGAGGAAAGAAAATTTCAATACCTCCCAGGTTTGCATCTCTCCTTAAGTTAGTAATTTTTTTTGGAGGTACTACTATTTAATAAGAATCCGCCATAGAAATCAACATCTTCTATAACTTGCATTGGGTATTTCCATGTTGATGGGTGTTGCCATCCCCTTATTTGGAGAGAGGGTTGACATTTTCCATACAACATCATTTTCACCCAGCACCAGGCCCGGCCCTGAGAAATTCGTGGCCCCAGACGAGAATTTAAAACAGGGCCCTATGTTTTTCTTAAAAGAAAAATTTAGAGGACCAATATTAACTTCAAATGATAAATACTTCGTTCTATATTTAGTCTTTTTTGTAATTTGTCGTTATGTCAATAAACAATAGTTTTTGGTCGTAATTATTCATTTTTATTGCAACAATAAAAAAATATTGAAATCGACAAATTGATGCAAATATTTTACGAATACACACGAAGTGTTTTATTTATTTTCCCTTGATGACAATACTGACAAATTTTTCTTAAAAAAGTAAACAAACAATATGGATGTGGTGGAATAATATGTTCACGCAATTGATTTCTTCTAAAATGATAGTTTTGAACTTAGTATAATATTTTTATCATTAATCGCACAATTGAAACACCTTTTTGAGGTAATTTGAACTAAAAATTTAATGAAACAACCTTTAAACAAGTATAAATCTTTTATAGCAAAGGTGTCTACCAACGTTTAATGCAAAAGAAAACCTAAAAAAAATTATAATAGAAATCTCATGGAGAGGGAAAAAAAAATTAAGAAAGAGAATGAACCTTCACATTGCACCCTGAGTTCTTCTTCTTTACATTGCCGTAGTACACAGCGGAAAAAAACAAAAACAAAAGAAAGAGTGCCAGGGAGATTTGAACCCTGCCACACACTCTAGAGACGGGAGGCTTTTCCACTGTGCTGAAAGCCTTTATCTTAATACTTGCACTACATTAATTATTTATTACTTACCAAGTTATATGTACCTAGTTGGGGCCCAAAAAATAGCCCATTTTGGGGGGGCCCCAGGCCCGGGCCTGCCCAGCCTACCCACAAGGCCGGGCCTGCCAGCATCACACCCAAGTTGTAATCAACCTCGACACTCCTATATGAGGATGGATCAAAATCCAATCGCAGGACAAGACATCCAGCTTCTTTGGAGATCATTGCAAAAATTAGACATAAATTGGAATATAAAAACTAACCAAAAATTTGTTTTGGACAAGTAAGTATCCCAAAAAATGAGTATTTCATTTTTACCACAACCTGTGGGCACCTGTGACCTCCGCGAGAAACCTTGGAAGTACTAGAACACGTGTTTGTTAGAGTCGTCAGTTGATTTTAAGGTTAACCAAGCAACATAATTTAAGGTACAAAATTCGAGACAACCGGTCCGTCGTAACCAAAGTGATCTTGGTTCGGGAGCTAAGTTATGGGATGAGAAAGTTTTATTTGAAAAATGCACCCATTCCGCTAATCAAAATGATTAGTCTCTACTCAGAATTATGGGATTTTAAAAGAAGTTTTAAAGTAATTTAGACAATTACGGGAAAAGGGAACAAGGAAAAATAAATAAAATTAACAATGCATGAGGCCAAATTTATAGAAAGAAATATTACCGAAAAAGATAAAATAGGTGAAGACTAAACTTCTTTTGATCAACGTCCGGATGCTCCCCTCAAAATTGCGAATTCGGTGAGTATAACTCCGTTCGCCGCGAAAAGCACGTTATTTAACTAATGCTTCAAAAAACTTGAATTAAAAGCAAGGTTTTAAGTAATTTTGGAAAGTAGGCTTAAGACTAATATTTTTGGGCTTTTTTGTGGCTGATTTTCAAAGGGGAATTTTGGGTTTAGGAAAGGGGTTTGCAAGAGTAAGACAATGGAAAACAATGGTTTTTCTAGCAAGTATTTTCATATAAAATAAACTTTGACGACTATGACTAGAACTCCTTCCTATTTATAGTGCTTCATGGAAGGCTCTAGTCCAAGATATTTTCATACAAAATAAACTTTGAGGAAAATTCTAGAATTACACATGTGATTAGTTCTCACAAAAAAAAAAAAATCTAGATATTTTACATAGATATTTTAGACAAGATAGATAATCTAGAGCTTTTAGAAATTAGATATTTATATATCCTTCCATAATATCTTTCATCTTTGGGTTTTGTTAATTGGGCTTGTTTGGACTTTATTTTTTAAAGTGCCAAGATACTAAATCTAGTTTATGCTTCAAAAAAATAATCATAAGTAATATAAAATTTAAAAATTGTTATACTCAATAATATCAACAAACTATGCTTACATTAAAACAAAAAAAGTTTCTAAGATGAAATTTTTTAAGTCTCTCAACTGGGGTCTGTCACATTAAGACTTTTTGTTGTCTTAATAATAAAAAAAGGAGCCCTATCGTACTATGGTTCTTTCGTCTATTCAAGCCTTGCATTAAGGATGAATTTCTATCATATGATTTGATTGTTGCCGTAATTTGATCAAATGACTAAAATTAATGTGTTTGGGGTTCCGTTTTTTAAAATAAGGTTTGACTTTTTCCTAATAAGTATCGTAGGATACGTAACAGATTAGGATATAAGTATATATATCATAGGATACGCGATTGTATCGTAAGCCGTAAGGTTTCTCTACTGAAAGGATACATGGTGGGAGACATATTGTGTGTCGTAGGTTTTTAATAACTATGGTATTAAGTATGTTGATGGATAAGATACATATGAAAATGTGTATCCTTTCAGGAACTAGAAATAATTAATATTAGAACACTTGTACCTCTAATTACTCTCCCCACCAGTAAATATAGTCTACTACAAAAAAACCTCCAATTTTCGGGAAAAAAAAAACAAAGCACTTCCGTGCATTATTTCGTTCATTTTTTGACACAAAATTAAAAAACTAAGTGAAATTTTTATTCAAAAATTGCACTTCGTTTTATAATAGACTATCTTTGTAGGACAGAGATACGAAAATATTGATTTTGGGTGCCACCAATGAGTTGGAATCCTGGCCCCGTCCCAGTCTGTCGATTTTGGGTGCCACCAATGAGTTGGAATCCTGGCCCCGTCCCAGTCTGTCATGGTTGTTTGTACACGTGCATGTTGTAATTACACTGTGCAACTGATTGTTCATTTGTAAATCTCCAATTCCAATGTTAGGATTTTCGAACAACCGTTCAATCCCACAATGCCCTTACGGATTTTGGGAACAGTGAATCACAGAACGAAACAAACAGTCGTGCGTAATGAAAAAGGAAAGAAAAATACGAGACACAAGATATATATGAAAAATCTCAACGCGAGGAAAAACCATGGGAGCCACACCAGTCCTCTATGAAATCGAATCAAGAGTACAAGTCTTCTCACAATCTCTCTTAGATCTGCGTTTTCTCTTGTCTCTCTCTATTTTTCTCTAAAAACTTGTAACCCTAATTACATGCTAACTACAATATAAAGAGGTCGGGTCCTATGACCGAAATTACGGCTCCGCCCCCCACACCTCCGGTGGGGGCTCTGCCCCCTACACCCCTGGGCTAAACCATTGCTAGAGGTTATGTGCACCCCAACATCCTATTGTTTTGTTGGTTCAAGAAAGAAGCTGTGCATTTTTTGTTTGTTCCATATGTTTCCACCGATGTGCAACGTTCATGCCTCCACAAACACAATCTTTAAAGGGCTTTTATTTTAACAAGCCTTGAAGTTGGCTGCTTGCAATAGTATAGCAGATAAGAGCAAGTCCAACTGTTTAGTGTCAATAACCGGCAAAATAACTTTTGGGTTTGCTACAGTGAGCGGGAAAAAAAATTAGAACTGTATTTGCACCGATTTGGTTTCATCTTGACACAATGACAAATTTAGACCATTTTTGATAAA
This sequence comes from Vaccinium myrtillus, assembly GCA_016920895.1. Lineage (NCBI taxonomy): Eukaryota > Viridiplantae > Streptophyta > Magnoliopsida > Ericales > Ericaceae > Vaccinium > Vaccinium myrtillus. Next base: position 15,023,817 of record CM029274.1, read on the forward strand.
ATTTATCTCATTTTATAACGGCTTATTTACCTTTTTAGTCCCCAAAGTATTCGCGAAATGTCAATTTGGTCCCCAATATTCAAATCGTGTCTATCGAGTCCCCAATGTTCACAATGTGTGTTTAAATGGTCCCTGTGTCTAACTCCGTCCGTCTTCTCCGTCAAATGCAGGGGTAATTTCGAAATTTCACCCCCACAACTTATCTTCAACCTCTAATCTTCTTCTTCTTCCTTAACATCATCTCTCCAATCTCCATAGCCAGCACCACCGTACACCTCTCCTACCCGACCGGTACACCGTGACCCGTGACCCCTTTCTCTCTCCTCCACCGTACACCACCATCCATTGCGCAGAGAGAGAGAGAGAGAGAGAGAGAGAGAGAGAAAGAGAGGGAGAGACACCACCAACGTCGACACACCACCGACCCAACAGTGCTGCACTCTACGAATTTTCAGAATTAATCTAATTATCCAATATCCATGAAATGTTTACCACAAACTCCAGACTCATACTTAATCATCATATCAAAAATTCAGAATTTTCCGAGCTCTGCAACTATTTTTAAACACCCGTCAAACAGATCCAAAGCTTGCTGAAAATTTCCCCAAAACAGATTTTTCTCCAACTTCAAACTAAAAACTGCTATCCTCTGGAAAGAGTTGAGGCACAAACCATACATCATTTCGAAGGTATACGAATCTAGTTTCATAATCAGAAGAAGACGTACCAATCGGATACCCGAGCTAAAAGTTATAACCATTTTCCCGAGATATGCCAGTGCTGTCTGTAAAAACAAGAACCTGACAGAAGATTGGTTCACAAATTTTCATATTTTCTGTACTTCTATTTGAACTCTGAAATTTTTAAAAAACATATAAAACATCCATGGGTAGCTACTGTAAAAATCTCGTAAATTTCCTACTTCAGGAACCATGTTTTAAAATTCGCCAAAACCCATGGCAGATTTGTTTTTTGCAAAACCAGTCAGTGAACACCTTCACTCGCTTCCACGAATTTTTGTAAAAACAAACCCCAAATCACTCTTATGAGATGCCAAAAGACCTGATTAACTTGTAAAATAACAACAAAACTCAAGAATTTCGGAAATTATACTCCAATTCGTACCTTATTTTTGAGTTTTCCCCAATTTTCTTCTTCTTCTTCTCTTCCTTCTTCTTCTTCTTCTTCTCCATCTTCTCACGGTCTCTCCCTCACTCTCTCTTCGGTACAAAGTAAAAGAAATGAGAGGATAAATATCTCCAGGTTTTCCACCCAAAATTAATGAAGCAACCTCCCAATTGACTTGGAGTCAAGAAGAACATGAGGTGTCCAAGTCTTCCCAAATTTTCCACAACAATTAATGAGGAACATCCCCCTTTTCTATTACGTCCACCTCCTTTCTGATTTTCTAGATTTCTCTTTTTTTTTTCTTTTTCCATAGTTCACAAGATAAACACATAAATGAAGCCCAAGCTCCGGTATATTAAAAACGGGTGTTACAGGGCAGGGTAGGTGATGGTGGTGTACGGTGGAGGAGAGAGAAAGGGGTGATGGGGGTGTACGGTGGAGGAGAGAGAAAGGGGTCACGGTGGAGATGGATCACGGTGTACGGGTCGGGTAGGAGAGGTGTACGGTGGTGGTGGCTATGGAGATTGGAGAGATGATGTTAAGGAAGGAGAAGAAGATTAGAGGTTGAAGATAAGTTGTGGGGGTGAAATTTCGAAATTGCCCCTGCATTTGACGGAGAAGACGGACGGAGTTAGACACAGGGACCATTTAAACACACATTGTGAACATTGGGGACTCGATAGACACGATTTGAATATTGGGGACCAAATTGACATTTCGCGAATACTTTGGGGACTAAAAAAGTAAATAAGCCATTTTATAACCATCAGATTAAATTCATCTCATTTTTCAAAGCAAACAAGTGTGGTTAACATTCACGTAAACACATGAAAAGGTGGGAATTATAAGTACCAATACAAAGAACACAAAATGTGCCAACCCATGTTGTGCTTTTATTAAGCACAACAAGATTTTATTTTATTTTTTGGTCAATCGATAGAAGTATTATTGATTACTGCAAATGCGAAACATCCAAAGAATCTTGTCTACACACCCAGTTCGGGAAGTCCCCTTCCCAAGTGGTAGGAAGCTCAACAGAAAGGGCATATTTGGCTATTTCATGAGCCACCCTATTAAAAGCCCAGGGAACAAACGAAAAAGAAATGGAATGAAAAAGTCGAACTAAAAATAAAGCATCTTTGATGATAACGGCCACACTGGAATTAACACATTTCACGCCCTGTAGCATTTGAACAATCCTTTGCGCATCACCTTCTATCAATAAATCTTCCCCCGTGCAATCTCCCGCAAACTCTAAAGCACAACAAAAACCCAACGCTTCAACCATTGCTGCTGACCAAACATTTGAAAGAGGGTTGGCTGCCATCCTTAGAATGTTTCCATGTTCATCCCGCAGAACTATGCCCACACCTCCCTTTCCATTGCTTTTCTGAAGTGATCCGTCAACATTAATTTTAAGAAAACCTCTTGTCGGAGGCGTCCAGTTAGTACACTCAATCTCATGAACCTCCGGGTTACGCGGCACAGGTGCATTAGATGCGCAAAAATCAGAGAAATCATTGAATTCGTTACCAAAAATCCGTGTCTCATAAATCCATTCCTGCTTGAAAACCCAAGTGTTTCTAGCTTTCCAAATATGCCAACCCACTGTAGCGAACAATCCCAACTGCTCCCATTTGTTTTCTCCATCTGTGATTTTTTCCACATAAGTCCACATCTCCTTAACTTGAACTGAGGTTAATGCTTCCGGTCTCAATCGAAGAGGAGAGAGCAGCCACACTCTACACGCGCGATCAACATATGCAAAATAGACTCAACCGTCAACCCACACACCAGACACACCTCATCAAGTGGAACTTTTTCTTAACCAAATTCTGATTAATAGGAAGGATATCATGAAGACTACGCCAAAGAAATACCTTAATTTTCGCCGGAGCTTTGCACCGCCAAATCCTTTTCCACTTGCTTTCATCCACCTCACCTCTATTTGACTGCCCACATCCATCCGCTCGGTGTCGCCATGATTGCGTTAATTGTTTAGCGATTACATAAGCCGATTTGACGGAGAATTTTCCATTAGTGGTACCCCTCCATACTTGTTCATCCAGTTGGTCTGTCAAGCTCAGAGGTAATCTCAGAATTTGCTCGCTATTACGATGATTAAAGATCGACCTGACCAATGGTTCATTCCAAGCAACACGTCCTGCCTCAAAAAGATCCCTTACCCAAGTGTATTGGTCACCTCTAGGTTCAGCAGTTAGCACTTTCAAATATAGCGGATCATCCAACCAAGGATCAGTCCAAATTTTAATAGAATTTCTTGTTGCAACCCGCCATTTCCACCCCTTCTCAATGACTTCATTACTTGCCAAAATGCTCTGCCAAGCCCAAGAAGCTGAAGCCTTGGGTTGAGCCTCCAAAAAATTCGTGTTAGGAAAATACTTTGCCTTAAAAACTTTGTAGAACAGAGATTCATCACCCACCAAGAGCCGCCATCCTTGTTTGGCCAACAATGCTAGATTAAATGCCTCAAGGTCTCTAAATCCCAGCCCTCCCTTTCCTTTGACCTCCGTTAATTTCTCCCAACTCATCCAGTGAATCTTCTCTGCGACATCTAATCCATTCCAAAAAAACTTTGCAATCACAGAGTTCAACATTTTGCATAGTCCTGTTGGCATCTTAACACAAGCCATCGCATAAATAGGCATCGTAAATAGAAACGATTTAATCAAAACCTCCTTCCCAATGAAAGTGCCTAAACTCCCAAACCTAATGAAAGTGCCTAAACCTAAACCCTAAGGTATCCTATGAAAGTGTCCTATGAAAAAGTGCCTAAATCACTAAAACCCTATAATTAGAAAGTGCACCCTAAGTGCCTAAACTCAAAATGCTTAAACCCACTATACCCTACCCAAAGAGCCTAAATCCCTAAAATTGAACCCACCCCAAAAATTAAAGAGAGAAATTAATTTTGTCTCATGCATCAATTTTGTGCCACATGAGAGAGAGAGAGAGAGAGAGAGAGAGAGAGAGAGAGAGAGAGAGCGGTGTGGGGCAATTGGATAAGTGACGGGTCACGTCACAATGTTTGGGGAGGATTGGTCCGGGGGTTGGGATAAATGGTAATGCCCACATGTCGCTTTCATTGAACAGTAAACAGTACTCCTAAAAAACCCAACTTTTGCTTTTGTCCGCAGGAGATTCCTCCGCATGGTGAGCGTGAGTGGTGTGATTCATTAATGGTACGTATTTTTGTCTAGTATTGTCCTTGAACCCTAAAAAATTTCTTATCAATGCATTGGAAGCCTTAAAATAATTTAAACTGGACTAAAAGCCCTTTAATGCTCCAAATTTGTCCTTTTGGACAATTGTCTGTTATAAACCCACTTACATGAACATCACATATAGCTAGTACATTTGCTCAACATTACGCATACAAGCATACTACAGAAAATTAATGGAAGCTTTAGTTAAATCCACTTACATAAACATCAATATGCTTTAGTCGACGCTGCATATACAACAAAAAACATATTGAAGCCACATTGAGAGCTTAAAGATAAAATCCTTGGAAGGATTAAGGGATGGACCAATAAGGTGTTATCATATGGGGGAAGGGCCCAGTTAATCCAGTCAGTCTTGTACAGTGTGCAAGTTTACTGGAGTGCTATTTTTATTCTGCCTCAGAGAACCTTGAAAGATATTGAAGCCACATTGAGAGCTTTCTTATGGTCTGGTGTGGAGCTTAAGGCTTCTGGTGCTAAACTCAAATGGGCGCAGGTCTGTGTTCCTAAAAGAGAAGGTGGATTGGGTTTTCGTAGATTAAAGGATTGGAATAAAGCCTCCATTATGCGACATCTCTGGGCTTTGAGCTGTAAAGCTGATTCTTTGTGGGTGAAATGGGTTCATGTGTATATTATCAAGGAGCAATGTCTTTGGAGTATGCTTATTCCTTCTAGTTCTTCTTGGGTTATCAGAAAGTTGTTGAATCTGAGAGGTATCTGTCAACCCCTCATCAAATGTGTTATTGGAAATGACACGGATACCTTTGTATGGTTGGATAATTAGCATCCTCTTGGCGTTTTACATGCTAGGTATGGTGAGAGGGTGGAATTCAACCTGCACAGATCTTTAGGGGCTAAAGTAAGCTCAATCATTTGCAATGGGGGGTGGAATTGGCCTAGAGCTCGGAGTGCAGTGACTAGGGAGATTGTTGCTCTTACTCCTCTTGGTTTTCTTCCTAACCCTTCTCAACCCTTCTCAACCTGACAAAGTGACTTGGCTCCCTTCCAAGTCTGGTGCTCTCTCCACTAAATCGTCTAGGGAAGCCATTAGACCTTCAGCTCCGGTGCAGCCTTGGTGGAAGCTAGTGTGGTACGGGCAGCATGTACCTCGGTGGAGTTTCATTCTCTGGTTAGCCATATGGGGAAGATTAGCCACTAGAGACGGGCTGAATAAATGGGGGATTACGCAAGATACTCATTGTGTGTTGTGTTCTAATGGAGTGTTTACCTGTCCCATGGCTGCGACTGTCTGGCAAGAAGTGCTGGCCCTAAACAACATAACAAGGCCTTTGGTAGAGGTGAGAAATGATATTATTTGGGGCTTGTTGTTCAGAAAAGGGAATTCTTTGGTGGATACCATTTATAAATTGTCCTTGGCTTGTACTGTTTATTGCTAGGATGCTGGTTTTGGGTTTTGTTCTCCTAGGAGGATTTGTGTTTGTAGACTTGGTTGGAGTGTTTGTTCTTTCTTAATAAATGATTAATTACAAAAAAAAAAAAACATATTATAAGTTATTGGGTAACATAAGCAGGCCCGGCCTGAGATTTATGAGGCCCCGATCCAGTTTTGAAAATGAGACCTCTCAATTTTTCTATATAAGTTACTTTTTCGAGATGATAAATAAAATGGCCTTGTGTTACATTGGCACATTGCTTGTAATGGTGTGGGAACCCAAGGTCGTGGGTTCCAACGTACCTCACTAAAAATATGCTATATTTTTTTGTTGACCCCAGACCCTGGCCTACCCAGTCTTCCCTCAAGGCCGGCCCTGAACATACGTACACATGCTATTCTTTGTGTTCGATATAAATAAATACAAATGCACACTATATACTAAAAAGGAAAAAAAAAAAGAAAAAAACTGCACATGTTGGTGCAAACACAAAATTTTGACGTCGTCACCTGCTTTTCTGTATGTTATATTTCATCAACATATAACTTTCTTCTTGCATCTTTGCCTTCATTACTTGTTTCCAATTACCATTCTCAGTTTCCACGTTAAGATTTGAGAGCACGTGCATCGTTTGTGCATAGCATGTAACTATCGTAAAAAATCCTTGCCAGTGCTAATACAAATCAGAATGTTTTTTGAAGGAGCAATGTTACAGGTACTAATTAACTAGTGTGTGCCACGGCCCACGTAGACAGTTCGTGTAATGGTTAGTACACTAGTTAGTGATGAGAAAAATACAGTTTGATCGGATAATTCTAGAATACAATTGAATTATAAATGATAAAATGAGTACATATTACAAGATTCATTTGTTCATTTTTGTCTTATTTTGCAAAATTTAATAGTCGTGGAAGAAGAAGAAGATATAGATACATAAGTACTTTTTTTGTTGTTGCCCTTTTTTGGCAATCTTATTCGTACCCATTGTTATTTACTGTTGTTTAGAGAGAGAGAGAGAAGACATGTGTTTATATGGGAATTCTCATGGTTACCTTTATGAATTATGTGGCTTATTTTTACGAATTTTGCAGCAAAAAAAGACTCTCTAGGTTACGAATTTTGTGGCTTGTTTTCACGAATTTTGTGCGACTCACTTTTACAAATTTTTGTGGTGCTATTTATCATTTTCCTGTGGTTCAAAATACGAAACCTTGTGGCTTACTTTTAAAAAAATTTGTCGTCATTTATGAGATGTTGTGGCTCGACATACGGAGAATCCACTGTACACCATTTTTTTGGGTGTTTACCGGCCGCAGCTCTATCTCAAACAGGGACGGAGCCAGAATTTTACCTTTGTGGTGGCGAAAACATGTACTTAAAAAATAACAAGACAAAATGCATTATGAGGATGAATGATTAAAAAAATCTAGTGGTGGCGAGTCTACATAATTCGGGGATAAAAATTTATTTTCTACATAATAATTACATTTTTTGAAAACCTTGTCCGCCACCACTTGTCCCCCCTTGGCTCCATCCTTGATCTCAAAGCCAATCTGCGTCAACATTACTCATACATGTCAACATTACTCATACATGCATATAACCAAACAAGTACACGTGCTCAAAAAAAAAAAAAAAAACGTTACTCATACAACCAAACAAGTATTTTTTCAACATATGCTCCTCATTTCCGATGCCCTTTCAAAAACTTCCTTAATTTAGTAGACCCTGCAGATACAACAAAAACATATTGTAAGTTATGTAACATATATGTACACATGCTATTCTTTGTGTTCAATATAAAAAAATTCAAATGCACCCTATATAATAAGTAAACAACTGCATT
>CM029274.1:15032429-15107141 GCA_016920895.1 Vaccinium myrtillus
ATTAAATGTGCAAACACAAAATTAAATGTCGTCACATGCTTTTGTGTATGTTAAATTTTAGGGTAAATTTCACTTACATCCCCCGAGGTTTCTAACAAATACAGAGACCTCCCCTATACTTTATAAAATTCCACTTTTCTTCCATACTTTTCAAACTAATTGTCATTTACCTCCACTGCCATTACTTTAAGGCTAACGGTGTTAACTTTTTGTGTGAAATGACCGTAGTATCCTTAGTATATATATTCTCCACCCTATTAAAACCGTTTTAAAAAAAATAGAGTCAAAAATATTTTTCAAAAAAATTAAACCATTTTTCATTTAAAAAAATAGTTTTTAAAAAAAGTGTGAAAGAGAATAAAAAAAATTCTTGAAAAAAGCTTGTTTTAGAAATTTTTTTGTTGAAAATAGTGTTTTATAGGAAAGAAAAAAAAATTGTTTTGGAAATAGTTTTTCCTCGAAATACTATTTTCAACAAAAAAATTAAAAAAGTGGAGTAATAATTTTATTGAAAAAAATTCTTCGATAGTTTTTGTTTGTAAGTTGTTTTTAAAAAATGAAGAACGGTTTAATTATTTGAAAAACTTTTTTATCTTTATTTTTTTTAAAATCAATTTTTTTATTAGGGTGGAGAACATATATACTAAGGGTACTACCCACGCAAAATTTAACACAAATTCAAGTTTGTTATTCACTGTTGTGTGGAGAGAGAGAGAGAGAGAGAGAGAGAGAGAGAGAGAGAGAGAGAACACATGTTGGGGCCGAATCTACCACGCAAAATTCAACACAAATTTTGAGTGGGACCCATTTTGGAATTCCATTCAAATGATTTGAGCCATTCAATTTCTTTAAAAAGTATTTTTAAGGGTTCCTGTACAAAATCAACTCATTTAGATATCGGTAAGTGGTTGATCAGTTTATTCAGCTGATTCCTATCAAATTGAATGAACTGATCAAGCCCTTAAAACTGAATGAACTGATGAAGCACGTAACGATATCGGAATGAGTCGATGATGTAGGACAAGATATAGACCACTATTATTTATGGAAACATTATTTTAGTAATAATTTTTATTTACGATTAGTATTAGGAGATTTTATTTGTGCTGCCTGTTTTGCACGTTTTTAGTTTAGTTTTGGTTAGATTTTATTTTATTTCCTTTTAGCAAATAGTCTAGGTTTCCAAGTAATGCTTTGCTTGGTCGCCACTCTAAGTAATTTCCTTTTAATTAGGACTTCTACTAGTATAAATAAGGATGTAGGCTATGAACAAATTTAGCTTTTAAATCAAATATAATTCAGAGTTATCTCTCTTTCTTCTTGTGGATTCAAGAACCTCATGGATTCGAGACCTATTTTCGTTTGAACTAGTACGCAACTAGTTTCTCGTGAATTCCGCTGCGTCAAGTGGTATCAGAGCGGGTTTTTCCTGGCTTGGTGGCACCAAACAAAGTAGAAGACACACCCTTTGACGTTGCTCAAAGGTTTGCTGATCCGAGGAAGATGGTGGAAGAACAACAAGCGTTACGGTTGCTCACTCTTTGCCTAAACCAAGGACCAGAAAGGGTTGAAGAGAATTGCACGGGGGGATTTACCCAACGCCGTCCTCTTAACTAGAATCGGGAAAGCGCGGTGGGATTTGCCCAACGCCAACCCGGTAATCAAATTGTAGTTGGGAGACACCCAACTAATCGTGCTGATTTCAAGTATGATGAGTACATGCGCATGAAATATACTCATCCTTTCAGGTATCATGACAACTTACCTAAACTCTGTGGTAATGAGTATTTTGAAAATATTATAGATTGGATTCTAGATATTGAAGATTTCTTTGAGAATGTGGAAGTTCCGTCCGAGGAAAGGTGGATATATTTGTGGTTAAAATTTACAGATTCTGCACTTAGTTGGTGGTTAGATTTGCAATCTTCAAGAGATAAATTGGGTAAATGTCGTATCCGTGCATAGTCAAGAATTAAAAGACTTATGGTGGAGAGATTTTTTCCATGGAATTATGAGAAACTTTTGGAAGAAAAATATAGGCGAAAGCAAGAAAAAACAATTAACACCGTTGCCAAAGATGTTGTTGAAGAAGCTGTTAAGTAAGAGGTAATTCAAGTTAATGGTAAAGAGAAAGTTGATGTGAGCAGTAACAGCAAAATGAACATTTTGATTGAAGTTAATGATAAGCAAATCGATATGGAGGTGGGTGAGAAACAGAAAATTGATATGGATGTTGGTGATCAAGTTGTTGAGGACCCAATTGCTTTTTTAATGGAAGAAATTGATGTTGCTAATTCATCTGATGACTCTATGGTCAAGCCATCCTGTCTCAATGAGCCAATTGTTGATGTGTTAACCAATACCAAGATGAAACAAGATCAAGAGTATCCACAAAGTCCAGATGGCTTTGTTGATTTTCTTGGGGTGCAACAGTATGATTGGATTCTTAATATTCATATGGTGGATCTTATCAATCAATTGAAGCATGCCGAGAAGATATCATTGCAAGTAATTTTTGGTGTGGAACATTTTTGGAAGGGAATCAAGAAGTTGAAGTATTCCAAGTATCTTTTCTTTTGGAATGGAAGATGGCAGATTTCCAACGAGAACTCGTGGGCGAGTTCTTTTGAAGAAAAGGAGAATGATGTAGGACAAGATATAGACCCCTATTATTTATGGAAACATTATTTTAGTAATAATTTTTATTTACGATTAGTATTAGGAGATTTTATTTGTGCTGCCTGTTTTGCACGTTTTTAGTTTAATTTTGGTTAGATTTTATTTTATTTCCTTTTAGCAAATAGTCTAGGTTTCCAAGTAATGCTTTGCTTGGTCGCCGCTCTAAGTAATTTACTTTTAATTAGGTCTTCTACTAGTATAAATAAGGATGTAGCCTATGAGCAAATTTATCTTTTTAATCAAATATAGTTCAGAGTTATCTCCCTTTCTTTTTGTGGATTCAAGAATCTCGTGGATTCGAGACCTATTTTCGTTTGAACTAGTACGCAACTAGTTCTCGTGAATTTCGCTGCGTCAGTCGATTTTTTTTTATGGGAGCTCTTAAAAACCTATTTTAAAGGAATTGAACGGCTCCGATCATTTGCGTGAAATTCCGATTAGTTTTGTGTCAACTTTTGTGTGAGGGGATCCGGCCCTGTCTATATATACATAAATATATCTTCAAATTATCACTTTAAAACAGATTTTTCTTGTCAACTTTTGTTGCCTCTATAGTTTCGTATTTGGAATGAATGAGGTAACCACTTCAATTCCATTAAAGTTTGTAAAATTGAAAAATCTAAAAAAATTAGTTGCAACTTGGCTTACATGCTCTTCTTTCTAATATCTTTTTACTTGTCTGTTTTTATACCCTATTATCGTAATCTATTTTTTCACATGTGCTTAATCATATTATAAGATATTGCCTTCAGGTTGATATTAAGCGTCGTATTTTGCTTTTCCTAGGCGTAAAATAGGGGAGAGAGAGGAAGAGAGATACAAATATGTTATAGTGGTAGGATTTCTTTTGATAATGCATAACTCATGGATTCTATGCATTCAAGTTTTCAAATTATCTCGTTTATGTATTAAATGGCGAAAGCTAGACATTCTCTGCCAACCGTACTAGGATTTTTTTTATTGCGTTTCTGGAAAGTTTGGATGGATAGATAGGTTATAGATACATAAGTATTGAAATGCATATCTACACGGGACCACCCCAAGGGTTTGAAGTACCCTAGGTCTAGCTTAAAAAATGTGCCCTAAGAGTATAACGCCTAGATAATTTTTTCAGTAACAATCACAATATAAGAAAGGCAAAACTATAAATATAAAATTCTACTAATCATTATATAATAACAGAAAAGTCAAAACACAAAGTCTCCAAATATATATAACGCACGAGTATCATTTAAATATAACTCGTGTTGTGTTTCATTTGCCAAATTTAACATAAAAGAATTGGTTTTTAGTGAGGACATATGAAGAATAATCAATTTTTAGCATAAAAATATAACTTCATTTGGGACCCAAAATGATTGTTAATATCTAATCTAAGCTAAGTAAAATCCTATTAAACAAAACCCAGTTAAACAAAACCATATTGAACCTAACAAAACTCATAAACTAATCTTTTAGTTTGGGCCTTTATATTTTTCTTGGGCCTTTTTATTTTGGATCTCATTGAGCCTTTTTATATTTCTTTTTGGGCTACAAAAGACCCCTAGTCAAGGCTACCACTTAAAATTCTTGGGGTGCCCCAAATTTTGAGAGTTTTGTTAGTGCCCTAGGCCCAGGCCATGTGGGCCTTGGGCCTGGGCCGACCTTGTATCTACAGTACAATAAATGTACGTGTTGGCCAATATGCATAGTACGGTACGTATTAGTATCGGAGTCTCCAATCCCGAGACGAACCACGTATCGGCCGATATTCAAAACTATCAGTACGGCCAATGTATGTGGATGATCAATATCTTATGTCATGTGCACCAAATATAGTTTGGAGTGTTTAGGAAGGTAAAAAAATAAATAAATAAATCAATTTTCTACATTTTTTTTAATCGGACTATATTTCGAAGGAGGACTTTTTTTTTTTTTTGAAAGGCAAATTTTTTTTATTAATCTTTGGAAAAGAGGTACAAAGATTAAAGGGAACCAAGGGAACGCCATCACAACGTGTAGAAGCATCCCAACTATGTTGGCACCCAACTACACGACAATCATATGCCACCTATGACCCGAAAGAGACAAGATGATCAGGGATCAACCAGCGAACAACCAATACAAACAAGAAAATAACACTAGGGATTACACCAGCTATCAAAACATAAAGCAATAGACCTAAAAACAACTACCCCAGCCAGCATAAAAAGCCACAATCAGCAGTGCATCACAACAACAAGATACCATCACTTTAACATGCGTCCAGAATGCTCCTTAGTCTGTAGACGAAGTCGTTGATCGAATAATCTGCATGATTCCAGTTTGGTTTAACCCAAAAGGCCACCTTTAGTTTAATTAGATCAGTCACTTCCTGCCAATTGGGATCCTTGTTTTGGAAGATGGATTCATTACGCATTTTCCAAAGAGACCATAACACTGCATATGGGATGCAATCCCAGATCATTCGAGCTTTTGGTTTAACCTTGACATCTTGCCACCATTTGAGCAAAGATGAGACTGAAGAAGGGGTTGCCCAACTAATATCCCACCAATCTAACATTTCCCCCCACACCATCCATACTTGTTTGCAGAGGAGGAGAGAGTGGTCTAAGTTTTCAATAACTTCTCCACAGAATCTACACAGTGCTTGATCTTGCTGATGAATAACACCAATTTTCAAAAGGAAGTCTCCTGTTTTTAGCTTACCCAACTGAACCATCCAAGCAAAACACTGAACTCTAAACGGTGCAACATTGTGCCAAATCCATTTGAAAGTTTTCCTATTATTCACCTCATAGTTGTTAAGGGGGCGAAGAGACAGCTTGTACATGGAAGAGACAGAGTATGACTTTGAGTTGCATGCATTCCAAGAGAGATGGTCTGGACTTGATAAAAAAGAAATTTGCAGATTATCTAACATGTTCAGCATACCTGCTAGCTCCTCAGATTCCCAAATGAAGAGATTTCTTCTATGTTGAAAGTCCCATCCAAATTGTTCTTCCTTTCTCAGATACACTTCAACAAGAGATTCATTTGTATGTAGAATGGTGCTAAAAATTCTAGGATACAGCACATTGAGACTATTCCCATTTACCCAAGGATCAGTCCAGAAAAGGATTGAAGAGCCATCACCAATTGAGATTCTGACATTTTCTGCATACTTGGAAAAGATAAGTGGCCTTCTGTTTTGAATTTGAACAATGTCTTTCCAAACCATAGAAACATGTCTGTTGATGTTCATGATTGGTTGTCATAGATTTGAATCCATGCCATATTTTGCACAGATTATTCTTCTCCAAAGAGCATGCTTTTCAGTACCAAATCTCCACCACCATTTTAGCAACAAAGCCTCATTCATTTCCCTAAGGCCTCTTACCCCCAGACCACCATTTTCCTTGGAGAGTTTGATTTTTTCCCAGCTAACCATGTGAATCTTCTTTTTCAGATCGTAGCTGCCCCATAAGAAGCTTCCCTGGATCCCTTCAATGGACCTAGCAACTGCCTCAGGCATCTTGAAAAGTGACATATAGTATATGGGAAGACTAGTAAGGACTGATTTGATGAGTGTTAACCTGCCACCAAAAGATAGAGATCTTTTTTTCCATGAGGATAGTTTAGACTTTATTTTCTCTATAACTGGTTTCCATGTGGATTTCAACCTAGGACTAGCACCAAGTGGCATGCCTAGGTACTTGATAGGGAGGCACTGAGATTTGCAGCCAAGTGCCTTTGCAAAAACATCTAGTTGAGACTGATTCAAACCCACTCCACATACTACACTTTTGTGGTAGTTAATTGTTAGGCCTGACATTAGTTCAAACCCATTTAGAAGACCTCTAATGGTAGTGATTTCATCCAGATTTGCACTACAAAAGATAAGGGTATCATCTGCAAATTGCAGATGTGTCAAAATAGGACCATCATCACCTATTCTCAATCCCTGTAGTCTGCCCTGGGAAATAGCTTCTTGGAAGATGCAATTCAGACTTTCAACTACTAGGATGAAGAGAAAAGGGGAGAGTGGATCCCCTTGCCTAATACCCTTTTGCATTTGGAATTCCCTGGTGGCAGATCCATTAACAAGGACAGATACCCAAGCTGCGGATAGGCACTCATGAATCCATTCAATCCATCTATCAGGATAACCAAGCATTCTCATCATTTTGAAAAGAAATGTCCAGTTCAAATTATCAAAGGCTTTTTCCAAGTCTAACTTGATGATAATACCTTTTGTTTTCCTTTTCCTCCAGCCATCAACAACTTCATTGGCAATAAGGACACTATCTTGGATGTTTCTCCCACCAGTGAATGCTGATTGGACTTCACCAATGACAGAATTCAGAGTAAGTTTGAGCCTTGCTGCCAGCACCTTAAAGAGTATCTTATACATGCATCCAATTAAGCTAATAGGCCTGTAATCATTAAGCTTTGTAGGGTTGTCATTTTTGGGAACAAGAGTAATGAAAGAGGTATTGAGACCTTTGGGGAGGTTGCAGTTAAGAAAGAATTCATCCATGAACTTCATGATATCTGCCTTCATGAATTGCCATCCTTTCTTTATACATGTAAAGTTAAAACCATCAGGGCCTGGAGCTTTATTCCCATCACAACATCTAATTGCATCCCATACTTCATCCTCAGTGAATCTAGAAATCAAGCTGGAACATTGGGAGTCATCAATAGGGTTACCTCTATTTGAGCAAAAGAAAGGTCTGACAGCCCAATCTTCTGAAAAAAGTTTCTTAAAGTGCTTGAAGACTTCCTCTTTCACTAGTACGGGGTCCTCAACAAGATGGTTACTTATAAGAATAGAGTTGATGGAATTTCTGGATTGTCTGAACTTGGCCATGGTATGGAAATACTTGGTATTCCTGTCCCCCTTGAGGTGCCATTGGACTCTTGATTTCTGGAGCCACATTCTATCAATAAGTCTGCTCAAATGCCACATTTCTGTTTTTAAATCCTTTCTTCTGAGGTTGTCAGCTTGCTGGATGGTACCATTTTCTGCTTGAAGGTCCAAAAGATGTAGTTGGTTCTCCACAGTGTTAAGCTTCATTTGAAGGCTTCCAAATTCCTCATGACTCCAGGATTTAATAGCTTCTTTCATGGATTCCAGCTTCTTAACTATTCTAAGTGCAGCCCAATCTTGATCATTTACACCTTCCCAAGCTGACTTCATAACTTTTAAGCAATTGGGGTTGGAGAGCCAGAAGTTGTAGAATTTGAAAGGTTTGGGTCCCCAATTTCTATCATCTTCTTTGAGCAATATGGGGCAGTGATCCGAAAGAGTTTTGGGGAGACCCCACAGTTTTAGTTTGAAAGTATCAATCCATTCAGGATGAACAAGGAACCTGTCAAGCCTACTCCATTTCTCTTCCAATTGGGAATTCGACCAGGTAAATTTCCTCCCAAGCATTGGAAGGTCAAGAAATTCCATATCATCAATGAACTTGTTCAAATCTTGCATGCCTGTGCATCTAGTAGAACACCCTTGCCTTTCTGAGATATTTCTGACCTCATTAAGGTCCCCTCCTAGGCACCAAGGATCTGTAAATTCTGACTTTAAACTGACAAGTGATGTCCAAACTTTTCTTCTTTGAATAGTGCAGCAGGGGCAGTAGGTATTGGCAAGCACACATTGGAAAGATTGGTTAACCGTACCTTTAAGTATGACGAAGTTCCTAGAACCACAAGTTTCCTTCAAAGCAAACACTTTAGGATTCCATATGCATATTAAACCTCCAGAAGTTCCTGCAACTTCAACATCCAGAAATTGAAAGTTGTCTTCCCACCAAATGGACTTAATGAACTCATCAGAAATTGAGCCTTGCTTGCATTCCTGCAGGAAAACCATGTCCACTCTATTTTCTCTTAGTAATTTTTTAATTTTACTTCTTTTCTCCCTTCTCCCTAGACCCCTAACATTCCAAGATAACAGCTTCATAATGATAGATAAGGGTCAGGACATATGGTCCATTCAGGGAAGGCAATCAGTCCTAGACTTCCTTTGGACCTCCATCTCCGCTAGTTTGCTGATGACTTCATCTTCATCACCATCATAGCCTATGTTGTTAAGCTTGTTCAATTCCCAGATGGTTTGAGCTTCATTAAGCAGAATTCTATTTCTGTTGTTTATACCTTGTGAAGATAATGATGCAGACAAGGCGGCAGCAATAACTGCTGATCTGAGAACAACACATTTATTCTTACCCCTGCCCTTCTTTTGATAGCACGATTTGTCTTTTGAAAATCCTAGAATTTCGTCAATGGTTTTCCTTCTCTTTTTAACTTTAACACATTTAATTACAGCTTCAAGTTGTGGGATATTGACTTCAAGAGGGTCTACATATGGCTCTTCATTTCTATCTTCAGAATGAGTATCCTCAAACTCCCCAATCTCCTCACTCTTTGATTTACTATTGTCTTTCTGATGAACAATATCTTCTAAAGCAATTGACTTCCTAACTTCCAAATCTTCAGCAATAAAATCCTCTTGTTGTTGATCAGGTCCGGCATCGCTTTTTATTTTTTCAATATCATTAGGAGAGTTAGAATCCCCATCCAAACTCCCATCAAAGCTATCCATGACCTTCTCACTGCCATTGACCTTTGCACTTCCCATTGCTGATGTTTCAAGCTCCAAAGAAGTGGAGCTAATAAAGTCTCCAACAACTGCTGATTCATTAATTTGCACGCCAGAATATGCTTGTAGGTGGCTGTTGTAATGGCCATGAACCCCATTTAAAGCCATTTCAAAATTATTAATCCCCACATCAGAATTATTTCCCACCATGTCATTATTGTTGACCAATACAAATCTATTATATTCCACCTCATCAGCCTTGTCACCATTTTCAACCTGTAGATGCTATTTTTCCATGGTTGGAGCAAGAAGATTAGATTCTATAGTTCTGAAAGAAGATTCTTCCTCCACTCTAACATCAAATCTTCTTCCTCCACTCTAACATCAAATCTTCTTCCATTAACTATCAACTCAATAATACCCTCAATACTTTGAAACTTTTCCGTGGTAATGAGAATACGAGCCTTTGCAAAAGATTTCTCCTCAAGTGTGTTTTCATCCACCTGCATAAAGTGACCCCATTTGTTGCCAATGTCTCTAAATGTGGGTACAGACCAAGCATTCAAGGGCATACCAATACATGCTAACCATACAAATCTTTCAACTTTTGCTTGTTCTCCTTCCCATGGTTTGCACTCAACTAACCAGTTGGATAACCAATCGAGCTTGATTGCTGCATCCCTTGCTACCTGATCAGGAAAAGTGATGACAATGAATCTCCCTCCAATTGCTCTGATTTGAAAATTCTGTATCCCCTCCTTCATAAAGACAGATTTCAAATCTTTAATTGATAATAGTCTATTGGTTTTAGCAATTGCACTCCTAAAAAGCCAGCCATTTCCAACTGGGTTGGTATGAATGGTAAAGATTTTTTGTTGAAGACTTTTAACAAACACTTCCTCTGCATCATTGGCCGTTGTTCTATTTCTTTCTTCACCTTGTTTACTTGATTCTACAACTCCTTTCCTTCTTCAGACTTCTTTCCCTCTCTGACCAGATTGATTGTTTGATTCTAAGCCACCTTTCTTTCTCCAAACTTCTTTCCCTCTCTGACCAAAATGAGTTTTGGAAAACTCAGAATGCCTCTGAGTTGTACCATCAAATTTTCTTAAGTATTTTGCATAATGGGCACTTAATCTCTGTCCCCAGTACCAAGCTTTGTTGACCGCTGAAATGGCAAAAGCAGCTTTGTCTCTGCTGGTGTATCTCACAAAACCAAAACTTTGCCCAGTAATCTTGCTCCTTTTGAGGGGGATAAAAATATCCCTAATTTTTCCAAACTTAGAGAAGAGATTATAAACCCATACTTTTCGAATTTGGTAGGGGAGATTGTCTACGAAGACCGTCAGGTTTTCCATGGTGAAATCCTTTGGAATAGCTCGTCCCTAGAGTAGTTGGAGAACAAAACCTCACCAAGCGAAACAGGCGATGAGATGCCAGATATACATTCACCCCGATCCTTATCCACAGGCTTTTACTGTTGCCGGCGGTGGAGGTCGGACCGGCGATCCAGTACTCTTATCGAAGGAGGAATTTTAGATCTGTATATTTGTTTGTTTTGTTGGATCTGTATATTTGGAGATGCTCTTAGGAACCTTTTTTTTTTGCATCTTGCTGGAAATCTCTCTATAAGCCCAAGATCGAAGGGCGGTTGGGCAAGGGGTATGGGATGGAGGGTGTGTCACACGCTCGAGATTTTAAAAGATAATTCATTAAGAAAATCCACGTGGACGGTCAACAAGTCCACGTGCCACGCCAAAGTCCAAATAGAATAGTCAAAGTCAACATCAAAATACACGAAGGTCTATCGGTACCCGTACCCCAAAATGAGATAAAATAAGTGTATAGTTATTACAACTCCAATGTCAAAAGAAGAAACTTAATTAAGTTACAAAATCATCTTAACAAAAATACAAGTTCTAAGATGATGATATAACTCCTCCATTAGCTTTCAAAACAATGCATGTATGCACTCCAAGCACTTCATATCATGCTCCTTGGTGGGTACCTGAAATTTGTAAGGTTGAGCTCACTAGCCCAGTAGAGAAAATGTCTAAAAATTCTAAGTGAAATGAAGTGTACATGGGTAATAGACGAGGAAACATAAATCGTGAAACAAGAGTTGAGAGAGTTTAAATGGTAAAAGGACTTGAAAGTAGCACATGAACATGTAGTTTTCATTTACTCTCGTCCCTCGTACCCAACTTGCACCCGACACGCCACTTGTGTCCTACACGTTCATTATATACATCTCATTCCTTTTAAACATTCAATTATTATCCGGGCATGCCATATAGGCCCCGTGTCACTCCGGGCATGCTATAAAGGCCCCGTGTCACTCCGGGCATACCCTTTCAGGCCCCGGGTCACTCCGGGCATACCCTTTCGGGCCCCGTGTCATCATTACCACATTCATACTTCATTTCATGCTCATTCATATCATTACGGTGTCCACATGTCTCCTCATCTTACTTTCATGTGTTAAGACACCTATCGATAGGGGATGAAGTCCTATCAATAGGACAACACCAGATCCAAAATTTTACAACTCAAGGGGTGATCAATCGGGCTTCTCTTTGGGCATTTCTTGGTTCCAAATGGACATATTAAGAAGAAAAAGAGGTTCAAACAACAAAGTAACACATGCAACATACCACCAATTTACAAGATTTGTTATTTTCCTCAAATTCAAGCAATGGACTAAAAATGGGTGCAAAGTGAATTTCACACAATTCTCAAGCATTACCAAGAAATCAAGCAACAATGTGTTGAGTTATCTACCAAATCAATAGGAGATTAACAAAGGAGCTAGGAGATGAAAAGTTCTAACACAAGCTTGACTAGAAAATGGGTTTTGCTCAAAGAAATCAACAAGTCAAAGGAGAACTTAGCAATCAAAAGCCTACACACACATATACACCACATTTACACTTAAAATAGTTAGAAATTTCCTTACCTCAAAGAAGAAAAGCTCAAGACCCAACTTGACTCCAAGCCCTAGCTTCTCCAAACTCTAGAAATCACCAACCCAACCTTCTCCAAAGCCAAGACAAGAAGATATCAAGCTCCAAAGATCAAAGGTTGAAGGATTTGTGCAAGGGGTTAATGGATTTGTGGGAGAATTTGTTGGAAGAAATGAAGAAAATGGAGGTTTAGAGAGAGAGAGGTGTTGGCTGATGTTGGGGAGGGAGAGTGCTCTCTCTCTCCTCTCACACACAACAAATACATACACACTTTAAATTATTACACCCCCAACCCTTGTATTGGCTTGTGCAAAAAGGCCCAAACTAATTAACTACACCCAATAATCCATCACTTAAACATTTCAATCAATTCCTCACATTTCCCCAACTTTATTTTTGAAAAAAATAATTAAAAACACGAGTCCTTATAGGGTGGGGGTCGGGGGTTGGGGGAGGGAGATCAGGGGGGGTGTAATCATAAAAAAACCGACCCTCTACGCCCAGATAACTTTTGGGAAGGAAAAATGTATGAAAGAGGTACCCAAAAGTTATCAGGCTTTAAGCCCTCAAAGAGGGATAAGGATAGAGGGGGTGAAAGGTTACTGTGATTAGCTGTATTGTTTTTTTGTTAGAATTCGATAAGAATGATTGAACGACTTTTGACCGTTGGATGAGAAGGAAGACAATCTGGAAAATGGGATCATCCCCACATGAGATACTAGCTAAATGTACAAAATGGAGACCCTGGCAGCTGTGACTGTGGTGGGACGAAGAGATGTGGAACTCCGGACGCTGATATCATTCCGTCGTCTTCCTCTAGCCACATCCAAGCGGACTGGTGGTTTCCATCACCGCTATTGTACTTTTTAGGTGGATTTGTATTTTTTCTTGTATTTTCGGACCTGTAGTGTTCTTTTGTAGCCTAATAATATAAGTTTTCTTGGTTAAAAAATGGAGAAATAATCACACATGTCCAATCCAATGGTAAATTCTGCATATACTAACTCAATCATATAAGCAAGAACATGTGCTCAGGGAAAAAAAAATCTTATACAACCAGGCAAGTATTTATTTCAACATACGTACGCTTCTCATTTCAGATGCCCTTTCAAAAAGTTCCTTAATTTAGTAGACCCTGCAAATACAACAAAAACATATTGTAAGTTATGTAACATACGTACACATGCTATTCTTTGTGTTAAATATAAATAAATTCAAATGCACACTCTATACTAAAGTAAACAACTGCATTGGTGCATGCAAACACAAAATTATTGTCGTCACATGCTTTCTGTATGTTAAGATTTTAGGGTAAATTTTACTTACCTTCCCTGAGGTTTCTGACAAATACAGAGACCTCCCCTATGCTTTCAAAAATTCTATTATCCTCCCATACTTTTCAAACTAATTTTCACTTACCTTCCTTGTTGTCACTTTGAGGCTACGGTGTTAACTTTTTGTGTGAAATGACCATAGTACATATATATTCTCCATCCTATAAAAAACCATTTTTTTAAAAAAATAGAGTTAAAAAAGTTTTCAAAAAAATTAAACATGTTTTCAATATTAAAAAATAGTTTATAAACAAAAAGTATGGAAGATAATTTTTTTTTAAAAAAAAAAAGATTCTTTTCAATTTTTTTGTTGAACATATATAGTTTTCAGTAGGAAAGAAAAAAAAAACTAGTTTTGAAATTAGTTTTTTAAAATTTTCAGATTTTTGAAAAAAATTTATTTTCAATTTTTTTTTTTTACGTAGTGGTTTACCAAAAACTAGTTTTTTATCCAAGAAAATGTTTTAAAAACTTTCGTATTTCAAAAAGCTATTTAAAGTTACTTTTTTTGAAATTAGTTTTTTTCCCTCGAAATACTATTTTCAAAAAATAAAATAAAAAGTGGAGTAGTGTTTTTGAAAAAAAAAAACTCTTCGATACTTTTTGTATATAAGCTGTTTCTAAAAAATGAAGAACGGTTTAATTTTTTTGAAAAACTTTTAAGCTCTATTTTTAAATTTTTTTTTATTAGGGTGGAGAATATATATAAGGGTGGTGCTACAGTCATTTCACACTAAAAGTTAACACCGTTAGCCGACAATTAGTTGGAAAAGTAAGGGAGGACAGTGGAATTTTTGAAAGTATAAGGGTCAAGAGAGGTCTTTATATTTGTCAGAAACGGCAGGGGAGGTAAGTGAAATTTAGCCTAATTTTATCAACATAAAACATTTTTTTGGCATCTTTGCCTTCTACTATTACTTATTTCCAATTACCATTCTCAGTTTCCACTTTCAGATTTGAGAGCACGTACGTTCATCGTTTGTTCATAGAATGTAACTATCGTTAAAAAAAAAAAAATCCTTGCCAGTGCTAATACAAATCAGAAAATATTTTGAAGTTCAATTGTAGAAATTGTTGTGAAAAATACAGTATCATGGGATAATCGATCCTAGAATACAATTGCATTACACATGATAATTAAAATGAATAGATATTACAAGATTCATTTGTTCATTTTTTATCTTATTTTGCAAAAAATTAATAGTCGTGGAAGAAGAACATACGGACAGATACTTTTTTTTTCTTTTGGTTTTGCCCAGATTTTCATTTGGATTTTCTGTTATAAATTGTTGAAAGTGCTTGTTTTTTTATGGGAGTTCTTAAAAACCTATTTTAAACAAATTGAATGGCTCCGATCATTTACATGAAACTCCGATTAGATGGAGAACACAACTTAAGAAAAAATGGACATTCTGCTTACCATACCTGCATTAACGTTGCCTCCTATAGTTTCGTATTTGGAATGAATATATGAGGTAACCAATTCAATTTTGCTAAAGTTTGTAATTAAAATTGAAAAATCTAAAAAAATTAGATGCAACTTGGCTTATAATATTTTTTTTTTACTTTTCTGCAGTTATACCCTTATTCTAGTTTTTCACATGTGCTTATACATAAAGTATTGCCTTCAGCTTGATGCAATATTTTATAGGGAGAGACAAGGGAGAGAGGGAGACACACACAAATGTCATAAATGTCATAGTGGTAGGATTTCTTAGGATTTCTTTTGATTATGCATAACTCATGGATTCTATGCATTTACGTTTTCAAATTATTATATGGGGAAAACTAGACATTCTGCCTACCATACTTGCATTAATATCGCCTACTGTAGTTTCAAATTTGGAATGAATGAGGTGACCAATACAATTTCGTTAAAGTTTGTCAAAATCGAAAAATATATAAAATAAAATAAAAATAGCTATGTGCAACTACACAGCTCTTCTAAAAATAATAATAATAAAAAAATATTTTGTTTCTGCAAAGTATGGATAGATAGATTGGTTATACATACACAAGTATTGAAATCAAAGCCGGCTTTGAGTTAAAGCTCGTAAAACCATCGCTTTATTAAGTCCCATATTTTGAGTAAATTTTGGGGCCTCCAATTTCATAGACCCATGTACAAGTGAGATATGAATAAAAATTAAATTACTTCAATTGAGTTGTGTTATCGAATATGCCTCATGTATCAATCATAGTATGAGATTTCTTTTGCAAAATATATGGAGATTTATGGGGCCCATTGAAAAAGTATGTTTTAGACTTTTAGGCCTCAGAAATGTCAGAGCCGACCCTGATTGAAATGCATATGTACAGCCAATGTATGTGGATGATCATCTCAATATGTCATGTGCAGCAAATACAGTTTCGACCGTTTACCTCTCATAATTAACATTGATATTTGGATTTGGGTAAGAAATGTTGTTGAAAGCTTGTAGAGAAAGAAAGAAGGTCTCGTCGCCAGTAACCCTGCAGGTTTCGGATGTAAGGCAACCGTCCACAATCATAACAACAACACTTGTACCGGGCTTGCAAGGGCATGGCAGCAGGTTGTTCACAGAACCATTTAGGTTTTGGGATGCTTGGGTTTTTTTTTCTTTTTTTCAACCACTGTTTTTCTGCAAATTAATTTCGCATAAAAACAAGACCATCATTCATTCCAACAATTCATCGTTTTCCAATATTTGGAGCAACCTTGCATATGACAAATGCACGTAATGCATCTTAGATAAAATATTCGCGTGAAATAATTTAAAAACTCTCTGCGCGCGAATAGTTTATTTAAAATACGGACCGTCTTTACATGTTGCATGCGTACGCTAAGTAATTTCGTATTGAATCTAGCACTTACCAGGAGAAGGGCGAGGTCTTGGTGCAGCAGTCCCCTCCATTTCCGCCTCCGGCCCATATGACATGACTACCATCGGTATAAGGGTTATTGAGATCATGACTATCATTGTTGAAACATTTTTGGCAACCATTTTGGGTTTCTTTTTTTTTCTCTCTTTCCATCTTGCCAAACACCTCTAGAGACAAATAGTTTAGAGAAGGGATGCCCCTTTTATAGCTAAAGAACTGATTAAAAAAAAATTTAATGTGGAAGGCATGCAATATTAATTTTGTTATTCAAAGTTCGATGACAATGCAAGCATGTGCATGCGACACGTAAAATGAGGGATTTGTAAATGCTGACCTCTCTCTGTCTCTATTGACAATCAGTATTAACGCTATCTCCACGGCAAGATGTGCAAGGAACCACGTAAGGAAGGCTCTGGGGGCCAGTATGGATCCCGAACGATTGATCCCAGACGCTCAAAATTTTTAAAATCACATTTTGAGTGGGCCGAAAGAAACCAGCTCCATTCGATATGTGTAGATGATCGATCCAAACTTTCATTTTTGAATGACTCGGATAGTACTAATAAAAATAACTTTCTTGTGGGACGGGAATTCATTTTTTTGGACATCGCTACACGTACAGAAGGTGTACAAGGTGCACGTACAGAAAATTTACAAAACGCTTTGGGAACCCACTTTTCTGTCCCACATGAACAATCCAAGCCGTTCATTCACGTTAAAATGATTTTCCTAGGAGCCTCGCGAGAAATCAACTCAATCGGACATGCGTAAGTGTTTGATCCAAAACTCCTCTGTTTCATACAAAAAAATTTAGAATGAAACGAAGGAGTTTTGGATCAAGTACTTACGCACGTCCGATTGAGTTGATTTCTTGCGGGGCCCCTCGGAAAATCATTTTAGGATGAATGAACGGCTCGGATTGTTCATGTGGATTCCAAAATTGGGTCCCCGAAGCGTTCTGTACATTTTCTGTACGTGCAGCTTCTGTACCCGTAGAATTATCCCATTTTTTTCGTTTACATCAATGTAACTTTAGTTTTGTTACGTGTGGCTATTCTGAAAGAATCTGGAGTTACTTTTTGTTAGAAAATGAAATGGCATGGACAAGGCTGGCCTTGGTTATTTTTTTTATTTTTTTTTCTATTTTTTATTTTTCACTGAAAAAATGGATTTTAGTAATGAAATATCAAAGATACAAGATTAAATAGGACAAGAGAAAAGCAACAAAGCCTCTTCAGACTCAAAAGATTGGAAAACTGACAAGAAGTTAACCTAATTATCAAAGCGAAAAATAACTTACACACACAACCTCAGCTTCAACTCCAAAACTCCAAACAGAATCAGAGAGGAGCAAAAACCAAAGAACACCAAAACCCGCCCCAAAAAAATAGAAGCAACTCACGCAAACAGAGCTGGCAATTAGCTCTTCGTATACCCAAACAGAGCTGACAATTAGCTCTTTGTATGCCTTTGCTCTACCATTTCAACCCATTTACTAATAACTTCATCTTCAACCCCTACATAACCAATACATGCGGCCTTGTTGATTAATGTCCAAATGGCCTGAGCTTCATTATAAAGAATTTCATATCTGTTTGAGGTACCATCCGCTTAGACAGAAGTAAATAGAGCGGCAGCAGCCACAGCTAACCTAAAAATTACCCATTTTTGTTTGTTTCTCCTACTCTTATAATTACCTTGATAAACCCTGAAAAAATCCATAATCTCATCAATTGTTTTCCCTTTTTCTTCCCTTTAATTATACCGTGATTCCTTGGTCTTCATGGTGAGGTGACTTGGTTGACTCGGCATTGTGGGAGTTCTACACGGGTTGGAATCCATACATGATGTATATGATCTCTTCTATCGATTGTCAAAAAAAAATTTGAAGTGTTGATTTTTCCATACCCTGTTCCGTTTCTTTCATCGAGTGATATTGTGGGACGTACTTTTCCTGAGGCTTCCCTTGGATATAGATCCAATCTGTTGGAATGGAGTATATTAATAGTGTTGTATTTTTGTTTTATTTTTTCCCGATCTACCTTTATTTTTTGACCCGTGAAATTTGTCACTTTATTTATTTTTTGGGGTGTTTGTCAAGGAAGAAAACAGAAAGCTACAACTGTTGGAACTACGATGATACAGAATTATGAAAAATCCAAAAGAATAAAAAAGAAACATTTTAGCTTAGATGACCTTGGAGCATTACCCAAAAATATTCAGTTCATGAGACACATGCCATTCAATTTTAATATAAGAAGGGTCTTGGAAATCATCTTTTAGTAGGTAATAAATTATTTTTCTTTTCTAGGAAACAGAGGCGATTCTTTCATTGCGAAGAATTGCAGTGGGATAAGCACCCTTCCAGCTTTCCTTCCTAATGCCCGAAAGAGTATTACGTGACACATAGTGGGCTGTCATATAATATCACATTCACGCTTAACGTGCTAAAAGAATATGAAGAAAATCTTGAAGCTAGCTAAATACAATCTTGAATAATGGATCGATCGAAAGTTTCTTCAACCATGTTACAAAATCATGAAGAATCCAAGAGAATCCCTACAAGAAACATTTTTAGCTTAGATGACCTTCGAAGCATTACCCACAATATTCGGATCATGACACATGCCATTCAATTTTTAATATTATAAGAAGAGTCTAGCAAATCATCGCTGAGTAGGAAATAAGTTTTTCATTTTTATTTTCCCAAAAACCAATGCGATTCTTTTATTGCGAAAGAGCATTACGTGCCACATGCAAAAAGAACATGAAGAAAATCTTGAAGCTAGCTAGCTGAATATATACAATCTTGAATAATGGGATCTTTGAAAATAAGTTTAGAGTGTTCGTCATAAAATATAGATAACTGATTTTCAAAATCTAGCTGCAGATTATGATTATTAAAAATATGCTAGCTGAATATATACAATCTTGAATAATGGAATTATGAAAGACAAATTGTCATAAAAGAAAAGAAAATTTCATAATCTCATAGCTACAAATTACAATATACATGTCTCTCAATTTCTACTAAAAACCATCTCATATTTGCAGCAGAATTTGAAGTTAAAATCTACTAAATTCTATATCCGCAGCTAGCGCAAACACACAGAATTGCAAAATCTTGTGCATAAAATTAATGGAAGCTCTGAAAGGACTTAACTTTAAACCCATTTATACATAAAACTCACACATAACTAGTACGTACATGGGCTCAACATCACTCAGACATCACTCAAGTTTTAATTACACACAACCTTTTCATTTCGGATTTGGGGTCTACATACCCTTCAAAAAGACTTTCTTAATTGACCAATGCAAATGCAAAGACAACAAAAACGTATTGCAAGTCATATAAGCCTCATACACATACTATTATTTGTGTTCAATATAAGTAAATACATGTGCGCACTCTATTGGTTGAGAAAAACTTGGGTGCAAATTGGTGCCCTTCGTCACATTTGGGTCGTCCAAAAGTGTATTTAACGGTCCGGATTTGGAGAGAGAAACAGGAGAGAGGAAAAGAAAAGAGAGTGTTTTAATCCAGACCGTCCAATACACTTTTGGACGGCCCGGATGTGGTGAAGGGGCACCACGTCGGATGCGGCACCCAAGTTTTTCTCCTATTGGTGTAAACACAAAATTGATGTCGTCACACACTATTTTGTATGTTCAATTTGATCAACCTATACCAGTTCAAAAAAAAAAATTTGATCAACCTATAAGTTCTTATTGGCATCTAATCCTTGATTCATTTTCATTTAACACAATCTTCTCATTTCGGATGTTGGGGTCTGCTTACACTTCAAAAAGACTTTCTTAATTGACCCTGCAAATATAACACAAACGTATTGTTAGTCATATAAGCCTCATACACATTCTATTTGTAACGACCCGGATTTTTGGGTACGTTAAATTTATTAAAAAGAAATAATAAAGTTTTACAACAAGATTCCACCATGTAAAAATACAATTTCCATCAGAGTACACGTTGGAAAACGTGAAGTGCAACCCATTACAAAATACTTAATACGGTTTGAGAAATTAATATTACAGATCAAACATTAAAAATAAAGGGGTGGGTTCTACAGATTAAGGTTCAACTCTGGATTCCACGGCTCCTCCTGAGCCTGGTCTGCCGAAAAACCCTCGGCTCCGAAATAATCGTCTCCTGCGGCACCAACGGTACCTGCTTGATCACAATCTGACATAATACGTCCGAGTCGCAAAGCAACATCATGGTATTATGCCAGGGTCACACGAAGTGTACCACCGTGAGCGATAAATCACTCAATAGCTAACTCTTACCCACCAACCCTTGCTTAACATACAAGTACAACATATATGATTGAAAAGCAGTAATTAAAGGAATAAACAGGAAATAAATAGTAAAACAGAAATTAAACACATACCTGATTTTATTACTAGCCATTAACTTACATGTTCATCTAAGTTCTCAACCTAGAGAACTTTCCTCCCAAATAACCACTAAGGACTATGACCAATCCGTGATATACTCCCCCCTTGCTTGCCCTGACTGGGAGCCCCGACGGAAGGTATAAGTTACTTACTTAATCCAACCGTCAGCCGCCTCGCAAGGATGAATTTCCCAGGGACTGACTGTACCACTGGGCTACGAGTGACAACTGTCAGCTCCTGTAGGTATATAGCCGTGACTCGGTCTATAATACATCCACCCTTTTAACGCCTCAGAATTCAAATGAAGTAATCACAGATTGTCATATCCTAGGGTTTCGAAATCCTGGCAGCCTGCCAAATATTCCTCCAAAACGTAATCACTTGGCTGACTGCCATTTCAACAAATCTCGGGGTGACTCCCCATAATCAATTCATCACTTGGCTGACTGCCAATCAACAAATCTCGGGGTGACTCCACATAATCAATTCATCACTTGGCTGACTGCCATTCAACAAATCTCGGGGTGACTCCCCATAATCAATTTATCACTTTTCCATTAACCTTATCGTCTATGTGATATCCGCGCACGATCACCCAACCCGGGAACCTAGTTGTCCATTCTAATAATCCAACAATTTGCCGATAATATAATACCACAAGCGAAGCAAAGCAATAACAATATCTTAACAAGAAAAGTAAGACAATAATGACATTTCAAGGGTTCACATAACCACATAATAAATCTATGGCAAAACACACGACTTATGGTGTTCCCGCGTCACTACGCATATCGCAAGTAATACACGAGTTTGAGTACAAAGAGTTTAAGGGTCATAAATGTGATTCATAAAAATATAGGGTCGATATTGTACTTCATTCAAGTGTAGAGACGAAATCTAGTAGCTTCATTAGGCTCGAGACTTTTTGTAAGGTAAAACTATGCACAAGGGCAAATTGGTAATTCGTCAATGAAGGACATTTTAGTAATTTACCAAAGCTGACATATCAATAATAGATTATGATCAAGTTTACTAACAAAGATTCACTTTACTAATCTAAATGAATTACATAACATTCTACAATTTAATCGACGGAGTACATCGAAACAAACATCAATATTATAGATTTTGATTATGACAACCAAACAAATCATAATGGACATGAATAATCAGCCAAACAACATAACCATACACATCATCACTTGTTAAAACAAATCAACTTTAACCATCTTTAGGCCTTACGGCCATAATCGGTTTTGTGGGTTTCTCGACCCATTTCACATTTTGGTTTCATTTCGTTCGGGCTCATTGCAAGCCCAAATATATAAAGTCTAAGGCTACTAAATATACTTAGGGTTAATGGATAAGAGGTTTCTACCTTTGGTCCGGACGAAAAGCTCGACGGTAAAGTCCGGTGGTATTTCGAGTGGCAATGAAGAACTCGATTGCGAACAGAATCTTTGGGCCGCGATATCGGGTTCAAACCTCGTCCGTTTCCAGCGATTCTTGTGTCTAAAACGAAGCTCTCGAAGTTCTCTACAACGTTGATGAAGAAGTCTAAGCCTAAAACGCACTCCAACAATGAGAAAAATGAAGATTTGTAAAGGTTCAGTGAGCTGCTCGGTTTGACTAGATTAGAAACTTCGGGCCGCAATAACGTGGTCATTTCTCAACCGTTTAGAGTGATTCTTGAACCTAAAACGAAGAGCTTGAAGTGATCTACGATCTTCGTGAAGGAATCTAAACCCGAAATCCACTTTAACGAGGAGAAAAATGGAGATTTACGGAAGAGCAGAGAGCTGTCTGGAAAATGTACCCGAGATTTTTACTGAACTTTGGAAGGCTATAACTCACTCAAAACTCAACCGATTTGGATGATTCTTATACCGAAATCGAAGTACTCGACACCCTCTACAACTTTTGTTTAGAAACTTAAGCCTAAAAACGACTTTACCTAGGAGGAAATCGGCCATGAAAATGGACGCGTGTTATGGACGAGAATTGGAAAACGTTGTGGTGATCTCTCTCCTCTTTTTCTCTTCTTCTCCTCCTTTCTTCTTCTTTTTCCAGAATTTCTCAATCTCTCCCTCTTGCTCTGCCGAAAATTATGAGGGGAAAGGGGTGATGTGTTTATGTAGGGAAATGGGGTGGTAGGTAGGAGTGTTGTGTGGTAGGTAGGAGTGAAATGTGACAAGTTGGGTGGAGTGTGGGAGTAGGTGGGATGAGTGGTGGTTATCAGGCGTGGGGGAATGGTGAGGCGCGAAGCACGACATGATATAATGCAGTATAATTTACTCCGAGCAGTGTTCGAACTGTCCGGGTTTCGGTCTCAGAAAATTACCAAATTATTCGTGTGAACTTGGAAAATCGTGGGCAGCGTCACCGTGTACTCAGAATCGTTTGGAAAAATCTTGAAAGTAGAACACGCATTACGATGCGCTCGCCAGGTGAGCGTATTTGGTTGACTCGGGTCCCACAACTGTAGTAGTCGTGCTAGTGTCATTTGTGTAGCTCAAAATCATCCTCCGCATTACGCACATTATTCTGGTCGTTCGTCCGGGCCCACTGGTGACAAGTCGGTTGAAATCATTCTGTGCACCTCGAGCACTAACTCGTCTAAAGGAAAAATAAATAAATAAATAAATAAATAACTAAATAAATAAATAAGAGACCCGCAAATGGTCAACTAAATTTAAAATTGTGTAAAATTAAATTAGGAAAATTAATATTTACAAATATCACAAATTTTATTTTTTGAAAATTTGGGATATTACACTATTCTTTATGTTCAATTTGATCAACCTATAAGTTCTTATTGGCATCTAATCCTTCTATTACTCAATTTCATTTAACATTCCCAGTTTCCATTTTAAGATTTGAGGCACGTGCATCGTTTGTGTAAGCAAAAATACTCCAAACTACAAATCAGAAAAATATTCTCAAGTTTCAAAGTAAAAAATTGAATTAAATTTCCAAGAATTTAAAAAAATCAAAAAAAATCAAAAAGAGAAATTCTTGACAGGATATTTGGCACCAGAGGTAGTCATTTTTGGCTTAATAGAATCAACGAGCAGAGCACACAAATGCTTTTTTTTTTTCTTTTTCTTTTTCTTTTTTAAATTTTATAATCAGGTGTCCGGGCCAACTTCCGCGTTAATCTCGATTAATTACTCTTGGGAGACCAATCTCGTCGTCCACTAGCGGGGGCCCATTTAAGGCTAGAGTAAAAGCTCTGTATGGATTGGCCCCAAAGGAGTTGATACCACCCTACGAGATTTCGAACGTGAGACCTTAGAAGGGAGCAAACCTCTAAGTCTCAAGCCTTGATTAACGCGCGAACACGTTGTGAAGGTATGAAATGGAAATTGAAACCTTCATGTTAATGGAGAATGATATAGTCATAAATACAACATTTTTTACCCCTTTTAAATATAGGACAAGCATTTTATTAGATTCAATGGAAGGACACGCGTTTTTTCAGATTCAAGGGAAGGACATCCAAAAACTAGTAAGTATTCACTAGTTTTTTGTTTCCGGCCAGTGAGTAGCCCGTGACCCGATTTCACCACCTGACATCAAACCAAGGTTGTTAATACCATTCCGTACCGGCCGGTACGTACCGTTTTGGACATAATCCGGTATAGTGAAGGGGTGATTCCGCCCGTCAAACTTACCGGCGTTTTACGTCGGTTCCGGCCAGTACCGGCGAGTTCCGGCCATCCCGGAGGTTCCCGGCGGTATGTACCGCCACGTGAAAAAGAAAATGAAGAAAGTTGAACTAGGGAAAGGAAGATCGGAGCCTTCGGTTTTGCTGCAGCGTAATATTCCAGAGCTCGCCGGTTTTTCTTTCAGATCGATGTCATATTGCAAGCTGTGGCAAAGATCTCCACTTTTCATACAGATCTTTAACCTATAAATGGGTGAACATTCAGGAAATTGCAACCAGGAATTGCAGAGGAGAGAGGACTGATGAAGAGAATGAACAAAGAGAGAAAATGGAGCGGTGTATGCGTGTGAGATATAGGGAGAGAGAGAAAATGGGGGGTTGTTCACAATCTCAAATGGCTGAGGAAGGAAATCACGTGATCTTTTATTGGGAGTTGTTCTCTTTCTTTTTTTACTGTAGTTCTTTGGAAAGGTACAATGGTGTACTTAGGCCTCCTTTGGGTAAAAAAACCATTGTGGTTTATTTTTCGTCTTTATTCACAAAATTTTAAGTTTGACTAATAATTTTATACTTTTTAGATTTCTCTCATAGAGAGGAGCCAAGAAACCACAACAAATCGACCGAAAACTAACAAATGCAAAAAAAAATTGAATAAGGACAAAACCAAAACCACCAAAAAACCAGTTTTTTCAATTCACCCAAAGGAGGCCTTAGAAAATTTAAAAACCACCGTGTGTCCTTTTAGAGAACATTGTGTCCTTTTTGGACAACATTGCGTGTATTTTGTCATCATGTTTATATACTTGGAACATATGTTTGTTAGTTTGAAGTCCATTTTATGATATTTATTGTCTAATTATAATTTATTTTATGAAAAATTAGATGACATGAGGAAAAAATTCCATTTATATGTATGTAATATAGGATTATATGCTCGAAATTAGAATTTTAAAAAATTAGTGACATCTCACTAATTTTTTTGGTCGCTGGAAGTGCTCACCCAGAGGTGTGGTGGTGGTCGGCCAAAGGTGGGATAGTGATTTTTTTGAATTATATGTTCGAAATGAGAATTTTTAAAAATTAGTGACCTCTCACTAATTTTTTTGGTTGCCGGAAGTGATTGGCCAGAGTTGGGGGGTGGTCGGCCGGAAGTGGGGTGGTGATTTTTTTGAATTTTATGTTCGAAATTAGAATTTTTAAAAATTAGTGACATCTCACTAATTTTTTTGGTCGCCGGAAATGGGGCGGTGGTCGGCCAGAGTTAGGGCGAAGATTTTTTTGAATTTTTTATTCGAAATTAGAATTTTTAAAAATTAGTGACATCTCACTAATTTTTTTGGTTGCCGGAAGTGGTTAGCCAAGGTGGGGTCGTTGTCGGCCGGAGGTGGGGCGGAGATTTTTTTGAATTTTATGTTTCGAAGTTAGAATTTTTAAAAATTAGTGACATTTCACTAATTTTTTTGGTCGCCAGAAGTGGTCAGCCGAGGTGGGGTCATTGTCGGCCGGAGGTGGGGCGGAGATTTTTTTGAATTTTATGTTCGAAATTAGAATTTTAAAAAATTAGTGACATCTCAGTAATTTTCTTGGTCGCCGGAAGTGGTCGGCCAGAGGTGGGGCGGTTGTCGGGCACGGTTGGGGCGGAATTTTTTTTGAATTTTTTGTTCGAAATTAGAATTTTTAAAAATTAGTGACATCCCACTAATTTTCTTGGTCGCCGGAAGTGGTCGGCCAAAGGTGGGGTGGTTGTCGACCGGAGGTGGGACGCAGATTTTTTTGAATTTTACGTTCGAAATTAGAATTTTTAAAAATTAGTGACATCTCACTAATTTTCTTGGTCGCCGGAAGTGGTCGCCATATTAAGGTGGGGTGGTAGTCGGCCGGAGGTAGGGTGAAGATTTTTTTGAATTTAAAATTTTCAAAAATTAGTAACATCTAACTATATTTTTTTTTCTTTATATTCGATTGCAAAAGTTCTTTGTCCTTCCCTTTAAAAATATCAAATGTTTTTTGTTTTTATGTTGGATTGCAAAAGTTCCTTGTCATTCCCTTTAAAAATGTCAAATGTTTTGGATTTTTGGCTTAGTGGCCCTTTAAAATTTTAATATGCGGAAAAAAGAGTTAACCTAGTAGAGCAAGAATATGTTTTCCATTATTGGAGGAAAATGGTACAATACACACCCCTTACTTGGGTGTGTATCATACATACCCCTACAAAAGTTACAATTTTTTTTATAAACGTTACAATTTTTTTTTATAAAAGTTACGAGACACACCAAAATATTACGAATCATAGAAAATGTTACGAATTATATTGCTAAAAAGTTACGAAAAACTAAAAAATGTTACGTTTGCCAATGATGTGGCACAATCTGGACAATATAATAGTTACGACAAATTCTGTGTTTGGATCTTTTTAATACCTAAATCACCCAATTTTTTTATTCAGATTGACTCTATCCCATCCCACAAAATGCAACTTTCTTTTTTCTGATGAATCCCCCCAAAGAAATTGCCGCTGAATTTTTTCCAACTTTTTCACCACAGTTTTTGGCATTTTGAACATTGACATGTAAAACTGAGGTAGACTCCCTAAGGTCGCTTTCAGCCTTCCACCAAAGTTGATGTGTTCCCTCTTCCAAGGAGCCAACTTCTTTTCAAATCTCTCAATCACCGGATTCCAAGCTGCCACCCTCCTCGGGTTTGCACCAAGAGGCAAACCCAAGTATTTCAGAGGCAAAGAAACTATTTTACATGTATATTATATTTCATCAATATATAACTTTCTACTTGCATCTTTGCCTTCTACTCCCTCCGTCCCTTTTTAAATGTGTTACTTCGTAAATCCAGCTTATTAAAAAAACATCATCATTACACCTTTCATATCAACTTTTTCCTCCACTTTACACTTTTCACACCAACTTTTACCTCTACTTTCCAAAATTATCCTCCACTTTTATATATCCATTAACTCTTTACCCACTAACTTTTCAAAAGGGCAAAATGATAATTGTACAAACTTTTACCTATTAACTTTTCAAATCACACACTTATTTAGAGACAGTCCAAAATGGAAAGTTAAACACTTAAAAAGGGACGGAGGGAGTATTACTTATTTCCAATTACCATTTTCAGTTTCCACGTTAAGATTTGAGAGCATGGACATCGTTTGTTCATAGCATGTAACTATTGTAAAAAAATCCTTGCCAGTGCTAATACAAATCAGAAAATATTTTGGAAGTTCAACAGTAGATAATTCCAGAATTTGAGGCTTGTTTTCACGAATTGTGTGTGACTCGCTTTTACGAATTTTCGTGGTGTTATTTATCATTTCCTTGTGCTTCAAAATGCGAAACTTTGTGCTTACTTAAAAAAAAATTGTGGTCATTTATGAGATTTTGTGGCTCGACATGCGAATGACACACTATGCACCATTTTTTTGGGGTGTTTACCGGCCGCAGCTCTATCTCAAAGCCAATCTGCGTCAACATTACTACAAGCATATATACTACATAAAATGGAAGCTTTATTTCAATCCACTTACGTAAACATCACATATATCAAATACTTGTGTACTGATAAAAAAAAAAGTACTTAAAACATTACTCGTACAACCAGACAAGTATTTATTTCAACATGTGCTTCCCATTTCGGACGCCCTTGAAAAATTTCCTTAATAGTAGATCCTGCAGATGCCACTAATACATATTGTAAGTTACGTAACATATACATATACGTACACATGTTATTCTTTGTGTTCAATATAAATACTTTCAAATGCACACTATATAATAAGTAAACAACTGCATTGGTGCAAACACAAAATTAATGTGTCACATGCTTTCCTATATGTTAAATTTTAGGGTAAATTTCCCTTACATTCCCTGAGATTTCTGACAAATACGGATACCTCCCCTATACTTTCTAAAATTCCACTGTCCTCCCTTACTTTTAAACTAATTGTCACTTACCTCCTCTACCGTTACTTTAAGGCTAATGGTGAAATGACCATGGTACTCGTAGTATATATATTCTCCACCCTATCAAAAAATCGTTTTTTAAAAATTAGCATTAAAAAAAATTTAAATGTTTTTCATTAAAAAAATAGTTTTTAAACAAAGAAAAGAATTTTAAAAAAAAATCTTTTTTTGTATTTTTTGTTGAAAATAGTTTTTTTTTGCAAGAAAAAAATAAGTAGTTTTGAAAATAGTTTTTTAAATATTTTGTTTCAACATTTTATTTTCAGATTTTTGAAAAAAAAAATATTTTCAAAATTTAATTTTTTTGAATAACGGTTTACCAAAAACTATTTTTTATCCAACAAAATGTTTTCAAAACTTTTGTATTTCAAAAAACTGTTTAATTTTTTTTTAAAATTAGTTTTTTCCCCTCAAAATACTATTTTCAACAAAAAATTGAAAAGGTGTAATTTTGTTGGAAAAAAAATCTCTTTGATATAGTCATGGAAGAAGAACAAGATACGGACAGATACTTTTTTTCTTTTGGTTTTGCCCAGATTTTCATTTGGATTTCCTGTTATAAATTGTTGAAGTGCTTGTTTTTCCTTTATGTCCATTTTGGGGTTGCCAACACAAAATTTAACACAAATTTTGAGTGGAACCCATTTTGGAATCTCACGCAAATGATCCGAGCCGTTCAATTTCTTTATAAAGTATATTTAAGGGTTCTTGTAAAAAATCATCTCATTCGGATATCGATAAGTGGTTGATCGGCTCATTCAGCTGATTCCTGTCAAATTTTAGAGGATAAAACTGAATGAACCGTACGACTCCAATCATTTGCGTGAAACTCCGATTAATTTTGTGTTAAAACTTGTGTCAACTTTTGTGTGAGGGGATCTGGCCCGTATATACACAACTTAAGAAAAAATGGACATTCTACATACCATACTCAATATTTGTCACTTCTTGTTTTAGTTGTTTATGTATTACTTGGCTTGCAAATAATAACTTTTCTTCTTTCTAATATTTTTTTTTTTACTTTTCTGTTGTTATACCCTATTATCTTATTCTAATTTTTCACATGTGCTTATATATAAAATATTGCCTTCAGGTTGATGCAATATTTTATTAGGGAGAGAGAGAGAGAGAGACATACACAAATATGTCACAGTGGTAGGATTTCTTTTGATTCTAGCTAGTATGATTAGATAGATAGGTTATAGATAAACAAGTATTGAAATGCATATATACAGCAAATATTATAGTTTCGTTCGAGTATTGAAATGCATATGTACAGCCGATGTATGTCGAATGATCATCTCAATATATATGTCATGTGCAGCAAATATTATAGTTTCGAGAGTATACCTCTCATATTTAACATTGATATTTAGACTTGTGTCAGAAGAAATTATGTCGAAAGCTTCTTCAGAAAGAAAGAAGGTCTCGCCGATAGTGGTGCAGCCGAGGCAATGGTCCACAATCATAACAACAACACTTGTATCGGGCTTGCAGGGGCATAGCGGAAGGTTGTCCGCGGAACTTATGCAAGTTATTTTGAATTTTTGGCCGCATGTCCCGCCCGCTTCCCATATAGCGTCGTTTGCTATAGCCACATACGGATACGTATCAGTGAGGCCGCTGGTCAAGAACTGAGGGCATTGCCGATTTGAGAAGAAAAAGAAAACAAAGTTTCACAACTCGATCGAGAGTAAGCATCCCAACTAGGTTGTCACTTATACACACAACAATCATATGCGGCCACATACGGATACGTATCAGTGAGGCCGCTGGTCAAGAACTGAAGGCATGACCGATTTGAGAAGAAAAAGAAAACAAAGTTTCACAACTCGATCGAGAGTAAGCATCCCAACTAGGTTGTCACTTATACACACAACAATCATATGCGGCCACATAGGGGGAAAAAAAAAAGGCCCTTTACAAACATTGAGCACAGGCAAAAGACCCATATTACAACCAAGCCGAGACGGAGCCAAGATTTTTGCATAAATTGGCGAATATACACAGTCAAAGAAATTAAAATAAAGAAAGACAACAATGTACATTTTTACTAACTCAAAAAATACATACCAATACATATATTTAAACCAAACTTATTTCTAAATATCAACTTATTTAATCTAGCACGTACCAAGAAAAGGGCCAGGTCTTGATATGGCAGTCCCAGTCCCCTCCATTTCTGGCCCATATGACATGACTACCATCGGGATAAGGGTTATTGAGATCATGACTATCATTGTTGAAACATTTTTGGCAACCATTTTGGGTATCTTTTTTTTCTCTCTTTCCTTCTTGCCAAACACCTCTAGAGACGAATATAATTTTTTCTTTTTCACTGCAAGAAGTTTAGAGAAGGGATGCCCCTTTTATAGCTAAAGAACTGATTAAAATAAAATTAATGTGGAAGGCAATATAAATTTTTTTGTTCAAAGTCCAATGAAAATATATGCAAGCATGTGCATGGGACAAGTGAAATGGGATTTGTAAATGCTGACCTCTCTCTGTCTCTATTGTATATAGTACTAAAAAAATGACTTTGTGTGATGGGAATTTTTTCGTTCTGTAAGTATTAATTACATCAATGTAACTTTAGTTTTGTTACGTGTGGCCAATTTTTTTTTTTTGAATGAAAAAAAAAATGACTTTAGTTTTGTTACATCAATGGACACCACTGTCCGAAGTGGTGCCAGCCAAAGAAACCCGACCCATTGATCGAATTAGTCATGCCTGAAAGGGCACCTATTCACTTCCAAGCGACTACGTTGCTGCACTAACTAATTCCAAGAGTTGCAACTGGTTCCCAAGATTCAAAGTACTATAAAAAATTAATCTTGTGAATCTACTACCACGTCCTATGGCCCGGTTTAGTGCGGCTGTGTGCATGGTAACCATACATTTCTAGCCACTCAAAAATGTATTACCTATATAAATAAATTGCAACAACTTCAATGGCTTATATATTGGAGACAATTTTCGATTCACTCTCAAATATATGGTTATGCAAACCATATTCTTCCAACAAGTTTTTTTGAAACGGCAATAAAATATTATTAAGCTCGATAATGGGTACATCGAGAGAACAACAAAAACAATGTTCAAGAGAAACATGAAAACAAAAGCAAACTAAAGATTCAACAGAGAGTTGAATCCACACACAGGAAAAAAAACTGATCCAAACTCTAAACCTCCAACCACGATCAGATTAAAACATCCTCCTTCAATAACCATCAGCAGCTATCTCCGAGACAAACAGTCAGAAGGAACCAGAGGAGATGAATTAGATTTTGATTTTCCGGATCCCATCGAGACAGCGTTTAAAATCATCGACCGAATAATCATCCACTTTAAACCTGGCCTTGATCCAAAATGCCATTCTAGTCTTAGACAAATCAACAATATTATCAGGAATGAAGGCCTTATTTCTGAATACAAGATCGTTTCTCCCACCCCAAATAGACCATATAGTAGAGTAAAAACACGTGAACCAGCAGAATTTCTCAAGGTTTTTGAACTTAACAGAAGCCCACATATGCAAGAATGAATAGAGATTGCTGGGACACACCCATGTAAAGCCCCACCACTGGAAAATTGCAGACCAAACAACCCATGATTTATCACAAAAAAGCAGTAGATGGTTAGGGTATTCAGAGAATTCATTGCATAAAGGGCAACGAATTTGATCATCAGAAATGACACCTCTCCTTACCAAGACTGACCTGGTTGCAATGGATTCCTGGACTGCTAGCCACACAAAGCATTCCACTTTGGGAGGAGCTAAGTTTTTCCATATGGATGACAATCCCAAATCTTCAACAAACTTCAGCAACTCCCACTTCTCATATGCAGATTTTACAGAAAATCTGGAATCATTCTTCCATGCCCAAATCAACCTATCTTGTTCCGAGCCTTGAATTTGCACCCCACTGAGCAACTCTTTCAAATTTACCAGCTGAACTTCTTCCCACGAATAGAGTGATCTTCTGAATGTCAGATTCCAGATCCCCGGTTGCTGAGGATTCACAATCTCAGAGATGAAAGCTTCTTGTTGATCTGAAATTGTAAATAGCCTATGGAAAGATTGTTCAAGGGTCTCCTCCCCTACCCAAAGCTGCAACCAGAACTTCACATTTTCACCAGAGTGTACTTTAATCTTCAAACCTTTCAGAATGCATTCACCCATCAAAGATCCTTCATTTGCAATTGAGCACAAATCTTTCCAAACTAAAGAAGATTTACCCCTGTTAGGAACTTGAGGAAGCCAACATCTTTCATCAAGATTGTATTTCCTGCTAACCACCTTATTCCACAAAGCATTCTTTTCATTGTAGAATCTCCACCACCATTTGGCCAAGAGGGCTAAATTGTGTTCAAGCAGCCTTTTCACTCCTAACCCACCAAATTTCTTATTTTTTGTTACTTTCTCCCATTTCACAAGATGTAATTTCCTTTTGTTCTCAGAATCACCCCACAAGAACTGTCTTTGGATTTTTTCAATGGATTTAGCCACTGAAATTGGTAATTTAAACAGGGACATGTAATAGATAGGAAGATTGCTAAGAGTAGATTTAATCAAGGTCAATCTCCCACCTAAAGATATGTGTCTGCTCTTCCATGGTTTTAGTTTTTTATTAACTCTGTCAATCACAGGCTGCCATGTGCTGACTCTTCTAGGGTTAGCTCCCAAAGGAAGGCCTAAATATTTCATTGGAAGGTTTCCTTTAGAGCAACCAACAATCTGAGCCAACTCCCCCACAACATCATCATGCACTTTAACACCACACAACATACTCTTAGAATAATTAACTTTCAACCCATACATTAATTGAAAGTACCTTAAAATCCTCTGAATGTTTAAAATTTCCTCCATATCTGGATTACAGAAGAATATGGTGTCATCTGCAAATTGAAGATGGGAAACAAGCATACCATTTCTACCGACCTTAACACCCTTGATCAAACCTTCTTCCAAAGCCCTATCCATAAGAATGTTTAGTGCTTCAACAACTATATTAAACAAGAAAGGGGATAAAGGGTCGCCTTGTCTCAAGCCCTTTTGAGGGAAGAACTCACCAGCTGATGAACCATTAATAAGAATAGCCATAGAGACTGTGGAAATACATTCCTTAATCCACCTGTGCCATCTATATCCACAACCAAATTTGCCTAAGAGGTCCAGTAAAAAGCCCCAGTTAACACAATCATAGGCTTTTTCAAAATCAACCTTCAAAATTAAGCCTCCTATGTTATTGGATTTCCAAAAATCAATAACCTCATTGGCTATAAGAACCCCATCCAAAATCTGTTTTCCTTCAATGAAGGCAGCTTGTGATTCCCCAATGATATAAGGCATTGCTAATTTAAACCTATTAGCTAGCACTTTGGCTAAAATCTTGTACATAGATCCCACCATACTAATAGGTCTAAAATCATTGAAACTAATAGGCCCATCAACTTTTGGATTGAGAGTGATGAAAGTGGAGTTAATACCTCTAGCCAGCTTTGCATTACTGTGAAAGTCAGAGAAGAATACTTGCACATCTTGTTGCATGAATGCCCAAGCCTTCTTGATAAAGCTGAAATTAAAGCCATCAGGTCCAGGAGCTTTAAGGCTGTGACAATCCTTAACAGCATTGCAAATCTCCTCCAAAGTGAAAGGTTTCTCCAACATTTCTGAGATCTCTAAAGGTAATCTTCTATTGAACACACCATTCATCTTTGTTCTGCATGCTTTTTCTTCTCTGAACCTTTCCTTGAAGTGTAGAACAGCTGCATGTTTAATTTGATTAGGCTCCACCAACAAGATCCCATCAACTTTGATAGCTCCTATCATGTTTCTCCTGAATCTGTTGTTGGCAATTAATTGAAAAAACCTTGTATTCTTGTCCCCCAATTTGAGCCAATTGATTCTAGATTTTTGTCTCCAAATACTTTCAACCAGTTTTGATAACTTCCAGAAATCTTCTCTCAAACTGATTTTCTCAATCTTCTCATCATGGCTTAACTGTCTAGATTCACTTAGTAAATCCAGCTGGTGAAGCTTCACTTCAACCTTTTGAAGTTTCATACTTGGATTTCCAAAATTCTGCTTACTCCACACTTTAAGGCATTCTTTAACTTCTTTAAGTTTCTTCACAATCTTGCATCCAGCAAAACCCCTAGTAACCGCTTTTTCCCAAGCTCCTTTGGCAGCTTCCATACATTTAGGATCAGAAAGCCATGCATCCACGAATCTAAAGGGTTTTGGACCCCAGTCCTTGATACCTTCAGAAATCATAATTGGACAGTGGTCAGAAATGGGCCTTTGAAGACCCCATTGCACCAGCTTGAACTTTTCTAACCATGGAGTTGAAACAAGAAATCTGTCAATCCTGCTATGAATTGCTACATCTTGGAAGTTGGTCCATGTGAATTGTCTGCCCATCAGAGGAAGATCGATGAATTCAGCTCTGTCAATAAATTCTTTGAATTCTCTCATGTTTCTGGTAATTTTGGTACAACCCACCCTTTCATGTGTAGCTTTAATTTCATTAAAGTCACCACCAATGCACCATGGAATTTGATGAGCCATCATTAGCTGAGATATTTCCCCCCACAAAAGACTTCTTTCATTGGCATTATTAGGAGCATACAGATTCATGATAGCACACTGAAAATCACCAAGGCTCCCAACCATAAGAATGTAGTGTTTGTGGGTAATAAAGGAAGTGGGAATAAAACAATCCTTGTCCCACATGGATAAGAGACCTCCGGAAGCTCCTTCTGATCCAGAATCCACAAAGCTGACGTTGGAGTTTCCCCACATTCTCTGCACTTCCACAATATTCACATTCTCTAGTTTTGTCTCCTGAACAAGCATTATTGAAGGGGATCTTATTCTGATCAACTTTAAGAGAAACCTTCTTTTCAAACTGCTACCCAGACCTCTAATGTTCCAAGAAATAATTTTCATCCCTTTGGAGCACTAGAAATCGAAAGAAATTTAGCAAACTGATGAAGACCTCAACAGAGATTTGAAATCTCTAGTTTCCGTCTCAATCATTTTTTGGAGTAATTCAATATCATCCTCCGCCACATTAATGCCCAGCTTTCTGCCTGCCAGAGCAGTAAGTTGAAACTCATCAGGAACATTGTTTTGGGATCTAGCCAACTCCTCGACCTCCTCAATGCGATTTCTCACAAATTCCCTTATTAATTTTCTTTGCTGGCTGGGCCTTAAATCTACCTGCAGATTGATCCCATCAATTTCTGATGCTCTAACACTTAATTGGGTATTAATGAAGCCGTGCTCATTAAGACCCAAGGGTTCAGGAACTGAAAGGTCATTGTTGCCTATGTTACCTCCAATATGTCCTGTAGCCATTACTCCTGTAGAACTCTCCACCAATGACTCCAAACCATGGCTTAAATTTGAATTAGCAGCATTGATGTTATTATTATCCTCTGTATTCTCCACCTCTGGACTCTGAGATTGTTGCTCTTCCCCAAAATCAATTAATTGAAGTGCCAGCTTGCATGGTTCCAACAAATTCTCAACCACCTGAATATGCTCTGGTCCGTCATGCCGAATTATCAACCTACTGCCATTTGTATTGCTTATCTTAGTGCCTGTATCATCTTCATCTTGTTCCTGTTGAAGTGGTGAAGGAGGTTCTTGATCCAAGCTGGACTTAATAAATCTGAATGATTCATCTTCTTCAATTCTAACACTGTAATTTTTCCCCAAAATCATCAACTCAATAGTTCCCATAATTTTGTGTACCTGCTCCGTAGCAATTAAGATTCTTCCCCTAACAAATGATTCTTCTTTTGAGGTTTTCTCATCAACTTGAAGAAATTTACCCCAACAATCTCCAATCAATTTAAACGTTGGGATAGACCAACCATTAAGGGGCATGCCATAACAAGAAATCCATGCAAAACGTTCATCTACAGATGCCTCCCCATTCCATGGCTTAATATCCTCAACCCAATTAGAAATCCATTTCTCTTTGATAATTTCATCCCTTGCTTCTGGACTATGACAAGTGATGATAATATAACATCCTCCAATGGCTCTGACTTTATCGACTTGATTATTGGCCTGTTTGAAGATTTTTTCCAACTCATGAGAGGGTAATAGCCTTCGGATTTTTGCTACGGCACTTCTGAACAACCAGCCATTCCCCACTGGTTGAATATGAATACTCTGAAACTTAGTTTGATGCATAGCACTTCCAGCACCATAAGCAATGGGACCATTAACTTGTCTGCTCGGTTCAGCAATCAAAGGACACTTATCCTTTTGATTAAAATTCTTAGGAATCCAAACTCTCATTTTGCCCTTCACTTGCTGCTTAGTTGGAAAAACTGTGTTCTTGATGCCACCGTACTTGGCCATATGCACCACCAATTTTTTATTCCAAAACCATTTTCCATTAATCCCCTCTATAGCTTCCATCGCATCCTTCTCATTTGAAAATCTCACAAAGCCAAATTGTTGGTTTGTCAATTTACTTCTTTTTTTTGGTAAGAACACAGAAACAACTTTACCAAATCTAGTAAAAAGGTTAAAGACCCATATTTTCCGAAGATCAAGGGGAAGATTATCCACATACAAAGTAACAATAGAATCAGAATTGCTAGTAGCTTTAAGCCCTTTACTCGACATAGCTTAATATTTGAAAGGAATCAGACTTAC
This sequence comes from Vaccinium myrtillus, assembly GCA_016920895.1. Taxonomy (NCBI): domain Eukaryota; kingdom Viridiplantae; phylum Streptophyta; class Magnoliopsida; order Ericales; family Ericaceae; genus Vaccinium; species Vaccinium myrtillus. The sequence goes on from CM029274.1 coordinate 15,069,576, forward strand.
GAATCTTTTTGCTTGCAACTCTGATTTGGAAGCCCTTGAGAATCGAATCCCCAATTTCGGCTCAGTTCCAAACCCAAAATGCTGAAACCCCAGCTATATCTTCCAAACCGATTCCGGCATATCCTTAATCCCCAAACAGCCTGATGATGTTGTAGAAACCTACTGCCTTTGAATACGTTCGACTCTTGAATAGTTGAAAATCAAAACCTCACCAAGCGAAACAGGCGACGAGATGCCAGAAATACATTCACCCCGATCCTTATCCACAGGCTTTTACTGTTGCCGGCGGTGGAGGTCGGACCGACGATCCCGTACCCTTGATCTCCTAACAGCCCGTTACAGCATGGAGCGATTTCTTATTCTTCCAACAAGTTGGCCGGACCACCAAGCACGTAGCTCAGCTGGTAAGGGGTTGTGCTAGCTTAACCAAGATCTCGGGTTCGAGACTTGGGAATGCAGATGTGTTAAAACTTGGTTGGGAGAGCTTTGCCGCCTTTGTGGTCCTACCCGGGCTCGAATCCGGATTAGTCGGGGCTAATGTGGTTACCGGACACCGGATGGTCTTTACCAAAAAACAAGTTGGCCGGAATATTAGGTTTTAAAAAGGACCATGTTAGGGGTACCGACCCACATAGAACCGAAATTGTACAAACTACTCTTTGCCTATCTAAATTTCAAGTTTTTCATTTAGAATTCAGGATACTAACTTCTGAATGAAAAAGTGAAATATTGAATCACTCATTTACTTATATCCAATTGAGCTGATTTTTTTAGGGAGACTTAAATTATTGAACGGTTCGGATCATTTGGTCTAGAGGATGTATTGTTTTTGAAAGATGTGTCCCTAAACAAACCATCGTAACTTCAAAATTAAGGAAAGTCATGTTAGGGATAAAACGTGTGGTAAGCACTCCCCCTCTTCGCGCTCCTTTTTTTTTTTTTTTGCACGGCAAAAAGAGATTTTATTTATTAATAGACGAGAACAATACATGAACCAGAAAACCCAAAACATGGTTGACAAGAGGTCGACCAGTGAAAACCCAACAACAGACCCCAGAGAGCTAACGTGAGATGCATCATCCGAATAGTAACAAGAGCCTAACAAGTACTAACAAGAGCCTATGCTCTGGCAAAGAACAGTAACGGATGAAGCATCCAAAAAATATCCAAAGACATGTAAATAAAACTTCAAAATCACCCATATATTAGTAGCAGCAGTAGCATATGAGAAACACCAGAAGGTCAAAATCGAAAGGAAGCAGCAGCATTTGACATTCCACCAGCAGCATTAGAGAACATCAAAGGATCAAAGCTCAAAGCAAGAGGAAGCAACATCATTTGACATTGATGGCAGTGAAAGCACCAATGACAACAGCAATATGAGGGACTCCAAAAGCTCAAATAACAGAACCAGCAGCAGCATATGGACAGCAACATGAGGGACTCCAAAAGCTTAAATGACAGAACCAGCAGCAGCATATGAAAAACTTCTCAAAGACAATAAAGTAGCAGCAGCAAATGACAATCCAGAGCGCCCAAGAAATAGGACAACAGCAGCAGACTCAAAGGACAACAACGGCAGACTCAAAGGACACAAAAAACCAAACATCAAAAACACAGAAATCCAACCCCCAAAGACACAAATCACCCAAAAGACTCAAAGGACCAAACAACAATCCAAAGGAAAGAAGAAAGAAAAACAAAGGACACACTCACAGGACACACTCACCAACACACTCACCAGCACACAGACCCCCAAAAGGATACCAAAAAAAAACCCAAACAAAAGAGCCAAAACCCAAAACCAGAACCCCAAAAAACACCTCAACACCCACGAATTATAGAGCCTCTTTTATACTTTTGAGATTGAAGATGAAATCATTAATCGAATAGTCTCCATGGTTCCAATTGGCTTTAACCCAAAAAGCCACTCTGAGTTTGATAAGATCTGCCACTTCTTCCCAGTTCAATGGCTTATTTTGAAAGATGAATTCGTATCTCATTTTCCAAATGGACCACAAGATTGCAAATGGAATGCAGTTCCAAATCACTATGAGTTTTTTCTTGTTCTTGGAGCTCAACCACCATTGGAGAAGAGCTTCAATATTTGGAGGAGTAGACCATTGTATTCCCCACCAAGCTAGAATCTTACACCAAATAGACCAAACAGATTGACAGTGAAGGAGAGAGTGGTTTAGAGATTCCAAACATAATCCACAGAATTTGCAAAGGGCTTGATGCTGATGTTGTAAGATTCCAATCCTAAGAAGAAAATCCCCAGTTTTGATTTTACCAAGCTTTACCATCCAGACAAAGCATTGGACTCTAAAGGGAGCAACATTATTCCATAACCATTTGTAAGACTTCCTATCATTGATCTCAGTGCTAGAGGCTGGAAAGAGAGAGAGATTATACATAGAAGACACTGAATATGATCTAGAATTGCAAGCATACCAGGATAGATGGGCTGGGGACATTTGGATAGAGATATTGATACCATCTAGAAGAATCAACATTCTCCTCAGTTCTTCCTCTTCCCAAACAAATAAGTTTCTTCTGAATTGAAAATCCCATCTAAAGAGCTCTTCCTTTCTACGCCAAACCTCTGCCAGAGATTCAACTTTATTCAGGGTAATATTAGCAATTCTTGGGTATAGATTGTTTAGGGATTTCCCATTTACCCATGGATCACTCCAAAACTGAACAGAAATTCCATTTCCCACAGAGATTCTACAGTTTTCATTAAATAGTTCAAAGCTCAGTGGATTTCTATATTGAATTTGCATGATGTCCTTCCAAATGGATGACACCTTCCTATTGATTACTAAGCTAGGGACCCAGGAATTGATGTTCATATTGTATTTAGCACAAACCACTTTTCTCCAGAGAGCATCTTTTTCCGTTCCAAACCTCCACCACCATTTCAACAATAGGGCCTCATTCATTTCCCTTATACCTTTAATTCCAAGACCACCATCTTCTTTTCTGAGCTTAATTTTTTCCCAACTAACCATATGGATTTTCCTTCTAAGGCCATGGTTTCCCCACAAGAACCTAGCTTGGATGCTTTCAATTGATCTAGCCACGCCTTCAGGTATCCTAAACAGGGACAAGTAATAAATAGGCAGACTGCTGAGGACAGATTTGATTAAGGTGAGCCTCCCACCGAAAGATAGAGCTTTATGCTTCCAAGCGGATAATCTATGTTGAAGCTTTGATATAATTGGCTTCCATGTGGATTTTAATTTGGGATTTGCCCCAAGAGGTAGCCCCAAATATTTAATTGGGAGGGACTGAGACTTGCATCCAAAAACCCTTGCAAATTCCTCCATTTGATCTTGCTTCAAACCCACACCACATAGAACAGATTTGTGGTAATTGATTTTAAGCCCTGACATAACTTCAAAGGCTTTGAGGAGACCTTTAACGGCATTGATTTCATTTAAATCTGCACCACAGAACACCAATGTATCATCAGCAAATTGTAAGTGAGTCAAAAGGGGCCCCTCCTCACAGATTCTAAGACCCTTAATGGTTCCGAAAGAGATGGCATCAAGAAACAAACAATTGAGGCTCTCAGCAGCTAGAATGAAAAGGAAAGGGGAGAGTGGGTCCCCTTGCCTAATTCCTTTTTCCATTTGAAATTGCTCAGTTGGAGCTCCATTTACCAGAACTGATATCCACGAAGAAGAGAGGCACTCATGAATCCAGGTGATCCATTTATCTGGATATCCTAACATCCTCATCATTTTAAACAAGAAGACCCAATTAATATTGTCAAAAGCTTTCTCCAGATCAAGTTTGATTATAATTCCTTTGGATTTCCTTTTTCTCCACCCATCCACAATTTCGTTTGCAATGAATATACTGTCTCGGATATTTCGACCACCCATAAAAGCAGATTGAACCTCTCCCACCACATGATTTAGGGTGGGCTTAAGCCTGGCAGCAAGTACTTTGGACAAGATCTTGTACATTGAACCAATCAAGCTAATGGGCCTGAATTCAGACAGCTTTGTAGGGTTATCACATTTAGGAATTAGGGTAATGAAAGAAGAGTTGATACCTCTTGGGAGATTACTATTTCGATGGAATTCTTTCATGAACATAAGAATTTCAGACTTCATGAAATCCCAACCCTTTTTTATGCATCCAATATTGAAACCATCAGGGCCAGGGGACTTATTGCCATCACATCCCTTAATTGCATTCCAGATTTCTTCCTCAGAAAATTCAGAGGTCAGCTCAGCACTTGCGATTTCATCAATTGTATTTCCTCTGTAATCACCAAAGAAAGGTCTAACTTTCCAGTCTTCAGAGAAGAGCTTCTTAAAATGGGAAAAAACCTCCATTTTTACCAAGATGGGATCATCAACAATTTGGTTATTGATCATGACAGAAGAGATGGAGTTCCTGCTTTCTCTGGATTTGGCCATAACATGGAAGAATTTAGTATTTTTGTCCCCTTTAAGGTGCCATTGAATTCTAGATTTCTGCAACCACATTCTTTCAATTTGCCTACTTAAGCTCCAGATTTCAGCTCTGAGGCTTTTCCTTATGGGAATGTCCCCTACTTGTAAAGAGCCATTCTCAGCTTGAATATCAAGGGCGTGTAGAAGGTCTGTAGCATTGTCTAGCTTCAGCTGCAGATTACCGAATTCTTCCTTACTCCAAATTTTTAAGGCTTTTTTCATGCATTGGAGCCTCTTGATCAGCCTTACTGCCGCCCATCTCTGACTTTGATTGGCCTCCCACGCAAGTTTCATGGTTTTCAAGCAATTTGGGTGAGAAAACCAGAAGTTATAGAACTTAAATGGTTTTGGGCCCCAGTCACTTTCGTCCTTCATCAGGAGGATAGGGCAATGGTCAGAGAGTATCCTTGGTAGGCCCCACAACTTTAGTTTAAAGGTTTCAAACCAATCTTGGTGAATCAAAAATCTATCAATTCTACTCCATTTCTCCTCTTGTTGACAATTAGACCAAGTGAATTTTCTGCCCAACATTGGAAGGTTAATGAAATCCATATCTTCTAGGAAATTATTGAAATCAATCATTCCAGAATTTCTACTCACACACCCTAGTCTTTCAGATGCAACTCTGACCTCATTAAGGTCACCCCCCAAACACCAGGGATCCAAAAAAATAGATTTTAACTTAAAGAGAGAGAGCCAGACCTTTCTCCTATCAATAATGTCACAGGGACAGTAAGCATTCACCAAGACTGAAATGAACGAATTTTGAATGGTACCTTTCATCAAAATGAAATTTCTGGAGCCACAAGATTCCATCAATGTGAAAAATTTAGGATTCCAAATGCAAAGAAGTCCTCCAGCAGTGCCTACAGCCTCCACATCCTGATATTCAAAATGAGATTCCCACCAGATTGATCTAACAAAATCTTGTGAAATTGCACCTTGTTTTGTTTCTTGAAAAAATACCATATCCACTCTATGTTTCCTTAACAGGTTCTTGATTCTGCCCCTTTTTTCCACTTTACTCAGACCTCTCACATTCCACGACAAGATCTTCATTAGAGGTCTGAGAGTTAAAGTGATTTAGGGATGATGATCAGCCCTAGCTATGTTTTGGGCTTCCATGTCTGCTATTTTACTGATAACTTCCCTTTCATCCCCATCATATCGGATACCAAACATCTTATCTACTTCCCAGATAGCTTTTGCTTCATCAAGCAAGATTCTATTTCTGTTATTGAAGTCTCCTGAGGAAATAGATGCAGATAAAGCGGCCGCAGCAACCGCAGATCTAAACATTACACATTTGCTATTCTTCTTTCTTCCTTTGATGTTGCCTTTATCAACTTTTGAGTATCCCAGAATTTCATTGATATCTTTCCTCTTGTTTTTGCCTTTTTTTCCTTTAACAGCAGCTTGGATTGGGATTTGATTGGCTTCGAAATGATCTTGATTAAGCTCTTCCTCACTTAACAGATTTTCATTGTGTTCCAGATCTTCATTAACTTCAACGTTCTCAACTTGAAAGTCATCTGAATGTCTATGTAGATTGTCACCTACCAAGCTGTTGCAAACTTCTGTCTCTTGGACTTCCAGGCAGTTTTGAGTAAATGATGATGGTTGGTTGTACATTGATAATCCCCCAAAGCTATCAAGCACAATCTCCTTCCCCATGATTGAATTTTCAGTTCCCAAGGAGGAATTAAAGGAGTCCACCACCGCCTCATTGATAACTGGCACCTCATTAATAACTGGTATCTCCAGTTGTTTTGTTTTCGAAGGCTCCATCTCATCTTCATTGCCCATGTTAGGCTTAGTACCTGCCTCATCATTTGGACCCTCTGTGATTAAAACTCTCTGATCTTGAGTTGGTACTTGTTTTTCCAGAACCAGTTCAGTTGGAATATGAACGAGACTTTGCTTGATAAATCTGAAAGAATCTTCCTCTATCACTCTGATTGGGTAGACAACATTATCAATCATTAACTCCATGCTACCCTCTAATTTAGCAAACTGGTCAGTAACAATAAGTAATCTTGCTTTGACAAATGATTCTTCTGAGTTGGTAGATTCATCAACTTGTAGAAATTCACCCCAGAAATCACCAATATCTTTGAAGGTTGAATGTGACCAGCTATGTAGGGGCATACCGTAGCACGATAACCATACAAATCTTTCTACCTTAGCTTGATCACCATTCCATTTCTTAATTTCATCAAACCAGCAACACATCCATTTTTCATTGATCACCAAATCTCTGGTTTTTTCATCTGGAAAAGTAATAATGACATACCTTCCCCCAATAGGTTTAATTTGTATTTTCTGAACTCCTTCCCGTTTGAAAACACATTCGAGATCTTCAGAAGAGACCAGCCTTTTGTTCTTTGCAATGACACTTCTGGTAAGCCAACCATTCCCCATTGGTTTGATAGTGATGGTACCCTTGCTTGAATTCGTCTTTTCCTTGTTGAAAGCTTGTTCATTTCTCATCTCCCCTTGCTTGCTTGATTCGACAATACCTTTTCTCCTCCAAATTTCTTTGCCTCTAAGTCCCTTCGTTGCTTTACTATTATTGAAATCTCCTTTATTTGAGTGAAAATCCCGTCGGTTGTTGGATTGAAATTTACCTTTCTTCCAATTTTGGGGGTAATTGCTAGTGAAACCATCATCCTGGTAGATATGAGCATTGTGCTTCCAGATTTCTGCCCTATTTGGATCGCCATTATTGTGGTGCCAGGTAGGTCTTTGAGCATCATTTTGCTTCCAGATTTCTGCCCCATTTGAGTCACCAGTGAGAACATCCTCCTTTCTTTGGAATCTTGCAAAATTGACCCTCAGCTTCAAACCCCAATACCATGAGTTGTTGATCCCTGCTATCGCCTTCTCTGCATCTTTTATAAGGAAGAATCTTACAAACCCAAAACTTTTCCCTGAAACTTTACTCTTTTTGTTTGGGATGTAAATATCTCTGATTTTCCCATATTTGGAGAAGAGATTGTAGACCCAAAATTTTCTAATTTGCTCTGGAAGATTATCGACGAACGCAGTAGCAGATCCATGGCTGTTCATAGCTATATCGACCCAGAATCACCGAGAGCTATAAGACGAAAACCCTAACTAAGCGAGTCAGGCGATGAGATGCCAGAATACCTTCACCCCGATCCTTATCCACAGGCTTTTACCGTTGCCGGCGGTGGAGGTCAGACCGGCGATCCAATATCCTTGATCTCCTAACAGCCTTACTCTCTCTCTCTCTCTAATTTGACATTGAGAATATTGGTCATGGATTTTCCGATGAAAAATTTGAAACATGGGGAATTGAACTCAGGTTGTCACGGTGGTTGGCAGTAGGTAGCAACCACTGAGGCAACTAAACCTTCAAAAAAGGGTGCAACACGAGGACTTCCCAGGGGGTCACCCATCCTAGTACTACTCTCGCCATGTTTTGATAGATTATACTGTTGGACGTACTTTTCCTGAGGCTTCACTTGGATATAGAATATAGATCCCAATCTGTTGGAACTTGCAATATATATAATCGATTTGTATTTTTGTTTAATTTTTCCTCAATCTACCTTTATCTAGTTTTGATGTAAAGTTATATTTCGCCAAGAAAAAATAAAAAATGATACTCTCTCCGTTCTTTTTTAAATGCGTAGTTTCGTAATTTCAACTAATTAAGAAAACGTTATCATTACACATTTCATATAAAATTTTACATTCACTTTTTACTATTGCCTTTGATGGAGACATCATCATATATTAAACCTCACCCATTAACTTTTCTAAAAGGAATCTAGCTATTTTAAGGGCAAAATAGAAAATGTACTAACTTTTACCTACTAACTTTTTAATGTCACACGGATTTAGGAATAACTTAAAATAAAAAATACTACTCTTTTTCAGAAATGGATGGAGTACTATCTTATTGGAATGGTATTTAGAAATTTGGCCGATATAGATTCTTGCCCACTTTAGACGATTTAGTTGATTGATTGGTTTGTTGATTGAGAGAGAGAGAGAGAGAGAGAGAGAGAGAGCATACATTTGGATATTTAATTTGACAAAAGATTTTTCAACCATGTTACAAAATCACAAAGAATCCAATAGAATCTGAAAGAATCATTTTTAGCGACCTTCGAAGCATTGCCCACGATATTCGGATCATTACACATGCTATTTTTAATACTCCGTACAAGAAGAGTATAGCAAATCATCGCTCAGTGAGGAAATAAGTTTTATTAGTATTATTTTTTTTTTCAATAACCGAGACGATGCTTTTATTGCGGAGAATTAAAGCGGGCCAGGCGCCCTAACTAGGGCTGTTCAAAAAAACTGGTGAACCGTGAATCCTGTCCGGACCAATCCGATCCACACATCTTGGATTTTTACCGTGAATTAATAGTCCGGACACGAATTCAAAAAACAAAAAACCACGACTCATGGTCCGGACATGGATTTTGATTTTAAAACCGTAGATCAACCGATTCAGATCGTGAGATTTTTATTATATATATATATATAAGTCCCGATCCTGTCCGGGATTCGTAGTTCCGGATCAAATTTTCACGATCCAAACCGTCCAATGTGTTTAAAAGGTGTTTTTAAGGGTCCCCGCGAGAAATCATAAAAAAAAATACCGGGAAGGGCTTGATCCAAACAGTTTTTCATAAAACTGTATATATACAGTTTTTGTGAAAAATTGCTTGGATCAAGCCCTTTCCGGTATTTTTTTTGATGATTTCTCGCAGGGACACTTAAAAACACCTTTTAAACACATTGGGCGGTTCGGATTATGCAAAAACAATTTTTAAAACCTCGAAAACACCATTTTTTCTTCAATCCGGGATCCTTGACAGGATCACCGGTGTATATATATATGAAGAAATTCTGAATTCATTGATAAACTTGCAAAAGCAAACCCAAATCACCTCTCGCAATGCTCTTGAAGAAAGATGACTTTCCTTTGTTTCACATTTCGTGTTTTTCTCCTCTGAGTTACAGAGAGGACTTAATCCCCTTTTATACTAACTACATTTCTTAACTACTAAACAGAATAACCAAACGGAAAGACTAACGGGAAAACAAGAAAGGGGTAATTGTTCTAGGGTTCAGAAGTGGGGACTTATTGGGTCATTTAGTCCATGTTAAAGTTTTACAAGGTCTAAGGTCCACAATTTTTTTATATTTTAAATTTAGGTACTTTAAAAGGGTACCCTAGGGTTTAGGTTTTAGGGTGCACTTTCCTATTATAGGGTTTTAGTGGTTTAGGCACTTTCATATGGTACCATAGGGTTTTAGGCACTTTCATAGAGTACCCTAGGATTTTAGGCACTTTCATAGGGTATAAACATTTTTGGCACTTTCATAAATGTGCAAACTTTTTTTTGGTAAAGGTAAAAAAAAAAAAAAAAATGTCTGCGTTAGGACTGGATAGGTTATAAACTTGTTTGGTGGATTAATGGGGTTACAAATTCTTTGCCTAGGACTTTTGAACAAGTCGCCCAACAAGAAAATAGACATTACACTTGACAGAAGAAACAAACTAACATAAACCCCCAAAACTACCGTTTGCTCTATTAGTGACCTTGCTTGACACCTCCCCGCAAACAAATGGGGATATCTATCACCATGAGTTTGGACCGAAGATACTGAAAAACGATCAACAGATAACGGCTTTGTGAATATGTCAGCAACCTGATCCAAAGTCCCAATATGCAGAACTTTAATTTGATGACTCAAAACTTTTTCACGGATGAAGTGGTAATCAACCTCCACATGCTTTGTGCGATCGATCATGGAATACTGGGTTAGAGGCAAGAGAAATCGCTGACAAATTATCGCACCAAAGGAGATGAAACAGAAACCCCCAAATCCAGAAGTAAATTGTGAATCCAAGTAATGTCAGCAGCTGTGTGTACTAAGGATCTATATTCTGCTTCAGTAGACGAGCGAGCTACGATATGTTGTTTAACAGATGAAGGAGAAGCACTTGCTTTACACTCACTCATACCTGCTTTCAACAACAAATCACTTGTATACTTGGCCTGTGACAACTCTAGTCCCTCTATCCATGGTTATCATATAATTTAATTTTGTTTTTATCCTCTCAGCTATCCACCTATTTTCCATTTTGGGCGGTTTGGAAGTCATGGAAAGGAGGAGAAAGGAAAGGAAAATTAAATTTTTTTCTCTTCTATTAATATTTGGTTGGGAGAGAAAGATGAGGGAAAATAAGGCATTTTTCTCTCAGTTTTCTTCCATTTTACTTTCTCTTCTTTTTCCCCCACTTTCCTCAAGTTCCTAGCTAGGCTTTGTTTGGAATTTAGGAAAAGTGAGAGAAAAGAAAGGAAAGTCATTTTCCTCCAATTCTCAAAAAGCAATTTACCGGTAAAACATTTTCTCCATATTTTTGTGCAACCAAACACCAAAAAAACAAGTAAATATTTTCCAGGAAAATGTTTTACGTGAACAAAGCCAAAAAGTTGGGTGCAACATACCACGATTACCGCTCTTCTCAAACGAAGTGACTTTGCAATACTATAAAGTATAGATAGATAGTAGCAGCTAGATTATATACACAATCACAAACAGGGCCGGCCCTGACAGTTGAGGGGCCTAAGACGAAATTTGAAAATGAAGGCCCTTAACACGGAAAAAACTAAATATAAAGTCGATAAACACCGTTTCAAAACTATATGCATGTATTTAACACGGAAAAAACCCAAAATGGGCCTACAGACTTGGTGGTAAAAAATATTTGGAGGCCTTTTTTTTCATTTTTCGTGGGGGCCTAAGGCGCCGGCCTTACGAGCCTTAGCTCAGGGCCGGCCCTGATCACAAACGAAGTGACTTTGCAATACTATAAAGTATAGATAGATAGTAGCAGCTAGATTATATACACAATCACGAATACATATGTACCATGTTAGTGATCATGATCTCATGGTTTGGAGGGGCTTACTCGGTATATGCAATATTCATTTTGAGAGTAGTGTAGTGTTTGCGATTTCGGAGAAAGCTTCTCGAGAAAGTTGGTTGGTTCAGCAAAGGAGGTCTCCAAGTAGGCAATGATCCACGATGTAATCTTAACAACAACGCGTTTAAAGGGTTCCTTGCCCGCGTAATAACCGATGCAAATTATTGAGTACTTTCTGCCGCATGTTGCATTTCCGACCCATATCAAGCTGCTTGCTACGGCGACATAGGCATCTACAAAACTGGACACCTCACCTTGTGAAGCTGAGAAAATTATTAGAGGTAACAAAATTATTTAAGGGTCCGTTTTTTGGAGGACATAGTAAAAGAGTCTTTACTTCAATAAAGACATCAACTTTTTCCTTAATGCCAAAAGGACAAATTACCTACACATTCCAAAAATGTCCCCACTAGCCAATGAAAGTGCCTAAACCCCCAAACCTAATTAAAGTGCCTAAACCTAAACCCCAGGTTAACCTATGAAAGTGCCTAAAATCCTATGGTACCCTATGAAAGTGCCTAAAACCCTAAAGTACCCTATGAAACTGTCTAAACTACTAAAATCCAATAATTGAAAAGTGCACCCTAAACCTAAACCCTATGGTACCTTATGAAAGTGCCTAAAATATTAGGGTACCCTATGAAAGTGTCTAAAAAACTAGGGTACCCTATGAAAGTGTCTAAACAGCTATAACCCTATAATTGGAAAGTGCACCCTAAGTGCCTAAACCCAAAATGCCTAAACCCACTATACCCTACACCAAAGAACCTAAACCCTCTAAAATTGAACCCCAAAATTGAACCTAATCCCAAAATTAAAGGGTCAATTAATTTTGTCCCACCCACTCAGGACCCACGCATTCGCATGAGAGAGAGAGAGAGAGAGAGAGAGAGAGAGAGAGAGAGAGAGAGATAGTGACGGCCATGCAGTGGCGGAGCCAGAAATTCCATTCAGAGGGGGCACCTTATCACAATAAAAAAAAATCACAGCAAAATATAGAGAATAAAGAAGCACCAAGAACAAAAGTTCAAATATTCTCTATAAGGCACAAAAGTTTGTAGCATAATATTTTAAAACGCTTCTAAATATAAGCAAAAAAAACACTACACATTGGTCAGTAATTTTATTTACAATTGACCCTGAAATGTTTTCATTTTTCAAAAATCCCATATAATTGTTTCGTTACTTATCCCATAAAAACATCTTGCTTCAAGTATATTGCCAATACTGGCTTAAAAACTTTAGATAAGCTCATTTTTTAAGAAATCATAAAATTATGATAGCTCGCTTAACTATTTGATTATTAATCTTCGTGACAAAAAAATTAAATCAATTGTAATAATGATCACCAAGATTGTTTTCAATTATTTTTTGTTTCAAAATTAGTGAGACCGGGATCAATATATTTACTATTTTTCTTGTCCCAGGTAGAAAAAGAAAAAAGAATGGTAAAATGCATCAAAAACGAAAACCAACGCGCATGCATGAAGGCTCGAACCCAGGCAACTCGGGAGGATAGGCACGCACTTGTACCACTAGAGACAGCAAACTGCTTGTTATCAACTGAGCCAATTATATTATATGTAATAAACTTAAAACGAGTTGTAAAAAAAATAAAAAAAAAGCAGCCGGGGATAAAAATCTAGTGGGGGCACGTGCCCCTCCTGGTCCTAAGCTGGCTCCGCCCCTGCGGGCATGAACAGTCACCACCCGTCGCTTTCAACTTTCAAGGGGTGGTGACGTTAGTGAGTGGTCGCTTTCAAGGGGTACTGAACCCTTTTTAAAAATGGAGAAGTGAGCAGTGACCACCCGTCACTTTAAAGTGCACAGCAAAGCTAAAACCTCTGGCTTTTTTTTTTTTTTTTTTTATAGCAATGCATAAAGGGCGCGCGTGGAAATGATTCATTAAGGGTATTTTTGTCTAGTATTGTCCTTGAGCCCTCAAAAAAATCCTATCAATGTATTGGAAGCATTAAAATAAGTTAAACTGAACTAAACACCATTTAAAGTCTCAAACTTGGCCTTTAGATCAATTTTCTGATTATTTAAAGAGTTGTGAAAGCAAAAGACACTCAAAGAGAGCTAACAAACTTGCTACACTATTTTGGTGTGCCTTTTTCTCTCTAAGTTTGAAGAGAGAAATAACTGATCTTCCATTCCATCTTAATTCTCATGAAATTTACTATTAGCTATATAATTGTTAAGCTAAAACGGTCAAATTTCTTAAAGTCAAACAAATATCAATATGTAAAAACTAATCATTTGATGAGTTTCTTGGGGGCACTTGTAACGACCCGGATTTTTCGTAAATAAAAATTTTGCTTGATATTTTAATTATTTATTTTAATTTTCGGGTTATCAGAATATTTTTCTATTAAAATATTATTTTATCCTTTTAATTTGAATAAAGGAAATTCTAGCCACGTTTATGCGTGTACGAGACCGAGTAACACATTTGTTACACTACCATAGCATCTGGAGAGAGAGAGAGAGAGAGAGAGAGAGAGAGAGAGAGAGAGAGAGAGAGAGAGAGAGAGAGAGAGAGAGAGAGAGAGAGCTCGGTAGAGAGAGAGAGAGAGTGTAGTGTGTGTGTGCATGAATTAGTACAATGCACATGCAAGGATTAAATGTTTGTTCACTTGCACAAGTAATGGGCAATTGAGGGAAGTTTCCTAAGCCTAGGTTTTGTACCCAAAACTAGTTAGAATAAGTCTTGCTATTTTTGGAGTAACCTACACATACCCACACAATACATGCATTTGAGCACAAACTACACAAACTAGACTAGTTATTACTTGACCTTGCACCCCAAGTTTCCTAGAGACACACTTCCTTAATTTAAGGAGGGAATATTCCCCCTACTAAATAGCCCATTAAGGCTACCCCTAGCCATTTAATGCATTCACATGCACATTGGGTGAATTTGGTTCCTAAAAACACCCCGTAACAAAGGTGACCGTGCAAAAACCTACACAACGAGAGGCATTATTTTCCGCCACCTTGCTTCCCACGTTAGTGACATTGTATACACCCACAATTGATCATCTAGCAAGAATCTAGACCCTAGAAACCTAGATTCCTAGCCTAGATTCCTACCTAAACCTAGTGTGCCACCTAAGTACTTGCCATGTGCTAGTTAATGCACCATTTACACCCCACATGGGTGAAATTTTCGGCAAAGAGAGGGGGGGAGTACCGAAAATTTTAGAGAGAGAGGGAGAGGTCACTTGCTATATATAGGCCTACCTATTGTTCATTTGGTCCACTTTTCACCCTTCTTTACTTGTTGTCTCCAAATTCCCAACAAACCCACTATTTGTACCACCTTTTAGCCACCATATTTAGGGTCCTAATTTAGCTACTTACTAAGTTAATTAGTAGGTAAGCTAGGTAGATTAAGGAGTTTCCACACCAAAGGATAGCTTTTCGGCTTCCGGTTTACACCCGGAAACTAAGGTAGTTTACTAAACTACTCTTCTAATTAGTAAATTCTAGCTATAATAAGTTGTTCTTACTAGTTTTCTAAGCATGATTTTAGAGTTGATTAAGTTAATTTATGCATGTGTTAATTACTAAGCATGTTTTCTTAGTAATTTAGAAAGTGGTTTTTCTTGTGCAAAGATGAACAAGAATGTTTATGAGGTTCTAATTAGTTTAGTTCTTCATGAAATTAGAAGTGGATTAGTGAGATTAAAGGTGATTAGAAGTTAATTAGAAGATGTGTTTTGTTTTTCACTAGACAAGGTTCTAGTATTATTTTGTTAATATTTCTTGGAAGAATTAGTTGATCTTGGTTGATTAACTCATTGGTTGTTGTTTGAAGTGTTTTTCTTAAATAAGTGGAATAATTTATTTTTATGTTGAATTTGTTCTTATTTGAAAGAGATGCTATTGTTTTTTTTTGGTAAGAAAGTATGGAGTTTTATTTAATAAATATGAAGAGAGGATTTTTCATAATTGATTTCTAGAAAGGTTTTACTAAAATATTTGTGAGTTTATTTGATCAAGTTTTCTAGAAAGAAAATTGTGATTTTTACTAGATATGAAAAAGATGTTTTATTTGAGGTTATTAGAAAGAAAGTTTCTAGAAAAATAGAAAGTATATTTTTGGAGAGATTTAAATATTTTTAGAAAGTCCACAATTAGTTGTGGTGGATTTTTAGCAAGAGATTTCTAGAAAAGAGTTTTGTTTAAACTATTTTTTTGAAAGAGCAAGTTGATTGGTTTTATTTCCTTTGGAAAGAAATAAAATAGTTTTGAAAGAGGACAAGGAAGAAATGGGACTTTTGTTGAGAAATATATTTTATTTGAGAGAATTGGAAATATTATTTTTGGAGAGTTTTAAATATATGATTTTATGTGAAAAGATTTTTAGAAGGAATATTATTTTGAAGGAAATTAGTGCATCAAGATGCATGATTTTATGTGGAAAGGTTTCTAGAGGAAACAATATATTTTAGAGAGTTGGTATATTTTTAATGCATGATTTTATGTGAGAAATGTATATTTGGAAGAATAAGATTTTTAGAGAGAAATTATGGAATATTGCATGAGCATGATTTTGTGCATGTGGCACTGAGCACGTACGCGATACGTTATGTCACCGGACGCGAAATTGAATATCGGTTAATGAGAAAATAGTGATGAGAATGAAAATGAGTTTTGAAATGAGAAATGAAATTTTTGAGAAATGAAATGAGATTTTTGGGAAATGAAATGAAATGAAATGTGATAAGATGAATAGATGCCACCTCAAGTTCCGCGGGGAGAACTTGGAGGATCGGAATTAATACGGTAGTGCAGCGAGGCACCGCCCCATTTTCGTGGAGTGAACTTGGTGGTAAGGGCTAAGTATGCACAACACATAGTATGGGCCTTGAAACGTACTGTGGGGATCAGTAAGACAGGGTAACCGGGACTATGTCGTGTGAGTCGCGAAGTGAACGGACCGTGCAAAGAGACTGGTTAGGTTCAGTGATGCACGACAACCGGAATCTCGAGCGGAAAGGTTGGTACCGTCAGCTGAAAGGAGGCGGAAACGGACCAATAACTTTCAGAGTGGTGTGAGATAATTGACTTGGTTGAAATTTGAAGAAGAATGCCAAAAATGGAAAATTGATAAGAGTTACTGTTTTGAGAAACTGAACGAGAAAATGTTTTGAGAATTGACACGTGGCACAGTTCGAGACACTGTTACGAGATATTGTTATCTGCGCATGTTTACTCTGATCCGCATAGACACGCATGATGTATTGCATGGTTTACTGTTCACAAGTTCTATATATTGTTTATGAACTTATTGTTCTAGAATTGCTACTTAGACGTCTAGCGTAGTGAACTACTGGGCTTTGCTCACGGTGTTGCAACCCTGGCATAATACCACGATGTTGCTCTGCGACTCTGACGTATTATGCTAGGCTATAGAGATGGACAGGATGAGAGAACTATGGCTTGAAGGCCTACGGAGCAAAGCAGGATTCTGCCGGAATGGTCGACAGTGCGATGGAATAGAGAAGCCTAGTCAACCCTGTAGAGAATGTCTGTATTAGGCAGGAAGATTTACGTAATATCTTTTGGGTTACTGTTGTAAAACCCTATTTATTATTTTTTGTATTCTTTATTAACGTACCCAAATTTTGGGGGCGTTACAGCACTTGTTGCAAATGGCTCTTGAACTTGTTACATGTGTCATCAGAGTAACATTTGATGTAAATCATACTCCCTTGTAGATGCTCTAACCTTGCAAAAAAAAAAAAAGGAAAAAAGAATACCATTCAATGATTCAATCATTACTCAAGGTAATCAATCAGGTCATAAAAATTTTTAAGAGCTTGGATTGAACATAGCACAGATATTGAGATGGATAAAGGAATCATATAATCAGCTAATGTTTTCCCTCAGCAAACCACAAGCAGCAAAACCTAGTTGGCACGAACGTGGAAATCAATAGCCAAAGATCACAGTGTCTAGAGAATTGGGAAAAAAAGGTTTTGTACAACAATAACAGTACCTAATTCGACGACTATGCAACAAATTCAATAACAGTCTCTGCCGCATTCTACAAGAAGCAACGGATTTTTCTGAAAGAAACATGTGAAATTCATTTACTACTCTGCTAGATTTTTAAGCTCCACTGTGAGTAATCTAGGTTTTTGGTCATGGAACAATTCTGTATAGTATATCATCGAACATAGAACATGGAATATCTAACTCAAACAGAAATTAGAAGCCTCAGAGGCAAAACGAATAGCACTTCTCCATATCATACCTGGGAATAGCTCAAGATGCCAAGCTAAAACAAATGGGATAAATCAACCCCAGATCCGGAGTTGTTCTTGTGATAGCACAACGGGCACAGCTAGTGCAAATTTCTGTAAGACTGGCAACCGTTGCAAAAATGAGAATGACAAGGCACACACCAATGTGGCTCCCCAACAACAGAGCTTATGTTGAGCTCCCTCTTGGCCTGCTCTAGCACCTTTCTTTCAAGATCTTCTCTCAACTTCTCTAAATAATCATCAAACCCATCATCATCATCCTCCTCCCCAGTCCGATCAACATACTCCGAATTATAAAGGGATTGCATTTGTAAATCGACTTGCCCACTAATACCATGAAAATGATACAAGTACCTTACAGATATCCAAAAAGGGGCATTCTGGGTCAGCACAGATACTACAAAAGGTGTTATCTGATACATGAATGTTAAGAAGTTCCACTGTCCCAATCTAAAAGAATAAAAACATAATCTTAGTGGAAATTCTTTATAAAATTACAAAAGTAATGGAAAAACAAAAAACAAAAAAACAAAAAAACAAAAAAGAATTTTAATTTACTTTATTCTCAAAAATTAAATCTAGAGCAGGGTGCTTTAGCCTCATGCAGCAATATGCTGCAGCACCTACTCCAATAGTGTGAGCATTGACTGAAGAAGGACCAGGAAAGCCAAAACGGCTTGAAATAATACGCCCATCGATAACTGTTCCTCCAACAGCAGAAAACGTGACATTTCTGTCTCCCCCATCAGAGTCTTTTTCACTTCTCTCCTGGATTGTTCAAAATCGAAAACGAGTTTTTTGAGAATGACTTTTGGGTTTTTTCTCCCAAACAGCCAGAAGCAGAAAACGAGAAGTAGAAAACGCAAGAAAGAGGTGGCCAAACACCCTCATATGCCCTTCGGTTATGGATATATATATATATACACCTATGTCCAGAGTTACCTAATTTTCCATTACCATGAGGGAGTATTATCACTTCTATAATTAAATTGGAAACTATGGCAACGCAGTCAAAAGAAATATTCTTCCTTGACTCCTTTTTGATTCTTCTCTATTTCATTGATAAAATTAATATTCTTGATTCTTCTCTATTTCATTGATAAAATTAATATTCTTGATTCTTCTCTATTTCATTGATAAAATTAATATTCTTGATTCTTCTCTATTTCATTGATAAAATTAATCTTATTGACAGGAGTATTAAAAGGAAGTGTTTGGGAGTCTCTTTTCTACTTTTATTTTCACATTATTGGGTTTTGGATGTTTGGGAGACTTGGGCCAAAATGACTTCTAAAAAAATGGGTTTTCCATTTTAGTCATTAAAGAGGGGAAGTGAAAAGGAGGTGGGGAGGAACTTTTTGACTTCTCATTTTTTACTTTTCTTATTTTCATTAACAAAAAACCTCACAAAATGTATCTGTACATATCTCCCAAATCCTGTTGCAAAATGCATTCTGCACATTTCTCTCAAATACTCCTACCAAATTCAAAATACATTCTGACCATGATCCAAAAAGTCAAAAATGAAAAGCTGAGAATGAGGATTCCTAAACACCTCGCAAAAATATCTGGACAAATAACTTCTTTTTTTCCATTGGAAAATATGGGGACTTATTAGTCCACCCTCTTTTTGGTCATTACACATTTTTTTTTTTTTTGAACAGGGAAAAATGCCCACAGGCCAGTACACTTGATTGCACAGGTCATTTTATGAAAGGAAAAAAAAAAAAAATACTTGTGATGATGAATCAAATCCATCCACTGTTTGCCAGTATATATATTAAGATGTATTGGGGAAATAATTTTTCAAGGGGAGTGATTTCCAAACCCCAAATTGTTATTTACACCCCTTTTTTTTTGTCTGGGGGTGTGAATATTAATTACCTTTTTCTAACTCATTTTATTTTCAAATACTCTCTTTTTTGTACTTTATTCACTTGAAATACTAAATTGCCTTTCATATGGAAAAAGTGACACTTGGGTTAAGGAAGTGTTCTGCTAAGGGTGTTTTTAGAATAAATTAGTTTTTTACGATTTTTTAAATGGTGTATTGTGAGAGAATGACTTCTCTTAATTTTTTGGAAAAAATTATTTTTTGTTAGTAGTAGAACAGCCCATAAGAGTAATTTGGTAATTTCAATGTGAGTAAAAACAAAAAGATAGTGTTTGAAAATAAAAGGGATGTAAAAATCATTTCCCTATACTCCATTTACTATAGTAATACAATGGGAAGGAGAACCTAGAAAACTGCAAAAAGTTGTATGGAGACTAGAACCCCTGTTTACTGCTTTTATACAATGGGAAGAAGAACCTATTTGGACGAGACATTTATTTCCGCCGGCGGTAGGCCCGGCCTTGAGATTTATGAGGTCCCAGTCCCAAAGGTCACAGGTTCTAACTAACCTCTTCGCCCAATCATTTTGAAACAAATTTTTATACAAACTCAATGGAAACCAAAGGTCCCAGGTTCTAACCTCATTGCACAATTGTTTTGAAACAAATTTTTATACAAACTCAAAAACTGTTCGCGTAAGAATATAGGAGGAGAGGATTGAACACACAACCTTTTATATAAATGACATCATTCATTCCATTACACCACCCAGAGCTATCTGTTAAATTCTTGACATATTTATATTTAATATAGCCCTGTATTTTAGGGCCCTAAAATGGGCTTTTTTTGGTGGGCCCCAAACCCAGACCTGCCTAGCCTGCCCTAGCCGGCAGTGGAAAGAGTATTTTCTCATCGCTTTTATCTACTTCTCTTATACGTATACTAGTTTAGGGCATGTTTGGATGAGGTATATGCAAGAGGCTAATCAATACCCCTTCCCCTCTTTATTAATACCTTGTTTGGCAACCAAAACCGCCCCATGATTAATTAGCCAAGGGATTAAATAGTTAGGCCCATCCTTGACAAAATCTAAATACCGGGCAAAGAGTGTCCATTTTTGGCGAGGGAGAACTTTTGCAGCAGAAGCATTGAGAGATGACCCTGCATAGAATTGTAACACAGGGTCAAAAGTTTTATTTGAATGGTAGCCAGTACAAATGTAATAGAGTATTCAAATTTGTATTTTTTGGGATCTTACATCTATTGTGTTATGCATAATTTCTTCACCAGTGATTTGGAAGAGATCTTCGGCAGGTGGGGCAAACATGGGCCTCAATTAACCCTGTTGGATCAGTTACTTGGACTTGAAATATAATCCTGCATTGTTGATGAAAGCATGAATATCTTTACATGTATGACTACGGAGATCATTTAGGTCCGGGTCGATGGCAGGTCACTTTGGTCGTGTTTGTGTTATGACCTTGTGGTGAGAATACTCGTATCACTTTGGCATTTCATGATTGAGATCGAAACAATTTTTAATAACTAATGGGGGAGAGGCTTTTGGGCCTATGGTATTTTTACTATAAGGAAAATGGAAATAGAAAATTTATGTTATCATTAACAGCCCAAAAGAGGAATACACAAACTGAGGTGTTAATAGACTAATTAAGCTGAAATACTGCCAAACAGTTTTCACACCCTTTCTATTTATCCATACTGTCTCCGTTTTTTTTATTCATATGAAATTATCAAATTACCCTTTATATAGAAAAAGTGACTAGTTTAGTAATTTTAACACAAATATAGCAATAAAAGACAATGTCTTTATATAGAGAAAATGCAAGTGTGAAAATCATTCCACAAATAATAATACTTCCATATTTTGGTTTATTGCTGTGATTAGTTTAAACTGTAGATTCTACATTTTTCCCCACATGTTGAGAAAAAAAGAAGCAGTCTTTTACCTATTTTAGAGTCTATTTGATACTTTTGAGGAGTCTAAAATACAAATTATGTAGGATAATTCTTTAAGAGTGTTTTTAAATATTCTTAAAGGGTCCAAAATTCGCACATTTTGAATCCGGAAATACTCTTACAATTTTTTCAACGGGAGTGATTTTCTCAAATCCCAAATTGTTAACGGCACCCAAAAATCAAGTTCACATGGGAGTTGTTTTTTGCACTTTCCAAATTGTTATCGGTACTCTCCCTTGTACGGGGATAAAATCCACGTATATGCTTGATCACGTGCTTCCTCGCCGGGACCCTAATTCTACAAGATAGACAAGGGTTAGAGCACCTTTGTCTCTCATCGGCAAAGGCCCTCCGATGCTTAAGTTAGTAAAAGAATTACTAAATAAGCAAAAAACACAATGCGTATAACTGAGCGTTACAGCGTACCTTTCTTCATGGGTATGATGCTTTATTTATAGGTGTGAGTTACTTGTTGATCAAGGCCTCACGTTGCCTTAGTTTCCTATTTGAATAAGGAAATCTTTCCTAATAGGACTCTTAGTATTAGGTATAGAATTGCTATTTGTCTGCAAGATCTCTTCTTGCAATAAAACTTCTTCCCATATAGGTTTTTTTCCTATGTGGTTGTAAGTGTACTCCTAGCTGCACTAGGAAAACCCACGTTGATCCCTATAATCACAGGACTTTCTGTGATCACATAAGGGATTGTCCCAGATCTTTCGAAAATGCTGCACCGCCCTATTTTCTTAAGGCGGTTATGGTCGTCCTGCCATGTATCTCGGCATGGTCCTTCCAAGGCCTGCTCCGCATATGCTAAGCTATACCAAACCAAACATGTATTCTCATAGTACTACGCTGGCTATATTCATAGCCTGACTTGCTCGACCGTGTCCACGTGGTTAAGCTTGTTCGGCATAGGGTTAAGGAACCCCTATATAATGACACTAAGCTTGGTACCCTCTCGTGGTGATCTTGTCGAGTCACGTGCTCTGCTCGTGTTTTATCATTTGCACTAGTAATCGAATTTTACCCACTCCATCCCTTGGGAGCTTGGTTAACAAGTTGGAGAGTACCAAAATAACGAACTTGGGGGACGAGGTGTGTTGTGCACCCTCGCCCGTTTGATTATGTTTTGAACGGCTTCGATGCGTTCGACAATTTTAATTTAATTTTGATTTATTTTTATCGGTACAAAATCAGAACACATCCGAGTTGTCGAAACGATCGGATGGTCAAATGGTGCACAACACCCCCGGATTCCAAAATCACTTCCCTATTTCCAATTTAGTAAAAAAGTCTTTCATAAGTTTCTCGGAGGATACCTCTTTTAATTAATTGGTAGGGCAAAGCATAGAATATTTGCACGGTCACGATTAAAAGATTGTGTCGTGGATGGCAGCTGAATCACAAGTGTATAAAAACGAGAGATATGGAGTAAAAAATTCAATAAATAGGTGATGGAACCGAGGGTAAAAGGAAGAGACACCCCCACACACTACTTCAAAGCAAATAACTTGACCACACACTACTTCAAAGCAATTCTCATATTCCGGATCCACTTTATACAGAAGATAAACTCGCCGGTTCTGTTAAGAAGTTCTCCTTCTCTTTCTTCTCTTTTGCCCACATGAGGCTTGTGTTGGCTTTTGAGAGATCGAGTGAAGTTGATCTCAAAAAGAGGGAAATTGCATGGCATGTGTTAAAGACATCCAGTTACCTACATGGATCCTCATACGTACACAAGGTTTGCTCTTTGTTACCCTAGATTGGTTTAGCACTTATTACTACACAACATTTACCCTTCATTATTAACTGGGATTTTTTTATTTTTTTCTAACTTGTAGATCTACAAGGGGGAGGAAAACAGCGTACACGGAGCATCTCCAGCAGCCTCTATCCTCGCCACCATTGGCGACCCACAAAGACTCTTTCTCTTTATTGAACCTCCACCACCACTTAGCCAATAGAGCTGAGTTGTGTTCCAACAAGTTTTTGATGCCTAATCCCTCAAGTTTTCTACTTCTTGTCAAACAATTCAACTTGACCAGATGTAACTTTTTCCTTCTCATTTGTGTCACCCCAAAAAAATTGTCTTTGAATTTTCTCTATTTCCTTTGCCACAGCAACATGCACTTTATACCAGTACATGTAATAAATAGGGAGATTGCTGAGAGTGAACTTTATCAATGTGAGTCTCCCACCTTTAGTCAAGTGTTTCTTCTTCCAAGCTGCAAGTTGTTGCCTTACTCTATCCACAGTAGGTTGCCAAGTATTGAGTCTCCTAGGATTTGCCCCTAACGGTAACCCAAGATATTTTAAAGGTAATTTTTCAATTTTGCATTCCATACAAATGGCCATCTGAATCATTGTCACCTCAGGTATGCCGACCTGTCGCACCCTAATTTTCACTAACATTTTTATAAAATAATCCACGTGGAAATCAACAACTTCCACAGTCAAAGTCAAATACATCTCCAATTTCAATTACGTGATAGTCAAATGTCTACCGTAATTCCCAAATGATGATACATAGGTCCCAATGTGTTTACATATTAAAAATCAAGATTTAAGCCCAAAGGCATTTACAAGATATTCTCATATTTACCCAAAAAATATATTCTCATATAAAAATGATAGGTTAACAAAGGAAATAATGATGCAACTCCCCCATGAGTGTTTAAAGCCATGCATCCACTTCACACAAGTCCATATCATGCTCCTCCATGCAGAATTCCTGAAATTTATAAGGGTGAGCTCACTAGCCCAGTAGGAAAACATCTATCGATTCTAAATGAGGGTGTGACATGACCCCACACATGACACTCTTAGAAAAGTTGATCTTTAGTCCAAATATGAGTTGGAAACACATCAAGATTCTCTTAAAGTTTATCACTTCTTCCAAATTGTTATTACAGAAGATAATTGTATCGTCTTCATATTGCAAATGAGATATCACCATGCCTGTACCACCAATTCTGACACCATTAATCAGCCCACGATCTTGGGCTCTTTCTAGTAGGACATTCAGATTTTCAACCACAATATTGAAGAGAAATGGTGATAAAGGGCCACCTTGTTGTAATCCTCATTGTGATTTAAATTCTTCAGTGGCAGACCCATTGATCAGCACTGAGAAAAAAACTGTAGAGATGCACTCTTTCACCCAAGAACACCATTTGTCTCTAAAACCAACGTTGTGTAGCATATCCAGCAAAAAACCCCAGTTGACTCTATCATATGCCTTTTCAAAGTCCAACTTTAAAATAAGACCACTTTGTCTTTTATGCTTCCAGTAGTGAATTACCTCATTAGCAATTAGGACTCCATCAAGAATTTGTTTACCACTAACAAAGGTTGCTTGTGTTTCACGAATTAAAAATGGGAGTGATTTCTTAAGCTTGTTAGCTACTACCTTAGCTAGAAAATTATACAAACACCCCACCATGCTAATAGGTCGAAACTCAGTAGGGCCATCAATTTTTGGAATAAGGGCTAAGAAAGTTGAGTTAATACTTGTAACTAATTTGACATTTGTGTGAAATTCAGCAAAAAAAAAGGTCCAGAATGTCATTTTTCATGATGCTCCAAGCTTTCTTGACAAAAGAAAACTGATTTCTGATGGGATTTCTTGTTGAACTGTTAATAGGGTTTCAGGAAGATAATTACAGAATGTCATGAGTATAAAAATCCCTGGTTTCAAGCAGATAACAAGCATTTGTTGAACAACATAGTGCCACAACCAGAGCTCTGCCACGATGACAACAATGTGCAGTGAAAACGAGCAAGAAGATCAAGTGGAGGTAGGACAAAGGCTTCCCAAGACGTGAGGTTACCTGAGCCACCTCAGCAAGTGGACTATACTCTTAGTATTAGTCACAAAGGTATATCAACATTCCTGGTCCCGATCATGATGCATACCCATTTCCACCTGATCTTGAGCAGGTTTGATTCAAATTCCATTCCCCTTCAAGTTCAGTTAAGATTTTGCATTATCTGTGAAATAATAACATAATTTTTCTTTCTCAAGTACCTCGTGAAATTGCTGAAGCTTGCGTTGGTAAATGTAGTGGCTTGGAATTCTTGTTCGGCGGATGGCAATAGCGATGGAGTCAGCTGGTGTAGAGCTTCCTTCTACTTCAGTATGAATTGTACCTTTTTTGTCCTCAATTTCAAATGTACACATTGCAATGCCTTGTAATGCCCTCTTTCTTTCTTCCTCTCTATGTGACTTTATAGGGTATACCAATGCGAACTCAGAAAAAGAGGATAGTGTCTGAACATGAATCTCCAGTCCTTCACTCGACAGTACCAACTCTTTCTTCTGTTTTTCAACATGTCAATTGTATTTATCAATGCTTCCATAGCACTTGTCAATACACATCTCATTGTGATTTCTGATGCATTTGATTATGCTTTTGATGCAGCGACCCCAGCTCGAACTCGGGGTGGGAGAACTGCAACCTGTGGGCGTGGTACTCCGAGTTATTGTGGGAAGAAGGAAGGTTACACCCACTAGGAGTAGTCATTCTGATGAAGCAGTTGTTGATACAGTGCTTGCTTCTACCGATCCACCAGCATCAGAGACGTAGACTTCTTTAGGGCAGCTTTCAAAGACCACCACTGGCTGGTGTGCGTGTGTGTGAGCGTGCGTGCGTGAATGGATCTACAGCCTCATGTTTTTCAGGCCAAAGGCGTTTGGATTTGCATGTTACGAGGGGAGTATAGATTAGAGTATGGGTATGCTAAAACCTTGATTGTTGGTAGTAATATTAGGTTTCAAGGACGAGTTGTGTCAGTAAGGAAGGTTAATAATATTGAAAACTCTCGTATCCCTTGTTGTGTTGCTTTAGCACCTTATAGCAGTTGTGATGTTTTATGTTTCATTAGGGATCGAGGTTTTGTCATTACCTGCTCAATTTTAGAGCCCAGAGCTATCGCTCTTGGGTTTCTTTATGAAAATATCAACAGGTTTCCCGTTGGTCATGGAACGGAGATGGGGTTATTCATTTATGCTGATACTACGGTGGCCTATGCATCTGTAGTTAAATTCAGGGGTTAAGAAATTACAATTTTGGCCGGCGCGTACGATTTCCACTGGATTCCTTCAACGACGGATCTTACATCATTGAAATGGTCTGGAGGAGATCTACCACCCTCTGGTCTCAAATCATTTTTGGGGGGTTCGGAGGTGTGGCTCGCCAGTGGTGGCCTTTGAAAGCTGCCCCAAAGAAGTCTCTGTCTCTGGTGCTGGTGGATCGGTAGAAGCAAGCATTGTATCAACTGCTGCTTCATCAGAATTACTACTCCTAGTGGGTGTACCCTTCCTTCTTGCCACAATAACCTGGAGTACCACGCCCAAGGGCTGCAGTTCTCCCACCCTGAATTCGAGCTGGGGGTCGCAACATCAAGAGTATAATCAAATGCATCAAAAATCGCAATGAGATGTGTATTGGCAAGTGCAATGGAAGCATTGATAAATACAATTGACATGTTGAAAAGCAGAAGAAATAGTTGGTACTGTCGAGTAAAGGACTGGAGATTCATGTTCGGACACTATCCTCCTTTTTTGAGTTCGCATTGGTATACGCTATAAAGTCACATAGAGAGGAAGAAAGAAAGAGGGCATACAAGGCATTGCAATGTGTACATTTGAAATTTAGGACACAAAAGGTACAATTCATACTGAACTAGAAGGAAGCTCTACACCAGCTGACTCCATCGCTATTGCCATCCGTCGAACAAGAATTTCCAAGCCGCTACATTTACCAACCCAAGCTTCATCAATTTCACTAGGTACCTAAGAAAGAAAAACTACGTTATTATTTCACAGATAATGCAAAATCTTAACTGAACTTCAAGGGGGAATGGAATTTGAATCAAACCTGCTCAAGATCAGGTGGAAATGGGTATGCATCATGATCGGGACCGGGAATGTCGATATACCTTTTATGACTAGTACCAAGAGTATAGTCCACTTGCTGAGGTGGCTCAGGTAACTTCACGTCTTAGGAAGCCCCTGTCCTAGCTCCACTTGATCTTCCAGCTAGTTTTCACTGCACATTGTTGTCATCGTGGCAGAGCTCTGGTTGTGGCACTATATTGTTCAACGAAAGCTTGTTATCTGCTTGAAACTAGGGATTTTCATACTCATGACATTCATTACTTATCTTCCTGAAACCCTATTAACAGTTCAACAAGAAGTCCCATCAGAAATCAATATTTGGCAAACATAATCAAAACCCAAATAAATAGTTGACGCATTAAAGAGTTGCAATTCTTTCAAATCCCCCGGTCCTGACGGCTTCAATTTTCTTTTGTCAAGAAGGCTTGGAACATCATGAAAGATGACATTCTGAACTTTATTTTTTGCTGAATTTCACACAAATGCCAAATTAGTTACAAGTATTAACTCAACTTTCTTAGCCCTTATTCCAAAAATTGATGGCCCTACTAAGTTTCAAGAGTTTCGACCTATTAGCATGGTGGGGTGTTTGTATAAACTTCTAGCTAAGGTACTAGCTAATAGGCTTAAGAAAGTACTCCCATTTTTAATTGGTGAAACACAAGCAACCTTTGTTAGTGGTAAACAAATTCTTGATGGAGTCCTAATTGCTAATGAGGTGATTCACTCCTGGAAGAATAAAAGGCAAAGTGGTCTTATTTTAAAGTTGGACTTTGAAAAGGCATATGATAGGGTCAACTGGGGTTTTTTGCTGGATATGCTACACAACGTTGGTTTTAGAGACAAATGGTGTTCTTGGGTGAAAGAGTGTATCTCTACAGTTTTTTTCTCACTGCTGATCAATGGGTCTGCCATTGTAGAATTTAAATCACAATGGGGATTACAACAAGGTGACCCCTTATCCCCATTTCTCTTCAATACTGTGGTTGAAGCTCTGAATGTCCTACAGGAAAGAGCCCATGATCGTGGGCTGATTAATGTTGTCAGAATTGGCGGTACAGGGATGGTGATATCTCATTTGCAATATGAAGACGATACAATTATCTTCTGTAATAACAATTTGGAAAAAGTGATAAACTTTAAGACAATCTTGATGTGTTTCCAACTCATGTTTGGACTAAAGATCAACTTCTCTAAGAGTGTCATGTGTGGGGTCGGCATACCTGAGGAGACAATGATTCAGATGGCCACTTGTATGGAATGCAAAATTGAAAAATTACCTTTAAAATATCTTGGGTTGCCATTAGGGGCAAATCCTAGGAGACTCAATACTTGGCAACCTATTGTGGATAGAGTAAGGCAACAACTTGCAGCTTGGAAGAAGAAACACTTGACTAAATGTGGGAGACTCACATTGATAAAGTCCACTCTCAGCAACCTCCCTATTTATTACATGTCCTTGTATAAAATGCCTATAGCTGTGACAAAGGAAATAGAGAAAATTCAAAGACAATTTTTTTGGGGTGACACAAATGAGAAGGAAAAAGTTACATCTGGTCAAGTGGAATTGTTTGACAAGAAGTAGAAAACTTGAGGGATTAGGCATCAAAAACTTGTTGGAACACAACTCAGCTCTATTGGCTAAGTGGTGTTGGTAGTGTTCTGTTCTTAACTTTGGGGTGTCATTGGTTGATGGGTTAGATTCCTCAACTAGGTTCACCTGGTTCTCGATGTACCCTTGTCGATCTTTACAAAATTTTCTTTTGTCGAGCAGAAAAAAAAAGTTGGCGACGTGGAGAATGTGTCTTGCCACCTAGGTCATGGACAAACTGGGTTTTTTTGGGTAATTTAACAAATTGGGTTTCTCTGTTATCATCCATCAAAGGCAAAACACTAAAATCTTTGTTGCTCAAGCTGGCTTTTACAACCACAATTTATCATATATGGATTGAGAGAAATGTTCAAAAATTCCAAACATAGCTTGTTCAATCCCTGCTGTGGTACACAACTACACATAATCCATTCGGTTATAAGATATAAATTGCTGCCCTTGAGAGAACTACCTCAAGGACCACAATCCCAATGTCTTTTAACCAAATGGGATTTGGTGTAGGTGTAGGTTATCTCTAAATGGAACTTTTCTAACATCTTCCCAAATTTCAGTGCTCATGCGCAGGTGAAGGGGAGAAATTTAAAGCATGTTCCAAATACCATACCAATACCAATTGGCCCATATAAAAAAAAAAAATTGGCCCATATCAAGACAGTACAAGTGGCGTACTGTTTCATTTCATCCAGAGGTAAGCATAGCCAAGGAGTCTGAGTATCTAGTACTACTACTAAGGTAAATATCTGATTCTTTGTGGTGTCGGGACAATGGGCTTGGCTAGTGTGGCTCTCCTAATTCCCTCTAGCTGTTGATGTGTTTCATTGATATGTGTGAAACTCTATATTTTGCGTACCCATGTGAGTTTTGTGCCTCTATTTTTTGTTGAGAGAAGAGGTAATATGTAGTGTCCGGAGATGTGAGTGGAGTTGAGGGATGTTCGGACCCTTGTTGCCATGGTTGTAGCAAAAAAAAAAAGTGGTAGTGCGATTCGAGGGTGTAAGTCGTGTGAGAACATAACAGCCTTGGGAATGTTCTACTTGTTTCCTTTCATATGAGGAATTTCATTGCTTTAATCTCAATTGTTCCCCATTTGTTCATCCAGATAGTTGCTACCACTGCCTAAAGGGCGGGCTCCAATGCATTTGTGAATTGATTGCATGAGGGGCTGCCATCTTCTCGTTTGTGGGCAGCGGTATTGCTTATTTGTTTAGACATCATTGTAATTGATTGTTGTATAATGTACTGCTGCTACCGATTTGCTTGCTAGCTACCGATTCGGTCTTTATGGACCCTCTTATGTTACGGTTACCTTGAAAAGCTTCCCAATTTTCTGAATATTGTGGGCAGCACCTACCCAAGCGACGGAAGTCGTTTTGGGGGATTGGGGGGGCTCTGCTGCCCCTTGGGGTCGGCAGGGCCTGCCAACCCCATCCGCGTCGTCCATTTCGCGCATCAACGGCTCAAATCTCACCTCTCCAAAGTGTATCCGAGCCGTCCATTGTTTGATGCAATCCGAGCCGTTGATACGCGAAATGGACGGCGCGGATGGGGTTGGCAAGGCCTGCCGACCCCCACGGACAGCAGGCCCCCTGGATCCCGTTTTGGGCATAAGGGCAACTTCTTGACGGCCCAATCAGGCAAATCAGATTTTTAGCATTTGGGCCGTGTTTTATGTGACCACAAGGCTCAATCTAGTGGGTCGTGCGGTTAAAAGATGAAGTCCATGAAATGGAGTCCCCTCTTTTGAAGTCATTGATTCATTTTCAGTGTTTCTCTACCCTCTTCCTATGGTTTACAAACATTTTCTAAAATCTTAGTCAATGCTAGTTTTTGTTTTCCACAGCCATTTAGACCCATCCAATGTAGCCAAAATGGCCATCCCTTATCCCATCCCGGCGAGTTGTGTCGGCGATTACGCCCCTTTTTTTTGTCTTTTATGTTATTTTCTTTTGTCCTTCTTGGGGTATGCCCCTTGTATATTCGTTTAGCGTCTTTTTATTTCAAGTTGATTTACCCAAACAAAAAAAAACATGGAGAAAAACTTGGGTGCCGACTGGGAACCACATGGTGCTACCGGGGCGCATCTCAGCCGTCAAAACACTTGCCAGATTTTAAATACATTCTTACCGGTAAAAGTGTATTTAAAATACGAACTGTCCGAAACACTTTTAGACGACTATGATGGGGCGCTACAGGTATCACGTGGTATCCTACACGCACCCTAGCTAGTTTTTTCTCGGCAAACTTGTGCAATGCCTCTGTAATTTCGGATGCAACACTATCAAATGAAGCTACTACAATACTAATGGCGTGTATTAAAGATTTCAAAGCTTAAGGCAAGCCAAATTATAAGGCAAGGCAGGTCTGATATCCTTTTTTTAAGGAAAACAGATTCAAATGTAAAGGTTGAAGGATAGTGCTGGAGCCAAGATTGAATTTGGAGGTGGCATCCACGAATATTAAAATATTCTCACCGCTCCAGAAAGAATGTCTTATAATTCAAATCGATAACTAATACAGAATATGCTTTCATTTAAATAAATTCAAACAAAATTAAAAGAGCTCGTTGATATCTAGATGTTGCGGGTAAAAACGTGAAATTTTTGGAACCGAAATGCATTTTTAAGTTCTCATTCTGCAGACTAGACAATCCTTCTATAACGGATGAAGTATTTAATAGGGAGAGTTAATTAGACATTCTGTATCAATATATTCTTTGTGGTCCTATCCTGGACAATTTGAATAGTTATATTTACATCCTGCTTTTCAAATAATACCTAAAAGACCCTTTAAATTATTCTGACCCTTTGTATTTCATGTATTAATTCTACGGAATTTTGTTGAAATTGTTAGGTCCTGAAAAGCATCCCAACACAAACTCTTAACCTTATAAAAGTTACATTTTGAAAAACTTTCCCTTCGTCTCTTTCCATTCCCGACTCTTCTGTTCCAAAAAGAATCCCATCCCATCCCAATCCCGTGATTTACCGACCAATTTGTTCACCCATTACCCAGATTAGCCGCATCCCACCATCCCATTTTCAGAGGAAATCATAAATCCCTAAATTTAAATTTGCGCTAACCAATTCCACCCACGTTGTCGGTTAATCGGCGCGGGAAAGACGAGTTCCTCAATGGCGGCGACCTGGTGTGGCGGCGACCTGGTGTGGCAGCTCACCGGAGGAAACCCACCACCATCAACAGAGTACCCAAAGGTCTAAAACCCTAACTATTGGAAGAAAAAGTCGTCGGTTACTTACAAATTTGTTGACCACGTGGATGAAGGAGGAGAAATTCTTCAATAATTCCTCAGCAAACTTGTTATGGTTCCGAATGATCCAAAAACGGATGAACTCATTTCATGATAAAGCTTTTTGACATGGTGAATGATCCAAAAATGGATGTGCTCCATGAAATGATCGTTCATCCATTTTTGGATCATTCACCATGTCAAAAAGCTTTGTCAGAGCGTTAGACGGCTTTTTGGGAAACTGATCACCGCCACGGTGGCCACTACCATTCATTGCGATTGCCTTCTCCTTCTTGGTATGGCTAGAGCCACCTCCACCATAAAAATGAACACAAGTTTGGTGAACCAGCTCATCCGTACCCTCTTTCTTGTAAGAGGGGGGTGGAGATTTGTAAGAGCCTAAGAGGTAACAGGTTTCACTCTTGTGACCATGGGAGATAGTGTTATACGTATAAACAACACTCCCACTTTCTTAGTACATACACTGTGTACCTCGGTACAGGTTAGTTTTAGAAAAGTCTAAAATAGTTCTTGCACCTTCCCTATGCATCCAAGATTTTGTTGTCCTTATTTACATGAAATTGGAAAATTATCTTTTACTCCCTCCGTTCCTTTTTAACTGTGTTATTTCGTAAATCCAACTTATTAAAGAAACATCATTATTACACTTTTCACATCAACTTTTTCCTCTACTTTACACTTTTCACACCAACTTTTATCTCTACTTTCCAAAATTATCCTCCACTTTTACTCGTTAACTTTTCAAAAGGGTAAAATAATAAGGCAAAATCTACCGTCCGCCCAGTGGGCGGACAATAAGGCAATTTATGACCGGTCATAAATGTATTTATGACCGGTCATAATGCCATTTTACAAGTTACTGTAGCTGTAAAAAGGTATTATGACCGGTCATAAATTGTTTTTATTGTCCGCCCAATGGGCGGACAGTAGAAAGATCCAAATAATAATTGTACAAATTTTTACCCATTAACTTTTCAAACCACACACTTATTTAGGGACAGCCCAAAATGAAAATGTCTACATTTAAAATGGGACGAAGGGAGTAATTGTCAATTATACTCTTAACTCGTTACCGAAGGGCCATTTTTTTTTTAGCTTTACATGAACGTGGACAAAATGAGTTTATGTGGATAAAAGGAGTGCAAAAATTACGTATCAAAAGTATTCCCCCCATTTGTGACAAGTTTCGTTATGTTGTTTGGCTTTTCCTTTAGAAACAACGAGTGGCTTGGACGTAAATTTTCTTTTTACGGGTAATAGTGGAAGAGTAATGTATTCTTTTCAAACTCTCTCCACATATTTTTCATATCGTATTGATTTCATCTTTAATCTTTTATGCATGATTAATGAAATTTTCTTCACAGTAAAAAAAAAAAAAATACAAGGGTAATTGGAGTCAGACATATTAGGAAAGTTGCTAAGAATGGAATAGACATGTGAAGTGTTAAATTTTCGGGCCATTCCTTATGTACACTTGCTAAGAATGGAATAGACATGTGAAGGGGTTCCGTGTATCGTTTTTCAATTTTTTTCACACCAAATTAAAGAACTCCTCAAGTACTTTAATTTGGTGCGAAAAAAATTGGAAAACGATACATGAAACCACTTCATTTTTTTATTTGAAATATGGTGATTTTAGCAACTGGGTGCTAAAATCTTTTGGAAAACTGGGCCTAGTAAATTGGTGTAACAAAGTATGTAATCAAAAGAAAGTTTTTTTTTACTGCTCCATTCTTTTCCCGTCTTACATAAACTTACTCAACTTCAGTATATATTACTCAATGTGACATAATAAATTCAAAAAATTCAGGCGAAAAACTCACCAAACGCCGATGATACGAACTGTATTGAGGAACAAGTATTACCTATAAACAGGGACGGATCCAGGAATCACCTTAGCGGGGGCACTTATTAATTATAATCGTTGAATTTTTTTCTTAGTCAATGATCTTGCTAAATTAAGACATTCATTATGGGCTACAGGTTTATAATGCATACTTTCTATTTAAAAAAAAAAAAAGATAAAAAAATGAGCACACAATCTTAGACAAAACTTTTAGAGTATGGTTTACCTTTGACAAGTGTTTAGAATGATCGAGATGGTTTTATTGATCACTTTTTTAAAAATATTTCCTCACGACGGTTAAAAATATAGAAAATCAAAAGATAAATCTTCAAGAACAAATAATTTATAAACCAATAATTATAAATGAACCAGCCAACGAAAGTTGAAGCACAAAATTAACTCTACATTTTTTTCTTTGAAATATATGTGTGTGTATGCTAAATATAACATTATATTACATATTATGCTAAATATGTATAATAAAAATATATTTTTTTAGTTTTGAGCAGGGCTCATCAGGGCACGTGACCCTGCGCGCCCCCCGATCCGTCCCTGCCCATAAAAACACTTTTTAATCCGGTGGAGTTGTCGCAATTTACAAGAAAAGTGTTGACGAGCTTTAAATAAATGGTAGTAGCTATTTTTTATTTTAAGTATATATAAGCAAGTGAACCAAACAAATCCAATCCAATTAGTTTTTACATGCCCATCGGCCATCACACACCAACTTTTTTTACTACTTACTCCTATTTTTTGTTTCACAAATCTCTTAGTTCACCTAATGTATAGAATAAATTAAGGGAAAATTATTGAAATGGTCCCTGTAGTTTCACCCGAGTCTCGATTTAGTCCCTCTAGTTTCAATTGCACTCCAACGAACCCTGTAGTTTCAATTTTGGTCGATTTTGGTCCAATTGATAACGTCCGTTTGCAAAGTTGACGGAAAATTCAATTTGGGGCTTTTTTTAGGGGTAAACATGACTTTTCGTCCACCCTTCTTCTTCCCCAATTTGTAACCCTAACCCTAACCCTAAATCAAATCCAATCTCTCTCTCTCTCTCTCTCTCTCTCTCTCTCTCTCTCTCTCTCTCTCTCTCTCTCTCTCTCTCTCTCTCTCTCCTTGGGCTGATTTTTTTTCTGCAAAATAGAAAGAAAAAAAAACACAGTAATGATGATTGTTAATCATTTGTCTCCTTTAAATTATACTAAGTGGCATTGCTTTGAATTATGACTTAAATCCATTTTTCATACTAGTGGCATAGATATCTTCAGCAACGATGCCCGTTCTTTCCAAGCTAAATATTTTACTTAGACTCAGTTTTCCAAAAGATTTTAGCACTCAGATGCTAAAATCACCATATTTCAAATCAAAAAATGAAGTGGTTCTATGTATCGTTTTTCGATTTTTTTCGCACCAAATTAAAGTACTTGAGGAGTTCTTTAATTTGGTGCGAAAAAAATTGAAAAACGATACACGGAACCACTTCTTTTTTTGATTTTAAATATGGTGATTTTAGCAACTGGGTGCTAAAATCTTTTGGAAAACTGAGTCTTGTCTGCAGCAATCGTGCTTGTTGCTCCCAAATGCTCAAACAAATGCATATCTTTGGTTGGTAGGTGCTGTAATTGCCATAAACTGAATATCAGAGGACACATTTATGGATCTGGTCTTCATCCTTTTAGTGTAAGTTCTAGTTGTTCCTCTGTAATCTCAGGTTTTTGGGTGGGACCAGATATTGAAGATGGCTGGGGTTGTGTAGAAGCTTTTGTAAACCAAATATTTTGGTGCGTGTCTGGAAAGGATTCCTGAGATGCTTTAGCAACTTTTGCTTTACCATGTGCATTTCCCGAGTGATAGGCGCGCAATATCTCAAGATATAAGCGCCTAAATAGGGCGAATTAGCGCATTAGAGGCGCGGTTTATTCCATTTTCCACTTGATTCGGTGTTGTCTCTTGTTTTTGGTGTTTGTGTTTGTTTTGTAGGAAACGGGCCGAAAAGGAGCACGGAAAGTGACACAAGGCATCGGGCATGCGGGGAACCGGTGGGACCCAAGCAAGGACGACCAAAAAGCTGAAAAAGTCAACTTAGAGGCTCGGTATCGATACAGGACTTCTCCTGTATCGATACCCAAGCACCATCCAGAAAACAGAATCTACTGGTATCGATACAGGACTTCTCCTGTATCGATACCGAGACCCTTAATTTGCCCGTTTGACTTTGCCACGTGTTTTGACTTCGGGGGTTATAAATACCTCGTTTTGAGGTAGAATTAGGGTTCCAACTTTACTTTGTTTTTCTTCCGTTTGAGGAGCCGACTTTTCCTTTGGAGATTCTACTTTCCGGGTTACTTTTCCATTGAAGTTTTACAGTTTTATTCGCTGATTCTCGCATCGCTTTGGTAATTCTCTGTCTTCTTTACATTAATCTCAGTTCGCGGGAGTTTGTCCGCGTTCTGAGACTCGAATCTTTGTTTTAATTCTTATTCTAGTTTAATAGCATGTTTTATTCCAGAATTTTCTTATCTGTTTTGTTTAATATGAGTGAGTAGTTCCATAGGTATGGTCGCGGGGTGATTAACACGCCGTGGCCAGGGCTGGGTATGTTCTCGCTCCTGTTTTCAGAATTAATAAACGGACAAGCAATTTTAGGTTATTAAAGAACTTCCGTGGACGAATCCGGGCATTGTCGGAGCCCAGGTAACGCGGGGAACGGGGGACCAAAACTCGTTCTTCGCTGTACATGGGTAAACGGCGACCACGAGGATTCGCATCTTTCGGGGTACCTTTTTCTCTCTAAAATCAAACGTTTTTAGAACACCGAACGGAGCGAAACTGTCTGGACCTGGTCACCGTGTTATGAACCCTACGTCCGTACTTTCTTTTAAATAATTTAATTAAAATCAGTTTTTCTCTTAGGTTAATTAATTCACCAATCAAATCACAAGGGTGGCTACCTAAGAGCCGTGTTAAACATTAGCAACCCGAGTTTTTAGTAAGCACCTTCCACCTTCTCTGTGGATTCGATTCCGGTGTTACCGGGTATTATGCTACACCGGTCTCCGCCCTACGCTTGGGGCAACCCATTAAATTAGGTATAGGATTTCGGTCAAGCATCGAGCTCGAGTCACACTGTTGTAAGTTGTGGCCTCTGCTTTCTAGTATATTCCACTCTACTGATTGTTAAGAATAGGAAGGTGAAAGACGACATCGGCTCTAGTTTGGGAAAAGAGTGTAGGTAAGTTGTGTTTATAGGAAAACTATGTCCAGAATACTTATATAGTTTGGGCATTATAGCGCTCACTGGAGCTTTGATGAGCTTGAGCAACCATATGCCGATTCACAACAGCCCATGGAGAGAGAGAGAGAGAGAGAGAGAGAGAGGATTTGATTTGATTTA